>CAJNDS010002129.1:302500-655040 GCA_905221605.1 Symbiodinium natans | reverse complement strand
GGTTCCTGGTTTTCAAAAAGCGCGGACAAAAACTGCAATTCCCCCTTAACAGCGATTTTGCAACTGGATTTTGAACTAATTTGAAACTGATTGGAAACTAATTTGAAACTATGGAAACGAATTTGAAACTTGAAAAATAATTACCATATTCCGGACTTTCTGCCCCCATGCTGGCCCCTCACATACGGCCCTCGCGCGCGGGAAGTTGACTTTGGTCAGCAGTGACTAGAGGCCAGAGTTTCCGAAAACTTGCCATTTTCCAGACAGAATCACTTAACAACGAACAGGAAAAAAGTCATGGCTTGCATACTTGCGGGTATGCGGTGTCCGTGCAAGCCGAGCTCTTCCAAGGCGACCACCACCCCTCGGCTCAGTGTAGGTGAGTGATTGACTTCCAATCTCATGCCCTTTATCTCCTGGATCCCTAAACCCTAAACCCTAAACCCTAAACCCTAAACCCTAAACCCTAAACCCTAAACCCTAAACCCTAAACTTTGGTCCTTTGCGGCATACTTCCCACTCTCACCGAGCCAAAGTGCCGTGCGTGCCCGTCGTGCCCATGCCGGCGCCAATCACCAAGTTGCGGCCTCAGCTCGGGTCTTCATCATCTTTCTTTTCAGCTGGGTGAACGAGGATGTCAGAAAATGAACTCGCATCCACGAATGCTCCGAAGTCGTGCTTGAAGTGGTGCGGCACTTGGGTCAGCTTCAGACCCGTGAGCAGTTCATCTGGCCCCTTCACGTCGTCTAAACATGCGCCCCATTGCTCCGCTCCCGATGTCAGGCTGAGAAAACACTAATTAAATGCCAAGTTTCAAAGAAGCTGCACGCTCCAAACAAACATCGCATTCTTATTATTTCCAGCATCTCGACGATCTAAAAAGGCACTCGATGACCATCGCAGCATGTCAGCACTACGAGACACCAGACACGCAACAAAAACACCAATTTCTGCATCATCTGGATGCTCCGAACACACAAACCCCTTCGTTGCGCCCATCTCGTTCAGCTCTTCCTCCACTCAACACAGAGCTGTCGTCTCTGATGTCTGAGGCCGGGTAGAGCGATGTAGCTTTTTTGGGCGCGGTGCGACCCCTGCCATGGACGACTCCGAGTTGAAATGGCGACTTTCATTTTTCTTCTTCTTTTTTCTTATCACCAATGTTTTCTCTGGGGTATGGCAAGGTGCAGAATTCTCATGTGCAACCCGGCAGCTAGACGTAGGCATTCTCGGGCGAAATGCCCATGGCCTGGCAAAGACAGGGCTGCTGGATGCTACTGCAAAATTGCGTTTGCCAAAGCTATGGTCTTCCAGCGTCCGTGCATTTGCCTGGTGTCAGTTCAACCCAACCCCACTCTTGCCGCTGGGCAACAGAGGGTTCAGAAAGCTCTGTCGCGTCATGGTATGTGTCTGTGAAGCATGCTTTGTCCGATTTTTCTGACGAAGACCTGCCACAGCACGTGTTTCGTTTGTTTTTGTATCACTTGGTCCGGAAAACACAAGGCCAATCTAGTGGCGCGACCGAACTTTGCATCATGACTAGACAGCACCTGAGCGGCCACTCAATTAGCCCTGCTGGTAGAGTTCGAGAGAAAGGATTAACGGCTTAACGGTTACAATCGCATCTCAGGTTTTGAAGTGCCTGTTGCCTTGCTTGCGGGGCTAGCGCTGTCGAATTGCGCCATGGAGTTGGCCTTGTGCCAGAAATGAGAGTGCCATACGAGCGCACGTCCTGACGGAGCGCGCCGCTTGTTTTGCCCTGGTTTTGCCCTTACCGATCTCACCTCAGACTGCAGGCAAGATGTACCTAATTGACCTGAGCCGCGCTTGCAAGATGCGTCGAAGGCCCCCACCCCCTGCCCCCTAATCGAATCAGATGCTCCATGGTTGGGACAGAAAAGAGGCCTGTACTCGGTGGAGAGCTTCATCGCCTGGAGCTTGGTGGTGTACCTGGAGCGCTGAGCCGTGGAAGAGCCACAGAGCTAGTGGCACTTGTGGTGTGTAGCAACAGGAAAAGCGAGAGGGAGGCACTCGCGTGCACATCTTTTGGCCTTTCGCACTGTTGCTTCGCTCACTTGGAGGATATTGAACCTGGATAGGAAAGTTCAGGCTTTCTTTCTCGGATTTCGGCACCAACAGGACCTACTTTCTCTGCCAGGACCCCAGACCTCGGGTTTCTTTCGTGCTGCAGAAGTGCATGGTCTTCGGCATCACAAGCCTGCCATCACGCTTTGCTCTCGCTCTGATTCGGAGCTTGCGAGTTCTCTGCATCTTACACATGCACTGGACATGAGGACACTGTGCTTGTGCCCACCCCGGAGCCAGCTAACTCGAGCTCGCTCTTCTAGGGGCTCTTTCGGAGCCAGATCTCAACGTAGAGTAATGAATTCACCGAGACTGTCAACTGCCGAATGTTCGACATCCTGGGGATTCAGGGCGAGCATGAAAGAGGCCTCATTGTGTGCATCGCAGGATGCAGCCAAGCACATCCTGGCAGCACCTGAACCGTCATCATGCTGTTGAGCAAGCAGTGATGAACAGCTTCTTCTGTGGAAACCTTTGGACCTTCACAGGTTTTGCAACCACAATCCTTGGAGTCATATGTCTACCATCCTACAAGCCTTAACAGCTAGAGAAGCAAGGAGTTAGGGTTGCCGAGGCACACAGCAGGAGAGCCACATATCGAGGCGTCATGACGGCGTGAAGTCAGGCGAGGATTGGTGGAGTTGTTTGGTTCGCAGTTCGGTTGGTCGAGTCTGAGCCAAGGCGAGAACCAGAATTAATGCCCCAAACCTCTCACAGAGTGTTCTGTTCCCTTATGCACTCTTATGCTCTCTTTCTGCCGGTCCTAGCAAGTGGTTAGGAACGCACGATCGGCATTCTGAAGAACAGGGAAGTGGCTTTGTGCCGTGCTGATGCAACAGAATGGGGTATCCAACCAGGCCATCTGGCCGCGTGTGAAACACATTCCGGAACGATATGTGGCACATCATTGGCGCTGCGAGGACGAATTGTGGATTCTCAATGTTGACAACAACAACAGCAACTACTTCTTTCTTCTTCTCACTACATGCTGCATCTGCAAACTATGACGTGGCCATGGTCGTAAGACAGTCTGGCTTTGAGACAGGTGATAAATGCTTCCCAGCTCACCCAACCTGTACACGCGGGTGTAACCTGGGCTTGGAGCAAAGTGCTGGTACACAACTCACGGAAGAAGCCCTGGGCGTGACACCACGTGTAAAACGGAAGCTCCAAGTCCTGTGCTGGTGCGCAGTCAGAGTCCAAGCAGGGCTGCATGCGAGAGGTCCTGCATTTCGCTTCTGCACTTTCATTGACAAAGCTCCGGAAAAAAAACAAGGAATGCCATGAGACCAGTGTCATGCTGGCGTTGGCTAGCTTGAGTCCACCTCTCCTGCCACTTCAAGCATTCTTGCTGGGCACAAGCTGGTACAAAGGGGTGTCCTGTCTCGCCCGGACCTGCCGCACCAGGTTGTCCCACTCTTCGACCAGGGATCCAGCCTTGTAGAATGCACGCAGGCCTCCGGCAAGAGAAACGGAAAGACAGAAGGGTAAAGAAGGAGCGATGCAAGGTGTGGATCTCCGTTCGTTCGCGCAGCATCTCAGCCGAGGCCGTTGCCCGTGCAGGGGGCGGGTGGTTGGCCAGGGAATCGACAAATTTTGAGAGCAAAAACGGGGTGTTGACGTCAAAACCGCCCGAAAAGCCCCTGGGACTCCTTTGATCCCCTGGCGGACAAAAGACGTCTCAGCGTTTTGTCTTAGGGATTACGCGTTAGCCCCCATGTTGCCCTGTTCTCTTGCGAACCTCCGAAGGCTGCACCGCAACCTTTTTCTTGACTCGGGGTGCCTAGTTCGTAGGGGTTTGCAGGGTCGGAGCTTTCGTTGTCCCTGAGGCTTGAGACCGGGTGTGGCCGGATATGGTACGGGCCACGTACTGATATCATACAGGTCCATGTGAGCCTATCTCAGCATGACCACTTTCTGCATGAGTTCTGCAGATAGTTCTGAGCATTGTTCCATATGCTTCATCTTGTTTAAGTTTCAGACCATAACCCTAAGTGCCCTCAGAACAAGACAACCAGCCACGCGATCCTACATTTTCCTCCAAAATAGGGAGTCTGGCAGTGTGGCAACACGGGGTCAGAAGGACATTTTGAGGCCCAGAGTCAGCTGCTTCAAACTTACAGCCAGGTGGACCAGATCAATTGTTTTGAGCCTGGCCAACATATATACAGTACATGGAATCCGTAAGGCCTGTGGGCATATGGCAGGAACTGATCAAGCCTGCCTCAACATCAGCTTGTTGTGGTTTGTGCAGAGCCCACCGCGCCTCGCATCAAGGGGACGACAGTCTCTGGGGTCAGGCACTGCGTGGCCGCAACTGCAGCATCCTGCGCGGGAAGCGTGGCCAGCCGCTGGCAACTCAGCCGGAAAATTGTTCACCCCTGATATGGGGGTTTACGAAAATAGGGGACGCTAATATAGACCCCCCAAGTAGTAGGATTCCCTTGTAGTAAGGACCCTAATAAGGTACCAAAAAATATCGCCCACCCTGACATCAACACGGCTTCCTGCGAGATTGCAGCGCCTGTATGACAAGCAGAAGTGACAACATGCAGGCATCGCCATCACGACAGGTCCTCCGACAACGAAGTGAGCTCCAAGGCGTGGGCTTGTTCCACTAAGGATACCACATCCTGACCGCACATGCTGCACCCTTTCTGGACTGATTCCAAAGGTTCTGCGCTCCGTGACGCATCACGACATCAGCGTGGTGGCAGATGCTGGGCATTTGCGATGATTTGTTTAAATTGCAACTTGCGTACTTTGAAGAGGGCACCTTCTGATGGTCTAACGCCTTCCTCTTGAACGGCCACTGGTTCTTAAAACCGAGCGTTTCACTGCGCACTTCCAGTCATTCACATCCCTCGTTCAAGAAGAATCCCATGAAGTTCGATACGACATTCCACAACAATGACCTTACGTGGCCTCCACTTTCAGGGCGCGGATGTCAGGGAACAGACCGTAGCAGTGCTTCCTAGGAAGGCAGACAATAACAAACGAATTCTGCACACTCGGCATGCGCTGCACTGACAAGGGCAGGTGATCTGCACACTGCTCGCCTACTCCAATATGGGTAATAAAATACATACGAATTAATTCCAAACAAAACGTTTTCGTGCGCGGCCTGAGGGTTTCGGGGATCATCCACCGAGGGGTCGGGCCCAAGGAGTCTGTGGAGCATCCTCAGGTACCCACCACCTCCTCCCAAGCCCTGGGCACAGTTTGGGGCCGACCATCGGGACGGTCGCCCAAAAAATCGGTTTGCTCCACATCGGCTTCTGGAAAACATAACTAACTAGCCAAATGCATGAAAAACCACGCCCACCACACCAACCCATTCTCAACTGATCCCCTCGCCCTCCCACACGGAGCGGACGGTGCGCCAGGGGCAGGGGGCAGTTGGGGCAATGTGGCGGTGGGAGGTGCGGCATCAGGGCTTGGGCTGCAGAAGCCAGCTGCATGTCGTGTCGAGCCAGCTCGCAAGATGCCATTCAGTAAAGGCCGCCCCAGGCGTGTACCGTTAAAATATGTTAAACTTGCATATAACTGCTATGGACTCGCGCTAGTCATTGGCCAGCTGAGGCACAGTAGAGCCCGCACCACCTCGCCACTGCACGGAAGTGTAATCTCGCCTTCCTGTGCACAGATGGAAATGCGACTTGGCCTGCTCATACCACTAAGTGACTTTGCGCATGCAGTCGATGGGGGAATGCTGCCGAATAAGGGGCTAAGGCCATCCAACTACCTGATGGTTTCGCAAATGACTTTGCTTCGGAAATTGCACTTTCACGATGCTTTCAGTTCCCCAGGTTCCCTAAACCCTAAACCCTAAACCATGTTGGCTATTGTGCATGGACGGTATGCCAGTGCTTGTGGCCTAGGGCCTTAGGGTTTAGGGTTAGAAGCCCTAGGCCCTTAGGACTGTGCCCTTGTAAAGTTTGGAGGTCTTCGATTGTATGTCAGCGACGTATTGTTCCGTGTTTAAAGTTCACGGGATTACCCCCCAAGGCCCCAAATCGCATCAGCCACGACTCATGGATTCGCTGTACCACTGTCAACATCTCAGCGCACCCTAAACATGCCATTGCAACATGCTAGACCCTTCTGGGTTTCGATGAGGCTGGGGAGCTGCCATGACTCTGAAAGATGTGTGCAAGGACAATAAAGCCTTCCGTTCCTGGTGCCCATGGGCCTTGGTCGCGGATCGTAGCATTCGACTCAGGACGGGCGAAGCATTCGCAAGAATGGCCTTCAAGAGGGCTAACAGACTGAACTTGCCAGGTAAACAAGAACACCTGTGCAGGCATGCAGTGCGTTCTTGGAATCTGCTCTTTACTTTACTTCCCCAAGGAGTCGTGCAAGTCCCTATCGTGGCCTTGTGCACCTTTTGCTCCAGGCCATCTTCGGAGCGCAGCACGCAGTCCGTGAAGTCCTGGTGGAAGCTCTGTGGCAGCCGGAGAGCTTCTTGCACAGAATGACCCATGATTCACTCGCGACTTGACTCTGCCCACCATCACCTGGCCCAAACTTAGTGTCCCTCGCAAGGTGTCGTCCCGCATTTTTTGATCCCCCTGTCCGAGTCGTGCCACAGCCTCCTTCCCAGGAACACGCCGTCATCACGACTTCGCTTCAGCCTGGCTTGCACGGGCTGAGGAATGCTTGCTCACAAAGAGGATATACCCAAGGTACAACAAAAGATTAGAGCATGACAGAATCTCAGAATGTCTGCACAGAAAGGGCTGCGAAGACATCGTTCAAACAAAAAACATCCTACAGTTCCGCACATCCCAGCTGCAGACTGCTTAAGCAAGGTTTCCCTCCTTTCCGCTCGGACAGAAACGAAACCATTCTTGGATCAGCCAGAAAGTGCACAAACTTCTCTGCTCGGTTGCGGCTCCCCCGGCCTCCGGGTCAGCACGCGGATACTCTGGATGCGCACCTTCGGACAGGGTTTTGGGCTCAGGGTGGCTGGAGGCCTGGCTCTATACCCTACACCCTGAATCTCGCAAGGAGGTGAAGTCGGAAGCTGTTTTTTTTTTTGAAGCCAGGAAGAAGTGCTTGATTCAGGCAAGACATAAGCCCCCACCCCCGACCTTCCTTAAGGGGTCGCTCCAGACTCGGCTATACTCGGCTTGCGGCATTGTTGCCAGGGTACATTGGGGCCACCCTGTGCTGCTGCGCGCTTCATGCAGAGGCGAGCCCGGCAGATCCTGTCAGCGCATGAACTTGTTCACGGATACGCCAAGTGCAAACTACACTCCCGCTGGCCGCACGCCCTAGCAAGATGGCTGTCGCTTCAAGAAAGCAGTGGCCGCACAAAGGCAACTTCATCAAGCTTCATCCTTCCGTTTGTAGCCTTGCGGCATGGTCCTGTTCGGCAGTGGCTTTGGAGGGACGGCTACCATCTCCCCTTGGAAAGCCAAGGACCAGAACCTTGACATGGAAAAGAAAAGGAGGTCGTGATAGCATGGCGAATGTTGAGGCGAATTCCTCCAGAATTTCAGTTCTCCATACGCCTTGGGGTTGAGGGTCGCCATGGCATCTAGAATCTAGGACCGCGCTTTGACCGCTGTGGCATATTGTGGCCGAGCATCTGCTCAGACTCGAAGATGGGCGCCTCCCCCAGTGGCTCGCCTCATCATGCTTGTGAACGTAATGCACTTGCCGCCCCTGCACTGCCATGCCGATCGTGCCTCCTGAGTCAAGCTGCAACAAAGAGAACCCACAGCCTGAGTCGCTGGCCTTCTTGTGCCACAAAGAGCTGTACGTGCTCTGGAGTGTACCCATCCTTTGGCACAGCCAGGGGGATGGATGGTTCGGACGATCCTTCCCTCATGTCGCAGAGAACCCAAGACAGCTACGACAGGTGCAGCTAGCCAAGAGTCTGCACGGCCATTCCTGGGCAGCTCCACCTGCTGGTGGACACTGCTTGGGGGTTGATTCTGATGTTGGCCTTTTGGGGGGGTACCCATTGCAGTTCCCTGTAGTTGAGGGTACCCCAAAAGGGGCCTCTAATCTTCATCAGTCAGATCTTCCGCCATGCGTCATGTGGGAACGCCTGTGTGCAAAGCACGCCCAGAGGCCCTAATACATAGATGTATACAATATGTCACAACATGGTACAATATAGAATAGAGTAATTAATATCTATATATATATGTATATCATACTATACTATACTATACTATACTATACTATACTATACTATACTATACTATACTATACTATACTATACGATACTATTCCTTCTGGCCCTGCCTGGAGCTGGGCCAAGGCTCTCCCGGCCGGCGCCACCACCTCGAGCCAGGGTGTGGCGCCCAGCACCTGCGCGCCCGAAACTGGCTGGTTCTTAGTAGGGAATGAGGGGATTAGGGCCCTATATAATCCCTTAAAGGGTAGATATAATACAAACATATATATATATATATACACCCCCGGGCCGAAAGTTTCGACCCACAGCACAAATTGTTGGATGGCATGCAGAAAGTGAAGACTTGCTCGGAGTCGCGGAGTGCCGAGAAGTGGACTTCTCCCTACGCCTGCCAGCGGAGAAATTAATACCCCGTTTTGAAAATATAGTACTATAGAAGCTCCGGAGGAGTCCCCCAGGCTCACTTGTGGCAGGAGTCTATCGGGAAGAGGGCGGGGAACAGGTGTAAGGACTTCTAGATGTCGGTGGGTCGAACTATTGGCCCGGCGCAGTATAGAAATATATATATATATATATATATATATATATATTATAGGGCCCTCATTCTGAGTTTAGGGCTTTTTCCAACCCGCCTAGCTGACTCAAAGTCGCACGGTTTTTGCTTTTTCGGGTTTGGGTTTGGGGTTTAGGGAGGGTGGATAGTGCAGCGGGTGCCAAATATGGGAGTTTCCAAATAGAAAAGGTTTTTGAAAGGTCCCCTGTTTGCATCCCACAACCCCCCCATGAGGAAAAATGTGCTTTGTTGCTTTTCTGTAAGGGACTCCTGCCCGGATTTCACCCTGCTCCTTGGCCTGTGCTTCACTGCAAGGATTCCCCTCAAAGTAAGAGAATACCATGACCATGTTGCGAGCTGTATATGTACTTCTATACATTCCTCGACATGATGGGGCTTTCTGTATGCTCTTGAACAGCAACCCAACTTCCTCGTATGTGTTGTTGGGTGCATGGTCAGGAACTAGGACGACGTCGAGCATCTCATTGTTTGGAACTTAGTCTTATACTTAACGTTGCCCACTGGGTTGACGCGTGGCCCTGCATTTTCACCAATCCGCCCCATTCCTGTGGGAGATATGACAAACTTATTGCTACCAGTATCTCTGAAATGGAAGCTGGCCCACGCAACTCATCAATATACACCCGTATGCGCCACACAGATACTAACGCTTCGGGAGCTCCCAAAGTCAGATGGGCATATCTTGTTGTGAAGAGGAAGCAACTGAACTGCACAGGACGCCGAAGGCATTCAGCATTCGAAGGAGCCCAAAGAGCATACCACTTCTTCAGGTAGGACGAAGGTTCCACCCATGATCTAGGGTTTAGGGTTTAGGGTTTAGAGATCGTGGCCAGACCAAGCCCCCATCCCCCTTAGACTCCGAGCACAGCAGGACTCCACCCGTAGAAACACCGTAATACCGTGTTGGCGTGGATGAATTTCTGGGCCATGCAGGCTATAAAACGCACATGTCCTCGACTCCACAACATGTTCGTCGAAACTTCAGCGCCGTCCCATGTATACAATATCATATAAACAATACATAAGTAAATATGTATTTGTATACATACATATGCATGAAGGTATGTACACACACACACAGACACACGCAGACACACTGCACCGTTCCCCAAAACCCCAAAGCATCCCTAACCATACACTCCGCACCCGCAGTCCCCGTGCTGTCATCTCCAAGCCTCGTCGGACTGCCAGAACGGCAGCGGCGGCGGCCAGGTACCTGCTCGGCCTCCTCAAGTTTTAGGGTGTACCTTCCTTCCCACTCCAATTTGGTCGATTCGGTGAGTGGCACCCTGACGAAAGATTAAGCCACAGTTCCGCACGTGCTTGAAAAAATCACGTTTCAGCATCTGCTTTCGAATCTATTTAGACGGCTTCGAGTCCTCATCCTCACCTGACGAAGCAACATTTTGACATGTGTGAAGCCATCGTGACGATGTGTATGTCGGGCGGCCCGGCGGCCCTTTGAATGCTGTCGACATGACCGGCGTGCGCCCCCACTGCTCGTGCCCTGCCATCCCTGTGCTTTGCGGGCGGAGCACAAGGTGGTCCAACATGGCCACGCACATTCCACGGACATGTGTACCTTTCCATACGCTTCCCCGCGGTCCTTTTCGCCCTGAGCTGGAGCTGGCATGAGGCCGGAGAGCTTCAGGGTTGCCAGACGAAGCCTGCCCAAGAATGGACTGCGCGACTGCTGCGTGGTTTGGGTAAGCTGGCTCTTGACTCTGGAAGTCATCGGTTTGCACACTATCTTGCGACCAGCAATCCTCTCGCACTGTTTAGAGCTTCAAGCTATTCATACAACAGTTCTTCAATTGCAAGTCGCTCAACCTAACTTCAGATACAATTGATGCAGTCTGCCTTCAGTGTGACGTCTTCCGTGGAGTCTTGCATTAACGCAGACCAGCCATGGAAAGGACGAAAGCACTTTAGCTGAACGCAGTTGAGAACATCCCGTTACAAGCAGTACGAGGATTTGGCTTCTAGATGCATCTGCCAGGCCAAGGAACGGATGGGCCCAACACGATGGAGCTTTTGACTGAGTCTTTGCTGAACTGGGCATGCTTGAACCAGCTTGGCCGTAGCTGCCCGCAAAACTCTAAGCAGTCGGAGTGGCCCATCACTGCGAATACGGCTTTAGGTGATGCAGGCACTTGCGCACACCCTTGAGACAGTCCACCGAATCGCTCACCCGCCACTAGCTAAGTTAATTGGACTCTCGGCTTATTCCAAACAGACCTTTCGCCTGATATGCATGTTGCTTTTCTTAAAAAACCTTGATGGGTGCACGAAACCTGCGTTTCGGTTGTCAAGAAAGACATTTACCTTCAGCCAACCCTGTCGACCTCCTCGTTGTGAACTGACTTGCCACTCTCGCTGACAGTGATATCTGGGCTGTGACCTTCCGATCCCCGGTGCTATGTTATATCCAAACTGTGCCAAACCTCGGGGCAACGCGCCGCAAGCGTGTTGAAGGTTGATGTCTTGCTTTTGGTTGAAATGCCGGGCTGCCAAATTCGAGTCCGTGCACTGTGCAGCCCGGACAGCCACCAGGGCGCAAAATTCACTCCTCCGACGTCTCTGAACCTGACGATTCCAATGAGGACTGCTCTTCAGTCTTCTCATCTTCTCGTAGGTCTTCCTGAGCAGAACTCCGGACCAGCGCTTCTGCCATGCTACTTGCCTCGCCTGTCCCTTGCACGCGGTCTGCACAGTTGCTGACAAGGCATTTGTCAGGCATATGTGGCAACATGCCGGAGTTCAAGGCAAGGAACACAAAGTGCCCAGTATGGGTTCACACGCACGTGTGCCATACCTGAGAAGCTGGCGGTGTTCAGGTTCCTTTTGCGGTTGCTGCGTCTTACCCATTTTAGCTACAGCCGTGGCTGGCATAACACGTTGCTGCAGCTACTGAAAAGACAGACGAATGAAACTGTTGCCCTAAACACGCCGGGTTGCGAATGAGCCCAGCTTGGTGTAGGCGCACTCCTAGCGGGATAGTCCTTGCAGTGACTTCAAGTCTGGAGAAAGCTTCGCTCAAAGCATTACAAGCTGCCATTCTTTATCGTCGCAAGCCACCGCATCGTGTGTATGCTGCACTTGCGACCTGCTCATCCCCCACTCCTTTTTTGCAAAGCCGAGCCGCACGCACGTGATGATGCCGGCCAATGACATGAGGCCTCGCAGGCGCCGGAATATCGCGGCGTGTCGCGGCTCATGCAGTTGGCACTCTCATGCCCCGCAGAAATTGATCCCGATGGTGACTCATTGTGAAGGCCTCCGGGTCCATATCTCGACCATGTTAGGAGAGTGCTGCAGAGCACCTGCAGGCGGAAGCTCTGCCATAATTTTGCCACCGACACTCTCCAAGTATGAACTACGGCAAAGTAGCTTGAACTTAACTAGTTACTAGTTGGATCAAAGAGTTTTTTGGGGAATCTTCCAGTTCCGAGGAACAGGACCGAAGCCGCCGACAACACTGATGCCGATGTTGTAGCCTCAGCCGCAAAGCTGCGCTACGCCGCAGGACAAGGTATCAACTCCTCCAGCCAGTTTCAACCTCCTCCGCTATTTGGGTGGTCGTGGTCCCTTTTTGGATCCCTATTATAATACGGCACCTAATATCTAGGGCACCCCAAATGAGATCATAATTTTGACAACCCCGCCATGGCATATTGGTTAGAAGAGCTGGGGCTTCATGCTCACAGGCTAGCACAGGCAGGTGAGGGTCTGAGTTCACAGGCCTACCCTACAACGTGCAGCAAGAACGGCCCGGCTTGGAGAGTACCAACAGCATACAGAATACACCCATCAACCCCCCACATTCCTTAGGGCACATTCTGTGGTGTGAGACATGACACATCCCATCCGATCTAAGGCCCAGAGACGTGCCATTCAGCAAACATCGACGACCAACTATGCCAACAAAAGGCGCCCTCAACCTGGGCAACTCCTCAAGCGAACAATCTTGATCCAAGCTTGCTTGAAACTCTTGAGAAAAAACTCTGCCATACCAGGTGACTTACTCCAACTCCAAGATTGCGTGTGCGGGTCGGAAATAGCTCCGCCACGTACCTGAGTTTTTCTAGCGCCAGCCATGCCTCTGAGCAAGTGGGAATTGTTGAGCAAACTAGGGTCTGTTGTTTGGGTCCTTTTGTATTCGGGACGGCACCGGAGCCGGCTTGGATTTGGCCAGTGCTTAACGCGGAATGAACCACCAATCCCAGCTAGAGCAGCCTTGTGCAAGCGAGCTGCATGTTGAAAGTCGAGCCCCCAAGCGCGCCAATAGTGCCGAAGCCTCACAGCATGATGCATTGTCAGCGCGCAGCCGCGCCAACAGTGAGGCTAAGCGGGCCAGGCGTCGTGATGGAACAGGAATGTTGGCTTGCGTACTAATTACTCATGTGACGTGCACTCCAAGCGGTCAGCTTAACGGGCAACTGGATGAATGGCGGTCCAAGCAACCGGCAGCATAGGCAGCATACATAACCTCGGTCACCGACGTTGGCTGGCAGAGATTTAGCCGTAACCATTCTGGCCATGATGTACTGAAGAAAGCACGGCCCTCACCCAATTGACACTGGGCAGAGGTGTCGCCATGGGCTGTAGCACATGTCGCTTCTTTTCGCAAGCAAAGAACGGGCAACGGGCACTGCGAGTACAAGTGAACCCTGGACCGTTCCCGATCGCTGAAGCAAGCTCTCGCAAATGCACTGAATGTCAATCCAGCGGCCGTGGAGCTTGTCGAGTTAGCCTTGCAAGGCAAGAGGCCACTCATGTCACTTGAAGCATATCGACTGACCTCTGTAGGCAGGAGTGTGGCCAGCAGCATAACAGGACCGCCAGCCAGGTCAAGCGATTGCTTATCTCAGCTACTTGTGAAGAGTGAAGAAGCCCTACCTGTTCTCGATTCACTGAACGTGCCAGCATGTTCAAATTCACAGCTCGAAGACCTGCCGGGCCTGCAGCCACGCAAACAGCGGAAAGGCTGCAACAAACTGCACCGCCCCGGACAGGAAAGTCACGGAGCCGACACCTTGTTCTTTTTAGAGCGCCAGACCATGGCATGCAATGACCAAGGGCAGTCAACTGCCACTTGCCCTGAAGCCTAAACCGTTTTGAACCCAGGAACCCCTAACCCTTCAATGTCAAGTCGCCCCAAATGTCCGCAAGCCAGCCAACAGGCACTGCCAGCACCATCTGGATGAGGCGGGCTGCCAGGCCCGCCATCATGCGCTGATCTCTTGGATGTCCTGCAACATGAGATCTGCGCAGCGGATTCCCGAAATTCCCGACTAGTTATATCGGGCTTAGGGCTTCGGTTTCTTGATGTTCAAGAATGTTGCATGGTCCCTGTCGCAGGGTCGACACACACGCGCACACATGTCGAGCGGGGTTGGTGTCTCCACATTGTTTGTGGTGTGGTTCCTCTTCCCTCTTGTACTCTCGACCTCACCCACCTGGTACCCTGGGCTCCTGCGCCCTCGCAAGCCTTTCGGGGTTCGGGGGTTTGGGGCTTTGTGCCACACATTTGGAGGGGTGGGTGGGTGGGTGGGTGTGTGGGTGTGTGTGTGTGTGTGTGTGTGTGTGTGTGTATGTGTGTGTGTGTTGAGATGTCTGGTGGCCATAACCCTTTTGATGATCTGGGCACCCGAAGCAGAATGGCAAATCATAAACAACATTCGAGTGTCTTGATGCTGAGCCGCTGCTGCCACTGCTACAGACTCTTCGCGCGACGGCCAGCATCGTCCTTCTTTAGCCAAGAATGTGTTGGTCCACACCAGGCCGCTGTATGAAAACACCTGTGAATGCAACGTGTTTCTTCCCGATCAACTCTGCGATCTGCATTGTCTAAGACTACGTGGTGCTTTAAATGATCCTACTGGCTCACTGCTGCAATGCAGATCCGGACCCCTAAAGTGCAACGAAGACGTATCGGAAACTCAGGCATGTGATCTGGAGTGGAGCTCGCCCTTGAGCAAGAGTCATAATTTGACCGGAGTCTTCTACATCGTTATCTCATCTGGCAACAGCATCGTCCTGGCATCTTCTAGTCTGTCGTTGGTGCGACAGCGTGCCGTGAGAAGCGGAGCCACCAACTCAGACAACTGCAGCCCAAGCTACGGCAAAAGACACCATCCCGCCGATGGCGATCATGATCGTGTAGCCTGGCAGGAGAACTCTTGACCTCACCTTGACCCTTTCCCGTGCCAAGAACTGCAGCCGCCTACCGAAACGTTTTGGTGCCATTGGGTTGCCCGACCAAAGCACAATGAAGCCCCAAGGCCGATGGAGATTTTGCAAATACGGGCCTCTGCGCAGCACATCTCTGACCGCATAGCCGGCGGAGGCGTGGCCTGCCCCAACATTTGATATTCCGAATGCACCAACCTAAACCACCCCATGGGGAGACCTGTGGTTCTGTGGGGTTTCAGAGAAGGGACTCCCGACTTTTCAGATCAATTCCGTGAGTAAACAGTGGTTTCTGCCCCACCTTCCTCAACAGCCACCTTCCGCTCCCTCTCAAACTCCGCCGACTCGTCTAGGCACCGTCGTCCTTGAACGCGAGCAGTAAATTGAGTGGCTCCGATGTGAAGCTCTTGATAAGACTCAAGAAGCTGGGTTGGTGCGTGTCGGCAACTTGTACCAGTGGTGCAATTCCGCATCGGCTCAAGTCAAGACGTTCGGGTTCGCGCTTTCGCCCCTGATGTCCTGCTATGGTGAGGGCTCCTGGCACAATGGAAATGAGAAAAGGCAGCCGCCAGCCCCACAGCCGCATGGCTTCAGGGGTGAGCTGGTCCTGCACGAGTCTCATTCGAAGTCAAGTCGGCTTAGAGCCTTTGCTCGTGTTAAATGCCATCTCGGCTGAAAACACGCGTGCAGCCTACAATGTCGAGGGTGCAACAGTGCTGTGCAGTGGCATTGTTGAGATACCCGGCATAACTGGTACGAAAGAATGATAAGCATCAACACGGGCACGTCCTGCACCAGCCACACTACTCCTTGTGCCAGAAATAGTCCCACATAGATGGATACCGAGATGAGTGACATGCTCCGGGCAAGGGTCTGTCTGGAACCCACCTGTGAACACATCGCGATTTGACCAGCTCATAGCGCTGAAGATTTGCAGTGTGAAGAGGTCAGAAGGCAGCCTGCCTCGATGATGTATGTGGACACGGTGCTTATCTCGCAGGCACGGGAAGACATCATGGAGGAAGATACGATAGAAGCAATGATCGCTCCAACTCTGCGCTGCATGACGTGAGGTCGGCATAGATCCCATGTTGCTCGGACAAAAAACGCAAATTCACAACCCAGAGATCGTCCATGCCTCTCCACCGGTGCACAAGCCCTGCACGATCCGCAGGATAAAGAGCATGACGGTGCCAAAGTTGCCCCATGCCTTCACTAAACCAAACTGCATGGGTCGCCCAAGCAGACTGACATGACTGGACAAACATGCTCTGGCATCCAATATCAGGCTCCTTTCTGGGTACCCTGAAAAAGAGTCCACGACCTGGTCCAGAACTTAGGAGACACTACCATGCCTGCACCATGGAAGTCAGAAGAACATGTATGTACATGATATTCATATGTATCTAAACTGGAACATTTGTTTGATAATCCTCTTCTTGTCCCAACCTTGCCTCACCATGGCTGAGGTGGCTGGGCAGCAAGCCCTGACCGACCGTCCCAACCTGATGTAGGAGGAGAGATTCCGAAAGTTCTAGGAAAGTTAGAAGCAATCGGCCTGTGACTCGCCCTGAAGCCAACCCCGATGGCTCGATCATCGATTCGTATGTCGTTGCTGCTCAAGGAACTCGTGGCCCAAGGGGGTGTAGAGGGGGGGACGCCTACGTTGCATGGACCCCCCCCCCCCCCCCCCGGCAGTGCGCAGCTTCCGCGCCGCGCCGCCATGTATCCAAGCCCCCCAGTACAATCCAAACCCCTCCATTTCCAGGAGCGGCGAGGGCTTTGGGTTGAGGCTTTGGGTGTTCAGGCTGGATCAGGGTGCAGGTCAGAAGCCAACTACATTTGCCAGCGCCGGACAAGCCTTTGTTCACTCTCCCGCGAGCCGTTCAAGCCGGACACCCCACCAGCTACTTTTAGCAGGATCCTTATGCCTGTCTACATTGTCCGGGAGAGCGGGGCCAGGAGGAATGGGTTGCACTTCCTGATGCAGCCCATTTCTACAGAAAGAAAGGAGTATGTCTTCCGGGAGTATGTCTTCTGGGAGTCTGTCTTCCGGGAAAGTGTCTTGGACTACGTCTAGAGGCTGAAAAAAGCAAACCTGGACTTTCTTGGGACGAGAATGCGGGCTTACTTTGCTACCCCAGTTTTCAGGGAGAATGTCTTCTGGTAGGAAGGGGATTTCCCAAAATAGGGGTACCCCTTTCTTACCCCAAATAGAATAAAATCCCCTTAAAGGGAGCCCCCAAAAAGGGTACCCCTATTTTCGGAGACCCGTGTGTCTTCTGGGTGTCTTCCGGGAGAGTTTCTTGGACTGTTCTGAATGGATCTGGGAGCATGCCAGCCCGAGCACTGACGTGGCCGGCCTGGAGTTCTTTTTTTTTGAGGGGGGGGGGGGCAGAACCCAGCCAAAAAATGAACTCACCGCAACAAAACGTGTCCGGACGACCCTCTGCACGTTGCAGAACCCCCCCTGCACGATACATTAACAACGGGGACCCCCTGCTCGTGGCCGTATAGGAATCTCAAGAATTTCATCCCAGAGGTACCAGCCCAGAATGGCTCAGAAGAAGCTGTTCTTAGTCGGGGCTGCGTCATGCCTGGTTTCAGTGGCTTCACGAAGCGCGCGTTGCTCTTAAATACCGGGCGCCCGAATGTCAAACAGCATGTCACGGTGTCTTCTGAAGCCAGATGCAGTATCTCAATCACCAAGCCCGCGGCGACCATGCCAACGATGGACACAGTGAGCGATGTGCGACGCCCCCAGATATCACCCATCTCGGTTCATCCAGAAGCTGACTAGAGTCAGCAGTCTGCACAACAAAGCTGTACCGATCGGTGGCTGCCTGATTGTTGCCGGACATGCCTGACCCAAAACCCTACAACACGCTACTGCAACCCTGAACCCTAAACTCTAAAACCCTAAAACCCTAAAACCCTAAAACCCTAAAACCCTAAAGCCCTAAAACCCTAAAGCCCTAAAGCCCTAAAACCCTAAAACCCTAAACCTGACACATAAAGTGCGGTGCTAAAGGGCGATCCGTCTGAGGCACCGGCAAGGCCCAAGACCAGCCCGCCCAAAGGGCGTGCGACAAAGGTCGCAGAGTAGCCTCCATGACATTTAGGGTTTAGGATTGAAGGTTTAGGTTGGTTTAGAATTTGGGTTTTGGAGTTTAGGTTTTTTTTTTGTTTAGGGTTTAGGGTTTAGGGTTTAGGGTTTAGGGCCCAAGTTCAGGGTTTAGGGCTTCTGATCGCAGCATCGCGAGCGCCAGGAGCCATCACTTCCACATCGCCGAGCTATCCCGATGGACACTCCGAAAGAAAACATGAAAGAAACCAAGAAACATGAAAGAAACCGAGCAGCCTAGCCATGTGGCCACTTCGGAACCGTGGAAGAAGTTGTCCTCCAGAAATATCACCTTCGTACACTACCGGGTCATGGTGTGGCCCTTCTTCGATCACAAGCTGGTTTTTTGCCGGGTTTCTGCCAAACACTTCCGGGACATGCTGAAGCATGTGGGGCGAAAACAAACATCCGTGAGTTTCAGTATGCCTGGCAACTCAGCCGAAACCTGCCGTAGGCTTCCATGGCAAGAGCAAGCCGGCTGGATACGAACAGGATAACGACGACATTATTGCGCCGCGACACCAGATAGCCATAAACTGCATATTCATACCATTCCAGGACATTGCCCAGGAACAGCGACCTAGGCAGTCACGCACGGGCATGAGTGCTGGGTTAAGTTAGCTCAGGTTTGAAATTAAGGAACGGATGTCTGGACAGTTTGCCCGCCGTACAAAGCCCATGCTGAGACATGACCAGCGTCCAGTAGCGCCGAAGCAAATTTGCGAAGTCGCTGCGTGCCCCCATCGCGCTGGAAGTCCGTTGAACGGTCACTTGTGATGGAAGGTTGTCTTGAGCAGATACATGTCCACTACCCATTGAGGGCCATGCCTACGATGACTCTAAGGGTTGCAAGCATTGACCATGGTCGTGGAAAATAAGGCCTTCACCAGGGTAGTTGTTTTTGACATGTCCGCCGCTTGCCATTTGGAGCAGGACTTCGGGCCAAGCTCAATGACAACTTGCTCAAACAGGCAACAAGCTGTCCTCACTGGACTAGGTTTGAGAACTCCAGCAGCAAGTAGAGCTGGGCACGTTTTAAGTCGTCAGGAATGTCAGACAGTGTTTGGAGAGCTACAGAAATCAGCTAGTCGCTAGTCGCAAGCCTTGTGATCTACCGACCAGATACACGTGAGTTGAGTGCCCCAGGTCATGGGGGGCATCATTTCGTGAATCCTTCTGGCACTTCTTGCCCTTGCTGCCACTTTGCCGTCTTGCCCTTCTTGCCCGTCTTTCATGTGGGGCTGGTGCAGAAACACGAGGAGGGCAAGGCGGGCAATCTTCTTGCCCTTGCTCTTCCATTCCGCAGCACGGCAGGCCGGCAAGATGGTCGCGAAGATTTACTGGCATTGACAATCTTTTAATCTCCGCCCATTTTAGCATGCCACGGGGCCTATCTGTTCTCTTTCTCTCTGTGCCTTTGAGCACCTGTGCCTAGGAAGAGATACCTAGGGGTACCCGCTCTCTCTTCTTCTTCTTCTTCTTCTTCTTCTTCTTCTTCTTCTTCTTCTTCTTCTTCTTCTTCTGGGCTTGAGGAACCCCTAAGGGCCTCCCGCGCACTGGGTGCGCCCAGACCAAGTTTCACGGTTGAGGTTGATGCCCGAGCTGTGTGGATTCCCCCTACCCACCCACACCATCACGACCAGCTAACCACCTATCGAATTGCAAGGTGCACCCTGCGAGGAATCCCACTGGCGCTAGTTCGGCATCCTTCTGTTGCCCGCCGGTGAAACTGCCAGGTTCAGTATCCACGCTTGGCACCAATGACCCGCTCTATCCCTAATGCGCTGAACAGTGTTGCCCTGGCTCGAAGGCAGTGCTTGTTGGGGTTCTCAAAACCAAAATCTATGTAACTCTCCCCTGTCATGCCTGCACCGTCCCCCCCTCTCTCTCTCTTACTCCCTCTCTGTGCCTCTTTGAGTTTTGAGTAATCTGTGTCTAGAGAAAAACACCTGGATTACTCTCTCCTTCAAGTAGCTTCTCTCCAGCTTCTCTCAAACCTTTGGCATCCTCTGATTCCTCAATTATCATCGTCGTCACTGTTCTCTTTTGGATCGTCGTCAGGGATGCTTGGTTCAGAATCACCACCCAACAGATCGAGATCTGCGGCTTCATCGTCCAATGCTCCAACGCCCCCCGAATCAGGAGCTTCGCGTTGTTTGCCGTCATCAATCCTCTTGTCCTTCGGTGGAGAAGCTCCATCGTCATCATCCCCACCTGGAGGTTTCTCTCTGATTTCCTTCCCTTGAAGCTCTTTGTTTTCCTTTAATCCTTCCAGCGTCCCGTTCAACCTTTCGTACTCCGCCTTGAGAGGAAAGGTAATTGCCTCTGCCATGATGACTCTCTCGGTGACGTACGGAATTTGGAGCTTGCGAGGAACCTTCGCATCATTCGAAAGATTGGCGTTCGCAAATTCCTTCATGTCCCATGGCCGACATTTTGTCGACCAACTTTGTCCTGCGTTGAGCACATACCCGGCCCAGATGCCTGGTACGCCTTTCGGATCAAACTTTCCTCCGTAGCTTGGTTCACGGGTCGATGTTGGCTTCAAGTATACTTTTGCTCCAAAAGGGATCAGCTGAGACTCGAATTCCTCACCAACACATTGCCTGAGACTCTACAGAGGCTCACCGCCTAAACTCATGTCTTGCGGCCGAGACATTTGCATCGATCGGCTGCTGTGCTTTCTGCATGAAAACAAGCATCCACGATGGTATTTCTGCGTCAGGACTGTCTAGAAGAAGAGGGATATCTTCGCATCATGTTTATGAAGTATTTCTCGTCTCATATCTTGCATCGGTGTCCTCTTCTCTGTCGTCATATCTTCGCGCCGTCTCGGGTCTCATCTTCATGTCATGTCCTCGTGTGTTCATGTCCTCGCACATGTTCCGTCTTTGTCCTCATTTCTTGTCCTCATGTCGTGTCGTGCCGCGCCTTCCTTGTCCAAGCTTGTAGTACATTTGCCGATTCTTATCAGATGCAGAGCTCAAAGTAACGTGGAGGGCTGGGGAGAGGAGCGGGATCATTCACGATTTAGGTATGTTCAGGTATGTTTAGGAGTTTTATGTGTAGAGCATCTGCTTCGAGCACCAATCAATCAGATCATCCAGACTTCTGTTTGTTGAGCTTCGGGCTGTGAGGATGTGATGCTGCCTGCACTCAGAAACATAGGGCCTGGCAATGTCCGGATCCCGATGCCCTTGGAAGAGGACTTTTCTCGGTCGGCAGCACATGGCATTCTCTTCTCACATCATAATCGTCGTGCTGAATTTTCGTGCAGGTACTGCGGCGCACTGTGATGATAATACTGCATCGGGTTCGGCGATTCGACGTCACCCGCGTCGGGTGCCCAAAATCTGGAGGGGCAGCTTCGGACCATCTATTCTAGACGAATCGAACCCTACAACTGGGCCCAATAACACAAGCCCTACAAACCACCTGCTGCAGTTCCCAGGCTTCGGGCTGAGAGCCCATTTGGAGAGCTTCGCTTGTCGCATTGAGGGCTTCAGGGGTGCCGGTTGAGAGGATGTTCAAGTAGGGCCTAGGTTACGAGGCTACGACATGATGTGGACCACACTCAGAGACCCTAAACCCTAAACCCTAAACCCTAAACCCCAGAGACATAATGGCAATGTCCGGATCCTGAAGCCCTCGAGGAAGAGGAGGGGGCTTTGACCCTCTCAGCGACAGCTTGCAAAATCATTGAAAATCATGGGAAACACATGAAGTACTCAGCTTGGGGCAAAACTTTAGGTTTCTTGCCTCGGAATTCAGGGTTGCAGGAACTAAATTGGGGTTTCACCTCTCACACTAGTCCCCAAATTTTCCGAAGCTGAGCCCTCTCATTTGAGCTGGATGCTTGGCGAAGGGAAACCCAAATTCTCCAAAGCTACCCCCGAACGATCGCTTTCTTATCATGCACTGCCCCTGTACTGTGATACAGAAGGTGCATCGCCCAAATGCGTCGTTAGCCATGCCATACTCCTGCTTCAAGCGACACGTCAGCCGGGAGAAAACTGGATTTTGTGTATGGAGGCAAGTGCTTCTCAGGGTGGGCTCTTGGGTTCAGGTGGCCTCGGTCTAGCGTGCAAGCCCTCTGACAGGAACCAAACACTTCAACATTAGGAAGGAGCTCAAGTTCAGACACCCACCTCCATGTCATCTCAAAACTCGACATAATCTTGGAGCTGCTTCTGTTCTTCGAAAAGGGCCATGGCGTGCTCGACGAGCTCCACAGCATGCTCTGATGGCATTTGCCTCAGGCGCCGGACGGTGCGCTGCAAGTCCTTGCTGCGCAATGTGAGGGCCGTGAGGGGTTTGCGACGTACAGGGCTTTAGGGGAGTTTTCGTGGATTTTCGGGGGGGTTGCTGCAAGGAATTTTGGGGATGGGGGTGGGGGGCTTGAGGGGGCTTGAGTCCTCCGGACTGCACGTGAAGGGCCCTTCTTGTCCGGTGAGGGCGTCCAGCTGCTGCATCCACAAACCCGCGATGCGTTTGCTGGCAAGCAGGTGCGGTAGGGCAGTGTGGCAAGTCGCAAGGGCACAGACTTGCTCGAAGCGCGGCAACTTCTTCTGCTTCAGCTGCTGCAGCCACCAGGCCGCAAATTCTTGCTCGGCCTCTTAGGATAAGTATCCCGAGTCGCTTGAATCTACAGCATGGAACCTCTGTATATGCATATAAACCCCAGGGGGCCCTGCGGCCTGCGGCCGATGGGAGTTTATAAGGCCTGCTAGGGCCTCTTTAGGGGTTGACGATGTTGGCGCTTCCCTCCCGCCTTCAGAAGCACCGCATGCTGGAACTGCGACCCGATGCGGAGCACAAAGCCCCGGGCCTGCTGCAGCAACCGGAAGCCTAAGCTTTTTCAGGCACAGGTTTTCTGAGAACGCACGCGTAAAGCACGCCGGGCTCCGAGCCGCGCTGCTGCCCCGCGGACAAGAAGCTGTTGCTCCTTACGCTCCTCCGGCAAGTTCCGAAACTCGAATTATAGAAGGTACATGAAAATACCCTCGAATACCCTCGGCACTGGTGAGATCCTCTTGGCTCGTGCCGTGGCCGTGATGCCATCGGCTCTGAAGGACCAGGCCAGCTGCAGCGTCTCAGAGGCGTCCTCTCTGCGTCTCAGACTTCTCTCAATACTCTTCCAATACTCTCTCAGTACTCTCTCATACTCTTTTGAGGTGTGCAGGAGCTGCAGAACGAAGTATCAGGAGTATAGGACCCCACCGATGCCTCTTTGAAGAAGGGCAGGGCCCACTTCACTGCCAGATGCTTGGCGCGGCCTCACAGATGAACTGTGCCGGAGGTCCCCGGCCCCGTCCCTGTTGCCGTGCCCGGCCTAGGAACCTCCTTGGCGCTGAGCTCATATGTGTGGGATGGCCGGTCGAGGCATCCCGGAGAAGCTGGGCAGCGATGTGCACGAGGAAGTAGCCGCAGGCTACTGTCAGGACCAGGAAGAGCAAGTAGGCCACCCTCGGCTCGATCGTTGTGATCAATGGGGTGCTTTCTGCATTGGTTCTATCTTCTGTGGTCCTCCCCGCTCATCATCCACCTGCTCAAAATGAGAGGTCCAAGGGGCACGTGCGTAGCATCCTGGGACGGCTTGAGGATCAGGAGCGCGGCCACCGAGCTGAAAAGAAGGAAGCGGATCGTGGCCAGCGTCACCTGAGACCGACTATAAACCACATAAACCCTGCAGGCCCTTCTTTGACATGTCATTACTGCAGTGCCCCGTATATGCACACAACGCCCTCTATGCATCCCCGATCTTCCCCACGTCTCCAATATCTCCGATCACGCATCATACACTTTGTCGTTTGCAATGCACAAGAATCTGGTAGCTAACCGAAATAATATTTAAATCATAAGGATAATAATATTTTTTTATCTAGATCATAAGAATAATAAAGCAGCAATTTAGCAGTTGAGCCAATACGTATACATACATACATACGTACGTACATACGTACGTAACAATGCGCCCAGTCAAAGAAAACAATATGTATGCATACATGCGTACGTACGTACATACGTACCTAACACGCATGCACCAACACAGATGTCGTGAATATAGTAACAAAGGTTTAACCATATTATGTCCTTCTTGGATCTTGGGTTCTTAGATATCGAAGCCTTGGATCTTGGATTTGTAGGGCTATGCCTCAAAAGCTTTAATCGTGGATGTTGAATCTGAGATCTACCTTATGAAGCTGGGGGCGGGGTTATAACATATATATATATATATATGCATATATATATATATATATACGTATATACATATATATATATATAATGATTCAGCCCCGGCGGGCCCCCCCCCCCTCCCCCCTACCCCCCCCCTCAATGGTACCCCCCCCCCCCTGTGGTGTGGTTGGGGGTTGGTTTTAGGGTTTATGGGTTTTAGGTTTTAGGTTTTAGGGTTTTAGGGTTTAGGGGTTAGGGTTTACGGTTTAGGGTTTTAGGGTTTAGGGTTTAGGGTCTAGGGTTTTCCCCGCGGATGGGGTACTAAGATGATCCCCCCCCCCCCCCTGTGGTGTGGTTGGGGGTTGGTTTTAGGGTTAGGGTTTAGGGTTCAAGGTTTTAGGGTTTAGGGTTTAAGGTTTAAGACTTAAGGTTTAGGGTTTAGGGTTAGGGTTTAGGTTTTAGGGTTAGGGTTTAGGGTTTAGGGTTTAGGGTTTAGGGTCTAGGGTTTAGGGACCGTAGAGTAGGCTTGGGGGGGGGGGTGGGGGGGGATACCATGGGGGGGGGGGGGGTGGGGCCCAGGACGCTCGACGCTGAACCATATATATGACATGCATTCCTAACAGTATTCATTTCAATCCCCTTAATGTTGTAAAGTTTCTAAATTGGGGGCGGAGGGTAATATTATGAGCAAGCTATGGCGTCGATTCAGTCGTTGGATTTACATTTCGTCAACTGGCCTCTTTGCTCATTCGTCAACTTGCCTCTTTAGCTAATTGATACAGTCATCAATGATGTTTATGTTGTTGGTTCGGTCAAAAAAATACATACTAAAGGAAGTCGATGATAGTGCTCGTTGAACGAACTCGGGGGTTTTCAAATTCATGTCTGCGAATAATATTGTTCAGTCTGTAATGAATGTGCGGCGGGGAGCATACGCACGAGTTCAACCTTCTTCATCTCTTTAGATTCTAGAACATGAAAGGCCTCCATTTTTACAGCCGATGCACAAATTCTAGTGGCTGTCTTATAGTCAACGAAACAAATTTGCATATGCAGTGCGCGAACTTCTTATTGTTTAGGCTTGCTGCTTCATAACGTTCTCTGCCAACCTTACCTTCTTCGGGATCACTTCTTACATACAGCCGTCAGTGCGCAAAAATTGGTAGGTCAATCAGGGGAGTAGCCATGTGCTAGCCCCTCCCCCTCCACCTGGGTGTTAGATCTTATGAGTTCTTGTTCATGGTGCTCAGGCAGAAAATCATGTTTAGAACCTCACGCAGCAGAGAGATCTCAAGAAGCTTGTTACACTGACGGTTGCGAGACAAAACTCTAGGTACCTGAGGGTGAGGGATCAAAAAGAAATTGAAAAAACCAAAAACAGCAAAGACACACAGAATATTTATCGCGAACTCTTCCGAAACTCCAAATGCTGTAAATAACAGCACTTCAAACTGCACAATGGCGGCAGGCCACGCAATGCTGTAAATTGTACACGACCCATTATATGACATATGCTATGTTTTACCATAACAATACTGTAAATATTATGCTATAGCTTAGGCAAAACAAATATAGAAACAGCTCTAGAACTAGAACGAGAAATGGAATAGAACAGAATTGCAAACTACTCCTCGCGCCATCCGCCTCCACGATGTCGAGGACCTGGGCCTGATCGTTGAAATTGGGCCTCACCCAACTGACCAGCAAGGCCTCCCAAGTTTTCGGGGGTTTAGGGAGGTTTAGGGGGAGGGTTAGTTTAGGGGTTTAGATGGGGGGTTTCGGGGTTCGAGGGGCTTGGGTGGTAGCACATGGGGCGGCTGCAATTCTGGTAGCCCTTTTCGTGGGCCCGTGGGGTCTGTATTTTCATGGCATATCCCATATAAGGATTTTGTTTTTTTTTGGGGGGGGGGAAGTCTCTACTACAATCGTATCTTCTTCGGGCAGAAGTCTTCTCACGCCTGGAGGCCAGAGAGGACGGGGAAGAGCATCAACTTCGCCTCGCGAGATTCCGCGAGCTGAAGGGATTCCCATGCCTATTGCGGGCTATGGCACTAGCAACCCCCACTCTTTTTGGGAGCGCCGACCCCGACATCACTGCCAAAGGTAGAAAGGTAACCCGACTGCTAGCAAGACAGGTTGCTTTCTTGGGGGGGAAGGGTGGAGGTTGTTTTGGCTCGGGCCTCGGGGTCTCGCACGGCCGAGGTGTATGTCACGATCATCATCAGGCCCACGTCTGCGCGCTTGACGAGGATGTCCCACCACCACAACCTGGGCTTTTGTTCAGGAACTTAATGAATAAGCTTGATATACCACACATAGGAAGAGAGAAGAAGAGAAGATGAGGAGTCCCCGATTGTGGCAACGTACAAGAAGTTCCTCAACAGGAGCACAGCCACCCAGGCTCCAGGCCCTGGAAGAAGTAGCCGTAGCGCCTGCGATGCAGTGTGCCTCTCTAAGGAGAAACTCTCTCCATCCTTCCCCCCCTAAACCCTAAACCCTACACCCTAAACCCCCCCCCCCCCTCAAAAAAAAGGGCGGCCTGTAGTTCTCGGGAGATTGCCGGTCTTGGAGCCGGAGCACGCGGAGGGCCAGCGTCACGGGGATGCCAAAACACCAGATCACGAGCCCCAAGACTGCGAGGAAGGCAGAGGGATAGTGCTCCGTGGACCAGCAGACGATGTCTGGATTCGGCATCAGCCGGCTCACGACTATGCCATCCTGCCCCCCCCAAAGAGACCGAAAAAACAGTACTCTCTTGGCAGTCCTAAGCTCAACATGATACTGTGCTGGTCTTGTGCAGCTTCACGGAAGAAAGAGCTGAGGTTTCATGTGATAGGTTCTAGATATAGACAGGTACTTGCAGGCCGTCTCCTCTCGGATTGGCACGCACCAAATCATGCGAAGGAAACTGGACAAGAGCCCCGGCCACAGTGACACCAAGCTGATCCAGATGATGGGCAGGCACTGGTACACCAACTGACCAAAGGAAGGTGCCGGCGAGAAGAGGCCAAAGTCCAGGGAGTCCATCACCTGTTTTTCTGCACAGGCACACTTGCATGGGTTTAGGGTTTAGGGTTTAGGGTTTAGGGTTTAGGGTTTAGGGTTTAGGCATCTTGCAACCGCTCCATGTGATATGTTTCGTGTCAGCCGGTGCCTCGTCGATCTCATGCTCTATGTCGAGCTCGGACGCGAGGGAAGCCAGCTGCTTCTCCTGGGTCCTGGCTGTATACCTCGTGCGGTGGCTCCGGTTGTAGCGTCTTGCATGAACAGAAAAATTTAGAACAGAACTAATAAGCAACCAAATCTAAGCGGAAGGATCCAAGCCAAGGCTCGCTGCCTGAGGATCCGAAAGGTCGAGCTCATTCGTGCCGACAGCGATGGCGTCGAGGGGCACAGTCGGCGCAGTGGTGGCTGCGGCTGTGGCCAGGGCGTCGTCAAGCATCGAGGAGAAGTCCATGGCTTCGCTGGAGAAGTCGCTGGGCAGCATGGCGTCCAGGGCCGCTGGCTCGAGCGCCACGGTTGTGCCCGCTGCGCTGCTCGCACGGGCGCAGCAGGCGCGGAGGAGCAGGGGCCGGGACTTTCGGGTGGCCTCGCGCAGGAAGGCGTCGGGGTCCTTGACGGCCCAGTCGAGCTGTGCGATGGGCAGCAGCAGCGCCCCTGAGGTCTTTAGCTCCTCCCAGATCGGAGCGAACTCATCCGCAAGCTCTGCCCGCTGCAGCGACCGCTCCACGCCTCCCTGCAACCGGCGCAGGGCCTTGGATCGGCGCTGGCGCCGGCGCCCGGCCTTCTTATGGAGGGTTTGGCATCTGAAAAATCCCCTCCCGCCTTTTCAGGGATCCATTCATAACTGGGAGCTACTCATGTCGGGTCCCTTCTATAGAAGGTTGGAAATTATATATATATATATATACACACCCACCCACACATATTAGGGGGAAGGTGAAAAACTTTTTGATCCCACGTGCTTTGGTACATACGTCAGGGCTTCTTGATGCCTTAAACATTGAATGTTTCCTTACCTTACCATTTCCATCTTTCTTGATTCTTAAGCAACTGCTTAACGCCCGATCCCGCCTCGTTGAAGGAGATGTCCCATGACCGGGCACAGACAGGGACCAGTAAGTGGACGGCTGCAAACGAGAGCAAGATGCAGCCCAGCATCACGAGCAGAGGCAGGGAGAGCTGGTAAATGCCGAGGGCGATGCGTGGGGCCGCAGGGTCGGGCGAAAGCTCCTGGGCGATGCACTGGGTGTGCATGTCGACGGAGGTCAGGACGGGCGTCAGTGTGAGCAACTCAAACAGGCCTGCCATGGCAGCCGTGATCTCTGCGGGCCACGGAAAGGTGCTGCTGCTGGCCTCATCTTCCTTTTCCAGATCCGCCCACGCGGAGCGGATCTGGCTGAGATCGAAGGTGGCGATGACGGAGCAGGCAGCCAGCCACTGTGTGGCGATGCGGATCATGCTCGCATGTAGCTTGCTGCTGCCGCGGACTGCTGCAGTTGCGGCCATGGACGCGACGACGAAGCTGATGGCCGCCTTGGTGACGACCTCGATGGAAACCGACGCGATCATCGGCAGCGTGGCTAAAGTGCAAGGCTGGCAGGGCTCCTGGAAGGCACTCCGCGCCCAGCCCACTGGGCACTCGCCACAAAGCAGGCCTGTGGAGCCTTCGGCACAGGCGTTGCCGTACTTGCCCAAGCAGCCCAGCACAGCCACTTCCACGCAAAGGTGCCCGCCGAGGCAAGCGCTTCCCAGGCCATCCTGAGAGAGGACATTGCACTTGGTGGCTGCGGTGATGCCGGTTTGGAAGTAGCCTGGAAGGGCGAGGGGCTGGCGGTGGAGGGGGACGCTGGCGTTCGGATCCTGGAAGCCGCCAGGGCAGCTCAGTTGGGTGAAGGACTCGCAGCTCGCACACCGGGAGAGCAAGCCTGCTGTGTCGAGCACTGCGTAGTACCCGGCTGTGCAGGAGCAGTTGGAGAGGCTGATGGATTTGATCGGGCTGTTGGAGTTGGTCGGGCATTGCAATGGGCACGACGGGTCGTTGCTGGCGGTGGGCTTGTAGCGCCCAGCTGGGCAAGGCTCGCAGGACGAGCCAGTCGAGTAGCGACCTGGCAAACAAGTACAGTCTGACTGGGTGCTGGAGCCGGCAGGCGAGCTGGCACCGACAGGGCAGGGTTGCTCCAGTTGCTCGCCGTTGTTCTCGCCTGCACCAGTGGCACCAGGGCAGAAGAAGCCCTCCGAGCAGGTCCGGCAACCGTCTCCTTCGTCTCCGTCGGGAGCCAGGCCCGGGCGACAGTAACAGTCGAGGACCGATGTGGACGCCATTTGGGAGGTCTTCTCCAAGGAGCACCTGTCACACAGCACGTTGCCCACCGTCGCCTTGTACTCTCCCTCGGCACAAGGCGTGCAAGGCGTGGGGCCCGCTTCCGCATTCTTGTCGTCGTAGCCATAGCCAGCACTGCATTCACACGGCTGGATGGCCCCTGTCATGTTGCTGTAGGTGCCGACCGCGCACTGGGTGCAGGGCAGGTTTCCGCTGTTGACCTTGAAGTAGCCAACCTCACAGGGCATGCAAAGCCCGTCCTCTAGAAAAGTGCCCGCCACGCAGACGCAGTCTGACAGCTGGCCGGCTGTCTCGGTCTCGGTGGTCTGGGAAATGTTGCATTGCTCCCGGTGAGTGGTGCCACTGCAAAAGTAGCCGAAGCCGCACACCTCACACGCTGACGGGTCGTCGGGCAGAATGTTCACAAAGCCCGGCATGCACGTGCACGAAGTCAAGTTCGTAGCTCCCGCCTCCCAGCTCGTCTGAGGTCAAGCCCCGAGCTCACAAGGGACTTACTATGCACTTCGTTCCCTAGGCTCAGTGAGAATGTGAACGAAAGCGGGCTGTGGGGTCTGGGCTGTGGGACGAAATTGGAATCCAGTGTTCGTGTGCTGACCTAGTCAGAAAACCGTGCCACTCACCTGCAAAGAACCTGTGCATGTCTATATATAATTTCGGGGTGTAGGAGCAGCAAGATGGGTCTGCAAGCCTGAACAGCAAACGACCCCCGCAATCGACGCCTCCTGCAGCTTGGGCTTTTGCTTTCCACTTCACACCGCTCACTCACTTCATTCGTATCGCTTGCTGGTTGAGGTACTGTCATTAGGCACGTTCGGGACATTCGCATCGTCAACGTATTCTGTGTGCTCCTGCTCTCATCTCGCTTCCTCACTGCGTTCGTGACTGAATCTCGCCCAATTCAAAGACACATTCAGTTCATTGGCCTGTTAAGACTATTTAGCCGGTCTACTGTCACTGAGCATATTCATGAGAGAAGGCAGGTCGTAGTTCGCCAATGATTGCAAGCCCACGACCGATTTACGGGCACGCTAACCGAAATACAGAAACACATAGAAACACACGAGAGATGGCCACCTGGTCGCAAAAGAAGGGAAAAGTCGGCCTCCGAGGTGGACCCCGCAGGGCAGCTTCGACAGGCGCCGTCGGCCCAGTACCGCCCAGGAAGGCACGTGCAGTGGCCCAGCTGACCTCAGACACCAGCCATACCAGCCGTGGCTTACGCATATACAGCTTACATCGGCTTAGGATATGGCACAGCTTACTCTGGCTTTACACGTCTGAAAACCTGAGGTGCTGAGGTGCTGACTGGAGCCGACCGGAGCAGTGCTTGCAGGCGGGCAGCTCCTCAACTGCTGGCCTCCCGAGCAATAGGAATCCGCAGGGCAAACCTCGCAGTTGGAGGAGAGCTCGTATTGTCCGGGGGGGCAAAGGAGATGAAGTCGCAGCGCTAAGGCCAGAAACTCCTCTGCAGAAGCGCAAGGCCTGCCCGCGGGACACCAGCAAAGCTCAAGGATCTGAGGTGGGCTCTCCTCCAGGAAACCCATGTCGAGCTCAAAATAGCCCATAGACTCGTTGAAGGAGATCTCCACACGGCGTTGAGGATAGGTCACGGAAGCCGCCATGGTCCTGCACCGGCTCTGCACGATGATGCTGTCGTTGGCTGAGATGCCGACTCCTCTCCATGCGGGGATCTTGCAGGAAGATCCGAGGTCGCACTCCGCAGACTGGTTCTGGTACGGCCCAAACGCACTGAAGTAGCCCACAGCAGTTTGAAAGGCGGCGGCATTGCTGCAGTTGTCGAATTGGCACTCACAGAGGCGGTGGTGCCCCGGCTCCATGAAGAGGGCCGATGCGTTGGAAGCTGACTCGTTGTCGGGACGCAAGGCCTCCGAGCCTTTTAGGGCCTCATCATCGGCGCAGGCACGCTTCACCTCCGCTCCGGGTGACCAAGATGGCGGGCACTCGTGGCCCAGGTAGCACTGCACAAGCAAAGGTGGCTGGGTCTGGCTGACCACATAGCGCCAGGTATCGCGGAGGTAGGACGAGTTGAAGCCACCAAAGGAGAGCAGCCCGTGAGAGTCCGCATCCCAAACTACCGCTTGCCCTGTGCGGCCGGCCGGGCCGGGAACAGAGGCTTGCAAGCCCGCTTGTGTCCAGGAGCTTGTGAGGAGGCTGTAGTTGTAGAGGCCGCCGTCGTAGCCGAAGCTGTCGTTCCGGTCCTGGATGCCCCCGAAGATCAGCATGCTCATCGACACAGGGTCCCATGCAGATGCATGCCCGGCGCGAGGGGCGGGCCAGAACCCGGCGGCCTGGAGCTCGACCCAGCTGTTGGCCCAGGCGTCGTAGCGGTGCAAGTCCTCCAAGTACTGCTGGCCGCTCCAACCACCTAACATGTAAGACTTTGCAGAAAGCGTACGGGTGTTCATCAGAGCTACTGCAACCCGTTTCTCAGCATTGCTCAAACACACCTGAGAGAAACAAGGATGCACCTCGATGGCGATGAGCAATTGGAAAGTCAAACGACGAGTCGAAGCCGAGCCCCTGAACTAACAAGAGAGAAAAGTGAATGCAATAAAGGCCCAAAAACACACTACAATAATAATGGGCCTTGCAAATTACAAAAACAAGGTGAAGATATGATTGAAGAAGATAGAAGAAGTGAACGAGAAAACGTACCAAGGTGTGAGTGAAATTAATGAGCGAGTTCATTTCACTTCCAATTGAATATTTTTATAGGGTTTTACTCTATCTTTTAATCCTAAGATTGCTCAGCAGTAATACACTCATATAATATACTTTGTGCCCTTCTTTTGTTCGTGTAGAAAAGGTCCTAAAGAAAGAGGAAATAAAGTGTGAATAAATCTATGAATGAAGTGCATACAGTGAATGTAGAAATGCATGTGACAGGTAAATCATAAAGGTGTACAACTGAAAAATGTAGTGAATAAATACATGAAGAAAACTCCATTGCAAAAACTCTAATTTCCAATCTTCTTCCCCGTGAAGATAAAAGCATATAATGACAATATCACAGACACATGCTCAAGCCGAAAACTGCGAGGACAACAAGGAGTGATGATTGCACGCTCGTCCCGGGTCCCGCAGGCCAGACTTAGCCGAGCCACCAAAGACCAGCATGTAACGGGTTGCTGCATCCCAAACGGCCGTGTGCCTGCTGCGGGGTCGTGGGTCACTCGGCCCACCTGCCTGACTCCAGGACCCTGTTTCGACACTGTAGCGCTGCAGGTCGTTCAACACCACGCTGTTCTCACCGCCGAAGACCAACACGCTACGCCCGCCCGCATCCCAGATCGCCGAGTGGTAAGCTCTCGCCGCTGGCGGCGATGCGATAGAGAGCTCCTCCCAGAGACCTTGCTCGGCTTGGAAGCGCCAGATGTCGTTGAAGAAAGCTCCCAGGTGCTTGCCAGCAAAAATCAACATGGACTTGGAAGTCGCATCCCAAATAGCCGCATGTCCGGATCTGGTGCCGGGGCCCACGTTCTGGGCCGTGATCTCTGTCCAGGTACGCAGCGGCCAGTGGTAGCGCCAAATGTCGGCAAAGTAGAGGAAGGCATTGCTAGCGTGGCCTCCGAACATCAATGCCGACTGTGAGGCCGCATCCCAAACCAAAGAGTGTTCCTGACGCCCGGCGGGGCCAGCGGAAGTGTATTCGCTCCACGCGTCCATCTCGCATCGGACCCCTGCAAAAGCAAGCATCTTCATATTCAGGGTTCGTTCACAACACTCTTAGTTTATCGTCTGAGACATGCGGAGGAATGCTCGCCTTGCCCCCCCAAAGCCCTGTGGCGACCGCGGGCCTGCAGCTTCTCGTGGGGTGCAGTCGTGCAGCTGCCACCCTCGGAAGCTGCACTCGCGTAGGCTCACCTCCGTGCCGAAACACTTGACGTTGTCTGCCAGCATGGTGCCGCTCTGCACGTCCTCCGAGAAGGCCACCCCCCCAGCCATGCCAAGGTCTCGGCAGGCAACCTGCGCAGCGATGTCATCAAAGGCATCGTCGCAAACAAGGCCAACCGAGCCGTTGTGCTGCAGAAGGAGGACCCCATGGCCGGGGATGTCATTGCCACCATTGCCTCCCGTCAGGCTTAAGCCTTCCATTCCGGTACCTGGCTTTACGACGAAGAGCTCCGTGGGTGCCAGAGCTGCACCCATCTGACCCGGCAAGGCACCTACGCCGCCTTGGCTGCCGATGCCCAACTGGCCATAATCATTGGAACCCCAGCACCTGCCGCAACATGCATCGGCAAAGCGCGCTCGGGATGGGGACCGCCTTCAGGCACCTTTGAGATCCCCCGACCAGCCCCTCGACCCTTCCTTCCTCCCGAGCCCCCGAGGCGCAACCACAACGTAGGCTATGGCTGCTAGCACTGAACTCGCCCTGCAATTCATACTCGTCACGAAGTTCACAGGCTGCTCCTATCCGGATGAGAATTCGTCATGGTGGTGCAAAACACAGAGCACATTCCTCTCCAGTCTGCGTGTACCTGCAACTCAACTGGAGTCGTTTTGCGCCTTAGGCCTCAAGTCTTCTTAAACTTCCAGTGAAAATACAAATATATGGACACACACTCTTTCTCGACCGGCGACATGCTCGAAACTACCCCATGAGACATGCTGGACAAAAAACATCGCGGCTGACATCAACCACCATGATTTGCTGGGCAATGGCTAGGCACTTACAAAGCAATGCCTTGCCCATTAGGCTGCTGAGCCCGCTTTTTCAATCTAGGTCACGATGCTTTCCCCACCCAAGCGCTAAAACTACAAGGACTCCAAGTCTGCCCTGCTCTGCGTTCTCATTACCTCCCTGTCTCCACTTTCTCTGCTGTCGCGCTGCGGGCTAGGCCTTTAGAGCTGTGTATGAGGTATATAGGGTGGGGGGGGGTTTTGCAACCGACTGATCGCAAACAAGTCGGCCGCAGACCTGCTGGAAGACATGGTGCATATATCGCAACAAGCAGAAGAGACTGTAGCCACCCACTGCCAGTGTACATCACCCGTCCTTTAAACCCCTACAGAACTCCCATCCTTTAATCCTCTACGTCGTTGCCAGGTCCTCCAAGCAAACCTCACATGATCCCACGGAACTCGAGGCCTGGTGGAGTCGTCATCCAGAACCGCGCATGTGTGGCTGTAGCCGGCGCGCACCTCCCTCACCTCGTGGTTGTTCAGATCGATGGGCAGCAGGGCGTTGCCCATCTCGCCGGGATTGTCGCCCAAGTCATCCTTCTTTCCCTGGCCGAGCCTGGGCATGGCACCGCCCCCCGAAAACATCCGACGTGCCATGAGAGATGCCATGAGTCAGAGGAGCCCTTGAGGCCCGGGCTGGCCCTGCTGTCCCCAGCCCCAGCACTTGAGCGATGCATCCTGCAAGACGGCACAGGTGTGAAAAGCTCCTGCTGCGACCTGAAGGGCCATCATCCCATCGCCGAGATCCGTTGCCGGAAGGCTGCCCATCTGCCCCGGGGCATTGCCAACATCTTCCTTGTTTCCGAGGCCCAGTTGGCCCTCCTCGCCGCGGCCCCAGCACCGCAGCGAGCCGTCGGCGAGCACCTGGGCACTGCGGCGCCCCTCCTCCCCTGCTTTCGGCTTTCGGGGTTTAGGGCTTTTCAGGGGTGTAGGGTTTAGGGCTGTAGGTTGTGGGGTTTGGGGATTGATTCGGGGTTGAGTGATCCGATGTTTGGGCGATTCGGAGGTCAACCCTAAACCCTATACCCAAAACTTGTGAATACTTGTGGCCCGTTGGGAATTGAACTACAAGAATTTCAGCACCGATGCCCTGCGTAGGTCAAAATCGAGCGGCGGCGCAAGTGTGCAAGTGGCCAGCCGCGATTTGAACGGCCGGGAGGGGCAGGTCCACTGCAGGGAGCTGGTCGCCCATCTCGTTGGGGCTGGTGCCGATGTAAGCGCCACCACCGCTACTCGTGCTGAGGCCCAGGCCAAGATATCGAGCCCGGCCCCAGCACTTCACCACACCTCGGTCCGACAAAGCACAGGTGTGCTCTGCCCCGGAGGCCAGCTGCACGGCTTGGAAGTCTGTGCCGAGGTCAACAGCCGGGAGGAGCTCACCCAGCTGGCCAGGCGCGTCGCCGCGGTTCAGCCTCGGAACTCGTTCACCCTCAATTCACAAAGTGTGACCTCACCATACTTCGCCCCCTGACTTCATCTGCCTTCCCTGCCCCACCGCCTGGCGCACAGACAAACAACGAGATACAGTGAGATATACTGGCTCTCGGGCCCGGACCCATCACCCAAGCCCAGGTAGGTTCCGCGCCCGAAACATTTCACACGCCCGCCGGTGAGCACCACGCATGTGTGCTGGTCACCACCAATTCCAACCTGCACCACACCGCTTCCAAGGTCCACCGGTGGCAGCTGGTCTCCCATCTCGTTTGGATCGTTGCCGATGTCATCAGTGTGGCCTTGGCCCAGCTCTCCAGCGTCATTGTCGCCCCAACACTTGAGAAGCCCACCATCGAGCAATGCGCAACTGCGAACATGGCCGCAGGCCAGCTGGAGGGCCCGTGCGCCCTGGCCAAGGGGAACCAGCGGAAGCCACTCGCCCATCTGCTTGGGGAGGGTGCCCACGTCCACGGTGCTCCCGTAGGCAACTTGGCCCTCGGCATCGGCCCTTCCCCAACACTTCACCTGGCCTTCAGCCAAGAGAAGTGCACAGCCGTGCTGCTCACCGGAACAAAGGGTCAGGAATGGCTGAGGCTGGGCCTCGGGCTGCCAGGCGGCAATTGCATCCACCGCCAAGGTGCCATAAAAATCCTCCCCGGCTTGCGAGTTGCTGCTCACGAAGCGCAGCATCGACGTGCCTGCAGGCAGCGAGACTTTTGCCTGGAGCCAGTCCGGCCCTTGCGAGCCGCGTCGCGACCACCGAGTCCACCAGCGGCCCCGGCGGAAGTACTGCAACTCGAAGTCTCCCATGCCAGACCCGCGCATGTGGTACGCGAACTCCAAGTAGCAGTCGCTGGGAAGCTCGGGAAATCGGGGGCTGACAAGCGACACTGCGTCCTCTGCAGGGGTGCGGCTGCTGCGGGACAACACTGGGACTCTTCCTACTTTACAGGCCCCCCAGACCGCCAATATCCGCCGGTCGCCTACAATACGGAAAGTTTCTACGAGAGCCTGCGCCATGACATCATACGCCTCGACGTGGACGTAGAACTCGTCGCGGAAGGCGGCACTGGGGCCGGTGTAGAGCTGGTTGGGCGCGGGGCCGCTGCGGGACTGCCAGCTGCCGGCATTGCTCCACCAGCCACAATTCGAGCCCTCGAAGCCGCAGCTAATGTCCGCAAGGTTCGGCACTGGCGTCGCCGCTACGACGGAAGCGACCTTGACGAGGTCCCCGTTTGTCACTTGGGCACGGAGCCGCATTGCGCCCGTGTTCTGGGGAACCATGACCGATGCCTGCTGCCATGTTAGAGTGTTGTTTGCAGGCTCCAGAACGAAGACGGCCTGCCAATCATCGGCCTCGATTTCGACGGATAGCACAGCAGAGCCGACCAGTTGGTAGGAGAAGAGCAGTGCCTTCTCTTCCGCTATATTGAATGGCGAGCTTTCGAAAACAAAATCCGAAGGCCCCGCACCACTTTCAGAGGCTTGCAGCCACCAGCGGTGTTCTTGATCCGAATCGCCCGCGACCCGCTGCCAGCCAGAATCGCTAGAACTAGAAGCATTGGGGGAGTACCAGAGGCAGGTGTCCGAGCCGAAGTTGCAGGAGAGCTGGTGGAAGTCCACCTCCACCCTGGGGAGGCCCGCAGCGATTGCATCCAACGCCATATCGCTTGCCCAGGAATTCCCCGTGGTGCCCACAAAGCGCAAGGCTTCGGCCTCCGGTGGCAAAGCAACGAAGGCGAGGTACCAATGGCTGCCTCGATCTCCGCTGCGAGTGAAGAGCTCGGTCCAGGAGCTGTTGCCCCAGCTTTCCAGTCGAAGAGTCCCCATGCCAGCCCCGCGCATGTGGTAGGAGAAGTGGAGGTGCCTGGTCTCCGCCGATGCACCAAACAACGGGCTGAGCAGGATGAAGTCCTGCACAAGCCCGGGGGGGGCCAGGCACCGCCACGCGCGAGGGCTGTCCCCCCCCCCTCCTAACCAACAAAAGGGAGCAGCCCCAGGACTAAACTGGACAAAGGTGCCTACACCCACCGCCCCCCTGAGATGTAACCTGTGTAGCACAGGGTACAGCCAGAAGGTCGAACACAACAGCGAGCTGAACAGTAGCTGTTTCGCCTGATACTATGCTTGCACTGCAGATGAGGGACAACTCATCGGAAACAATATCGAAAATCAGAAGTCGTCGACCTGAATCTATCTCAAACGACGCACAAACAGAGAAGGCCACGCGCTCACGTTTTCTTTTTTGTGAGGTCACTTGCAACAGCGAATCGTGTGCATCGGAAAGGGCTTGAGCAAAGATCAGCTCAGAAGCAACGCAGCTTCAACATCCTTCATCGTTCACCGCCAACAAATCGCTCCAAGGGAGGGGGTGGAGTCAACAAAAACTCAACAACTCAGGCAGCTAGCTGAGCCAGCAACTTAATCAATCACATGTCTGAATCATGAGCGAACGCAGCTCAAGAAGAGATAGAGAAAACTTGCAACGAATGCAAAATCATCAGAGCGAATTCGCCGTGAGATAGATGAATTCGCACATTAAAGAGGAAGCGTGAAAGCAAATACGCTTCGTTCCTTCGCCTATCAGAAGGAAACAATAGCTTCGCAAGCTCCAAGCTCTACATGCTATTTTTCCCCCGCGCCTGGTTGAAGGTGTCATCCGCCTCCGTGTAAGAACACCACTCGCCCTCGAAAGGTGCATACGGCCCGGTGCCCCACGCCACGTCAAGCGAGGCCCAATAAGCTCGGCGCCATTGGTTTGCTCCAGTCGTCGACCAGCCGCAGGTACCGGCCTCAAAGCTGCAAGCAACTTCTGCCCAAGTGGGCACCACATTCACCGCCTGCAAGGACTGAATACGAACGACGTCCTCGGCGGCAGTGCTTGCAGACAAGCGGAGGGCCACGGTGCCTGCAGGAACTTTGACAAAGGCCTGCTGCCACACGCCGCCCTGAGCGCCTGCAGACTCAAAGTGGCGCTGCCAAGCAGTCTCGTTCGCCCTGCTCTCCACCACCAACTCAGAGCTCGAGCCGTTCAACTGGTAGGAGAAGAACAGGGCCTTCTCCTCGCTGGTGCTGAATGTGAAGTCCGTCTCCAGAACGAACTCATGAGCTTCGGAGGAATTCCCGGCAGCTTCAAGCCACCAGCCATCAGCATCTGAGAAACGCCGCCACGAGGCGTTGCCGGAGTTAGCCCAAAGGCAGGTGCCAAAGCTGAAGTCGCAGGAGAGGTGGAAGAAGTCCAAGTCCTGCGAAAAAAGAAGTCAAGAAAAGTGCAGCGGTGGGTTGGACCTCCACTGAGAAACTCCCCAAATTCGCAGTCTTTTCATGTAGACATACCAATACATGTTGGGATACCACTGTTTTTTTTCGGTCGGCCAGGGCATCCCCGACGCGAGTACCACTGGCATTGTTCGGCCAGGCTCGTGGCCCCGATTTGAGACTAGTTTCCATTTGCGGCCCCATTTTCTGGGTCTGGGGCCAGCTGTTAAGTGGGTGGCAAAGTGGAAGGCAAGAATGAGGCCTGCGCAGACCAGCGGCCACGTAAGGTGGTGTTGTTTGGTGCAAGCCGTGCCGAGCATCCAAGTTTGGGCTCCAGAGTTTACAAGGCGCACGCGCAGGACATGTTGGAGGCATGCGCACGGCTACAGTAGATGGTAACTAACTGTTCAGGTTGATGCACCTGTCCACAAAGGCTGAGGCAGAGCCCAGCTGAATTTTGTGCTTTCTCCGCAGTTCTGGAAGGATTCCCCGTGGAGACCAAGCGTATCACAAGCCAACGTCCTCAACAGCCCTTCCCCCCTAGACCCAAAGCCCTAAACATCCCTAAACTCAGAGGGAGGGAAAGGGATTGGAGTTCCGGTTTCAGACTGTGAGTGTCCTCCTCCCTGCCAAGGCAGAGCTTCCAGCCCGTGCTGCCCCAGCCCCAATCCTGAAAAGTTTTAGGGTTTAGGCTATAGGGTTATAGGGTTCTAGGGTTTAGGGCTTAGGGTTTAGGGTTCAGGGTTTAGGGCCGCTTAGGGATTTCGACTCTCACAAAAGTTGGCGGGGCTTAGGGCTTTTGGATGCTTTTGGGTTTGAATTTGAGGGCCGTTTGGGCCTTCAGGCTGTGATTTTTCTCTCCTGTTTTGAGGTTTGAGGGTTGTGGTTTCGACTCTTGATTTTGGATTTAGGGTTTAGGAGAGCTTAGGGCAGCGGGGTTCTCGTCTTCTTTAATTTTCGGCTTGCTTGGGTTTCAGGGGTTTTGGGGCTCGTAGGCCTGGGTTGAGAGAAGGTTCCTCCGGGCTAAGGGCAAGACATGAGACCTGAGACATGCAGAAAAACAGAGTGCTGGTTGAAGTCGAGGTGCCGACATCCAGCGGATGGGTGCGAACGGTACCTGGCCCTGCGGCCCCTCCGTGCCGGAGTAAGCCATGCCGTTGACTGTGACCTCCATCTCCCCACATCCAACCACAACATGCATCAACACGCATCAACACAGCTACAACAGGCATCGGCACGGCCACAACACTGCGAAACATGCGTGCGATTACCGCGCGATGCCTCATCGTAGCCAGCTTCCGTCGAGAAGTCCACCACCCCCAAGGGCCTCTTCCTGCGATTCAGGAAGGGATCACGAATGCCCATCCAAAGGGCCCTACCGTACCCACCCGGCAAGCCTGTGGCTGGCTGCGACCTCGATCACGCAGCTGTCGCTGTCCGGGTAGTAGTCGGGGTAGTTTGGGCTGGTTATGCACCCGTCTTCCACTTGGCAGAACCTTGGCACGGCCGTGCTTGTGACAGGATTGGAGTCTCGACAAGCATCTCAGGCACGAACCCTTCCAGCACATTCCAAGCGCCTGTTCTGCAGTCGCACGGCTTGCGCAGCTGCGCATTGCAAATATCCGTCAACCCGCTGACAACGAATCAGCTATATCGACTTGCACCAACACACACACACACACACACGACGCAAAAGGAGCAGTGCCCACACATCTCCCGTTCTTGGGGTGCAGCCAGTCCAGTTCTCAGCCGTGGCCAGGGACCTCTTCGCTCTCATTCCTGTCATCACATCCTGACGGCCATCTGCAAGTCATGCGAGCGGTGCAGCAAGAAGATGCGCGCTACGGCGTGCAACGTCCCGATCACCTCTCGGCAGATCTTCCAGCCCGTACTGCTCCCCTTCACATCCTCATGAGGTGGCTGCAGGTCTGTCGGTGGCATCTGTGGAGTGAGAATCATTGGGAATCGTAATGCGAATCATTGCCGAGGCGCCGAGCGCCAGTGGATGGGCCCGGTCGGCACTACGCCATGAGGCCCCTCTGTGCCAGAGTAACCCACGCCATTGACGCTCACCTGAATGAAAAGTTTTGCGCCTCATGCCCCGTGATGCCCCGTGGTCCAGCACAGAATTCGGAGAGAGCGGTCGCCCCTCCCTGAATAAATTATAATAAATCGACGGCGCCCTGAACGTGCAAATGCACAGCAAAGGAAAACGAACTGCAAACGTACGAGAGTGCACCTCGTCCCGGCCGGTTTCGGTGGAGAAGGCCACCACCTCGAGCGGCCGCCTGCGCAGCGACTGCGCAGCGCTGCATCCTTGAGGCCTTGAGGTGAAGTGAGCTGAAAATGGACTTGCCTGTGGCCAGGCTCAACCTCGATCACGCAGCTGTCGCTGTTGGGGTACTCCCCCGGGAAGTTCGGGCTTGCGACGCAGCCATCCGCGTCCACAGTGCATTTCCTCGGCATCGAGATTGCAACGAGTACGGATGAGCATGGATGAGCTACTCGGCATTGGCAGAATGCCATCTCGGGCACGCGCCCCGACGCCACCTTCCAGGCGGAAACGCCTCGCGGCGCAACGGTTCCCTCAGTGCGGATTCTCCGTGCTCGGAGCCCTCGAACTCCATCGAACCCCCGGCCTTGGAAAGCAACGGCCAGTCTGAGGAGCCAGGACCCCATGCTGGAAGGATGACCTCCGCACCGCCTCTGGCCGACACGGATTCAGCTCACACGCTTGGGCCAAACTCGTGCGACTGACGTGCGAGGCTGCGATGCCAAGATGTCCATGGGGGGGCGTTATTTCGTCAATCCTTCTTGCACTTCTTGCCCTGACTGCCATTTTGCCTGTCTTGTCCTTCTTGCCCGTCTTTCGTGTGGGCTGGTACATTCTTGTCCTTGCTCTTCCATTCAGCAGCACGGCAGGCCGGCAAGACTGAACACTGTTTGATTTCAGGACAAGATGGTCGCGAAGATCTACTGGCGTTCACATCCGCTTTGTGGCGGGAAGTCGGAACAACAACGAAGGTATGACATCACACTTGCACGCTTCTATCAGGAGCATGGTCGTTTCCACAGTTTTTCTGACCGAGCGGATTTTTTTGCTTATGGGCCGAAGGTTCGCAGAGCCTGTCCACGACTGCAAGTCTCTCTGTTCGATAGACATGGAGGTGAACCGATGGCTGGAGTTTCCGAGGGTGCCTGCATATGCAAAGTCAAGATGCTCTTCCGAAGATTTGGTCTTATGGGGGGTTTAAGAAAATAAGGGACTCCTAGTCTAGACCCCCAACTAGTAGAATCCCTTATGATACGGACCCCAACAAGGTACCCCTAATTTCGTAAACCCTCATATGTAGCTCTCTAAGCAGCTACCCAAGTACGAGTTTATGGAGTCTAACCTTGGGATGCTCGGCGTCACCTGCTGCAGTAGAGACTTACAAGCTGTACAGTGGGGGCGCTGCCTTTCTGGAAACCCAAAGCTGCCATGGCAGACTCACAAGGCCTTGGACCTTTGGCATAATCTCTTGATCTTGCGAGCTCTTTGCGGCGTACAGTGTTGCTGTATACTGGCGCAGGCTCTCTGAAATAACGGAACTACTGTCACGTCTGCCATGACTTCGGCTGGCTAGTCTGCATTGATTAAGAGCCTAGCGGGCCTAGCGTCTCACTAGACTCTGAAAGGTGACACGAACCTTGGCCAGGAGTGTTGCGCTGGGGAGGTTAATGGAGATTTAAACGAGCTGCCGAAACACAGAAACGCAGAGGCGCATGGAGAAGTGTAATAATTTGGAGGGCGGAATCATTACTAACAAAATTACAATTATACTACAATAACCTCCCCCAAAAACCCTATTCTAATCAATAAGGCCCCTCTATTCTGCTGAATCAGGATCATATGATGATTATGATTCTGATTACGATGATTATTCTTGATATTGTCGTTGTTTTTAATGATTCTCATAGATGACTACAATAACCCCCCCCCCCCCCCCAAAAAAAAAAAAAACAAAAAAAAACTCTATTCAAATGAAAAAGCCCTGTGTTATGCTGAATCAGGGTTAGCCACAGTCTGGCCCATGCTCATTGCAGTTGCATGGCACTGCTGCGCTGCCTGGCGTCCCGCAAGGAGCGCAGCCTGGCTTGCCTCATCCAGCTGACCCAAAGCCCCTAACACTCTTAGGGTTTAGGGTTTAGGGTTCCACCCGCCTCTTAGGGTTTAGGGTTTAGAGGGTTCTGAGGCATCAGTCTTATGATGTCTTATGCACAGCTGATGGCCGGCTTGAGCTGACTGTTACCTACCAGTAATAAGCCTACCACTATCGAACGTTCATTCTCTCAGCGCTCGTGGGATGGACCTGCCCGACCGGGCACACCACGTAGATGTAGATCGTCTGGCCGCTGACCTGAAGAGCCCAATGCAACAGCTCGACGAAGGCTGCATCCCCAAGGATTATCTGATGACTATACCTTTACAGCATGAACAAGGCTCCGAAGAATTGGCGAATGCTCTTGACTCTTGACCTCCTTTAACAGAATACTTGCGGTTGAACTCAGTGGCCTGAGCAATCATCACCACTGCTTGGCCAATCGATTGGGCGGCGCTGGCAGCAGCTCGACCACAAGGCAGAAGCACGAAGGTGTAGGTGGCTTCTGCTACAGCGATGCTGGCATTCCTTTGGAACCACGCTGGTGCTGGTGACCCGCAGTTTTTTCATACATGCAATCTCATTATTTGCAGGTAGGTGGGGGCTACATGGCGACTGCAAACAAACGAAATTAAATGCGCACCTGCTGGGTGCTAATGTCTTGCTCCGAGCGTCATGCAAGGCCGGATCACAGTAGCATATCCTGCCTGCGCAAGCTGGGCCACCGCATAAGCAGCTGCACTTGATGCGTAGCAAACAGCGGCCCCAGTAGCCCGAATGGCTTGGCCAATAGGAACCAAGATGTAGCCATAGCCAAGTTGCGCTATCTGACCAAGTGCTTGTGCAGCCATGCCTGCTCCATGCCAGATGGCCCGCGCAACCGCGCACATGGCCCAGCCGGCCGGTGCCAAGATGTAATTGTAGGCTCCGACCGCAAGGGGCTGAACTACGTAGCCATAGAGGGCTTCCATACTTGCGGTCAGGCACTGGCCGAGGGCATTCAGAGCAGAAGCAGTGGCACTTCCCAGTGGGACAAGGAGGTGCTCATAAGTGCCATGCGCAGCAGCTCCTAGACCCTGAACGAGTGCCTTCAAGCCAGCCCAAGTGGCTTTCCCAGCAGGCACTAGCACGTAAGCGTAGAGTCCCTCGGCACACACCGTCAGCACGCTGCCAAGCCGCTCGGCAGCAACAGTGAGCGCATGCCAAGCAGGCGCTAGCACGTAGTTGTATGAAGCCTGTGCTGCAGCTTGCAGCATGCTCCAGAATGCTTGCGCTCCAGGGAGGAGTACATTCTCGTATGCAAGGACGGCAGATCCGCTTACTGCCTCACACACAGGCACTAGTGCATTGTGATATGTCCACTTCGCCGCATCCACGAAACGGTGGCCTAACCACTTCAAGCCAGAGCCCAGTGGGCACAGCACCCAGTCATAAATGGACTTGAGCAGGGCCATGCTCCCGTCTCCACACACACTCGCCGCGCCAGAGATACATTCCCAAGCGGATGCAGCCAGTGACGCCGCGGGACGGAAGACATAGACATGCGAAAAGCAAGCAGCTCGCACAAGCCCCTGGAAGGTCAGTCTTGCAAGTGGACGCAGCACTCCCGCATACAATCCGTAGGGCAGGAAGAAAACCACTCCAGCCACTGGAGCTGCGACAAGAAGTACTACTGACTTTGTCACCAGCGTAAGAGGGCTTGAAAAATCTTCCCGCGAGAAGATGCGGTTCTGGAGTGCCGACTCAGCCATGTCCTCACCTTCGAAGTGCGAAACAGTGGTCGCGAACCAAGGCAGGTACCCGATAACCGCGGCCCCAGTGAGCAAAGCCGGCGCCAGAGGAGGGGCGATGACAAAGCAGGCTGCAGCTCCGGAAGCAAGAACAGCACCAGTCACCATGAGGGGACGGATGTGATTGTACATGCCTTCATAGGCTTGCAGCTGTGAAAGCTCCAAGCGAGCTTCGGCAGCCTGGACCAGCTCTACATAGTCATCGACAAACTGGCCACGGGCGTGATTCTGGATGCGTCTCCTGGCCGACTCTACCAATCTGACTCAGGCCGGTTTTCGAGTGTCTACATTCGCTTTGGGGTAGGTCAAAAAAACAACGTAACCGACGTTTGGGTGCTTGTGTGCTTTCTTTGCAACTCCCTCCGGCAAATTGGGCACTCGCTGGGTCTGCGCTGCATGATAACCTCCAGACATTCCTCACACAGCACGGCATGCCGGCAGGGCATCAGCAGCACGTTGCGCGGCTGCGTCAGGCAGATGACGCACAAGCGTTCTTCATCCAGCTCTGCCAGGTCCCTGGACCGCACAAACTTCTTGCGAAGCCATACAGCAGCACCAGCTGGGCTTGGAAACATCTTGTGCAGCGTCTGTTTGGAAGCAGCCACTCGGAGTAGTACCTTCCGAACCTGCTGCTGCTGATCCAACGCGTCAGCTACCTGCTCGGGCTTGTCAAGAGAACTCCATCTCAATGGGTTGAGACGTGACAAGTTGGTGTAGAGATCGCCATGCATGTACTGTGCCATTGCACTGTCGTCTGTCAAACAGTCGCCAAGATCTGTCAGCTTCCTGGTTGTATCTTCATCAGCGTCGGACGCTGGGGATTCGGGCTCCGAGCCAGAAGCCTCCGGCCGAAACTCCGGCTCTGCCACAGACAGCTGGCCGCACGTGCCGAACCTGTTGAATTCTTGAGAGTCACTTCAGAAGAGGTCTACACGATACGACCCAAACCCAGCAGCAGAAGCAGCAGCAGCAGCAGCAGCAGCAGCAGCAGCAGCAGCAGCAGCAGCAGCAGCAGCAGCAGCAGCAGCAGCAGCAGCAGCAGCAGCAGCAGCAATGAACCCAAAGCCCTGAACCCTAAACAACCCTTAAAAACCCAAAAAAACAATAACACGGAGGAAGCCCCAAGGAGCAGGAAGCCGCCGAAGCCGGAGCCCGCCGAGTGTGCAGGCTGCCGCTCATCTGCACGTATCTCATCAGCGAAGGTGTCCTTCAACCACTGGCAGGCTTCTGGAACCTTTCTCGTGCAAGTCATCTCACACAGCACACTGGTAGGAAACGGGTTATTTTGCATTGACTTGCGGGAGGTCTTGCTCAACTAGCAACTCATGGTGTTATCGTGCAGTGCTTCTGTGTTTCTTGCGCATCTTAGGCCAACTTAAGGAGATGCTGCGAGTGGCTGTGCTGCATTCGCGCAGGAAGTCATCCTCACCATGTGCGGTGATGTACAACTTGATGCTGTCCTGGCATGCCAACTGCTCCAAGTGCCTGACAATGCCCGAGGCCGAGAATCGTCGGCTCCACTGCGAGAAGTGAACATCCACCCAAGCATACTGGAACATCGCTGCTTCTGAAGCCATGGGGCCTTGCAACCAAATTGGGGAGCCTTGTGGAGATTGAGGACTTGGGCCAAGACTTCTGCTGCGGAAAAACGAAGCATGACCTAATGTGGCGGGATGAGGCACCGCTGCCCATGCCTCGAAAGGGTGGATGCTCCGGATTTCTAGCAACGCCGCGCTTGCTAGGGCATGAGCCTCCAAAATGCAGAAACCACTGAAAATACCATGGTTTCCATGTATTCACGGATCCTCTACTGTTCGAGCCCCTTCATGAGGGCGAGCATCATCGAGCCACGGGCGCATGGGGGGGGGGGGGGGTGGCGGGTTGGCGGGGGTGTGTGAGGAAGGTCCGGGGCTTTAAACAAGCCAAAAATTGCAAGCATGCAAAGGGACCTTCACTGTGTTTTTGTCCGCTTGTAGTTGCAGTCGTTTGTGCATGTGTCGTCTTTGCTGCTTTCTTCGTTCCTCTTTCTGTTTTCTTTCTTTCTTTCGTTTTGTTTTTCTTTATTTCTTCCTTCCTTCCTCCCTTCCTCCCTTCCTTCCTCCCTTCCTCCCTTCCTGCCTTCCTGCCTTCCTGCCTTGCTGCCTTGTTGCCTTGCTGCCTTCCTGCCTTCCTTCCTTCCTTTCTCCTTCTTCTTACTTCAACATGTCCGAACATATGCACAACAGACACGTGCCAAACAACACGGTTCACATTTATAGTTTTCGCATGTGTATCTGCTACAGTATTCTTGGTTGTGTAGTTGCTGCTCTGCTTCTTCGTGTTGCTGGCCTTCTTCTTCTTCTTCTTCTTGCCTTTATGGTTGTTCTTTTTGCGTTTGCTCTGTGTTGTTCTTCTACTTCTTTTAAACTTGTCGAGTTCTGTTGTTGACCTCCCGAGAAAAACACAAAGCGAAGCCTGCACCTTGCACCCATGCCTACTAAGTCCTTGTCTGCTTCGGGCGTAGCCGGCTGTGGGTGACGGATGCCGACAGCCATGGCGACAGCGCCCCTTACGTAGGACAGTTCCTAGCGAAACTCTGACAGGCCCTAGTTGGTGGGGTTGAGAACAATGCGCCACCAAACCCCCGACGCCACCTTCCTAAACCCGGTCTCGCGTGTCCGTCCTCCCTCACCCTCCCTTCTTTTCTTTCCAGTCCCCTCTACCCGCGGCCCTGCGGTCGGGCAACAACGCCCTGCTTCCAGCTCAGTGCCAAAACGACCAGAACCCAACATCCGAGATGTCCATAAGTGTTTTTCATTGTTTTTCATGTTTTTGGGACCGAACGGGTCGTGGCAGGGATGTGGCCCCATTTGCCCGAACGTTCTGATGTTTCACGGCATATTTGTTGCCTGGATGTGGTCTTAAGGTGGGTCGCGAAGCCTAAGGAACTTGCTAAGGAACTTGAGCTTCTTGCCCTCCGACGTGTTTTCGCATGGAAACGACTGCTAGCCGTATGATTGAGGTAACGCTGCAGCGCAGCTCTCGCCTAGGCACGGCGCTCGTTTTGGGCCCGAATCGCGCTCTAGCACAGGCACAGGATTGACCCAATATGATACGTGAATAAACAGCACTGAATAAACAGCCCAGGCTTCGACGTCGCCAGAGGTGCAGAATCGCGCTCTCGCCTGGGTTTTGTGGAGTCCAAACCAGTGCACTTGCATGGAGGCTTCCCCATCGCTCTCAGTGTCGTCGGATGTGGCACCGGGACGCTCCTGCATTTGAATAGGCTCCTGGATTGGCTGGCTTCGTCGGATCTAAGTTCTTCAAGGGATTTTCTGCACTTGACTCGGCATGCCATACTTTGGCCTCTGCTCCCCTCTTGAAGTGCCAGTGGGTGCTGCTTTTGCGTAGGTTTTCTGGGCCCTCAGCCAAGAAGCGCATGCAGTGTAACGCGAAACTGTGCCTTCTGACTCCCAGTTGCACGTTCCCGCAATCAGGGCTGGCAGCATGAACTTGTGCAAGTCTTGTTCCTTCTGGCCTGCTGTGTTCGAAGAAACTTTCGCGAAGAGGTTTTTGGGACTTTTCGAGACACCTTATGAGCTGCCTGCAGTTCATGCTGCAAGTTATATTGAATGAACCATGTATGTCGCACAGCTTTTTTCCACAGTGCACCCCCACAGCTGTTAGCGTCACGTATCTTATGATGCAGAGCCAGAGCCGCACATTGCTTGGTATGGCTTCTACAAGAATTACGAATTAGCCCGAAGGGTCAAGCTACCAAGGCTATCTGCCCGGGCAGGCGACTACCCTTCGCGCAGCCACACTTCCAGAAACATTCGTCAAGTCGTGAAGTCATGTTGTGTGCACGTTGCGCAGTGCTCTCACTCTCTCTACAGGCTTGTGTAGACTGGCATGCGCGCCTAGGAGTATGGCAAAAGATGTGGCAGGCTATCTGCAGAATAGGAGCAGCAGTCAATCTGCTCGTCTGCACCTGATGCAGCTCCATCGTTGCCACCCCTCATTGCTTTTGTCTAGGAGTGGGCCGTATGAACTGTGCATCTGGGCACTGTTCTGTCCACAGGGTCTGAGTCTTCAGGTTCGAGCATGGGTGTTTAGCGCAGCTGAGCCGCATGATGTCGCCAGGCCCAGCTTTGTGACCGGTCATGCTCCTGCAGTTCTGAGATGCTGGGCCTCTCGAAGCAACGTTGGCAGAAAGTCAGAAAGATCTCGTCCTCCGTAGCTTGGCGTACGTCTGCTTGCCACTTGCTTCTCGCCGCAGATCGTCTCTGCCTTTGCCTGCGAGAGTCCCCATCAGTTCGGTGCCGCTTTTGCAAGAACTGGCACCTCTATCTCGGCCTCGGCCAGCTCGAGGTCTGCCTTGTTGGGTGTCGAGGCTTCTTCCGAGCCTGTACCCGGCATGGCACGGCAAGCGATGCACAATGTCGCACAACGTGAGACGTATGCGTTACCGACGCCCTAAAGCACTAAACCGCGGTAAACCATGGTAAACCATGTGCAAGACATCGGATGAACACTTCGGAAAACCAATGCCTGTCCACCTCTTGGACACAAGGGGACACAGAGACAACACCATCTTCAGCTCCAAAGATTTTGTTGCTCTGATGGTGACTGTCTCGTGCACCCCAATGGAAGCGCATGACGCTTGAGGTGCGGGCAGAATCGGACTGCCTTTGTGCCTGTCCGCATCATGTGAGGTGATTCTGCATGTCTAGGGTGACTCGTGTTGAAGATCTGTCAGCGGACATCGTGACATCGTAATTGCTTCGGGCTCCGAGCTAAGCCTTTTGGCAGTTTATGCCTTTTGTTAACTTTGGTTTCTCGTCGTAGCTCTGGAGATTCTCAAGTTCACTTCATGCGGTTGCTCTTTCGAATGCCACCTGCAGCGATGCCGCCCCAAGCTTCAGCAACACTTGCAACCTGCGCCAGCTGACAATACTTCACAACCCCGATCATATTCAATTGCAGTCCGAACACAACCGAAGGTTCTTGAAAGGTGTGGGCTTTGACAGTGCTATACAATGTCGACGGGGCTCTAGGCCAAGCTCAGAATCAAGACTTCTGGGCGCAGACTTTCGCAAGACCCAAAATTCGCTGCTTGCTGTTCAACTGGCATGTGGCCGCTCCTCGCCAGCAGGAAGCGAGATGCCAGACCTGAGCAGAACACACGCTACGAAGAGACGATAGCACAGCCGGGGAAAACGACAGGCGAAGCTTGCTATGCCTGTGAAAGAAGTTTAGGCCGATTCCACCCCAACCGACCAGAGTGGTCATAACACGCATTCAACTAACTTATCGCGGTGCATCTCCCTCCATGACTGCCAGCACAACATCAGCCATGCAGGCACGCTGATAGACACACCTTCGTCCTGTCAATGTTGACAGGCTTGTGCAACGAGACTCATTTCCAAGGGCACGTTGATCATTGCGTTGCTTGCGAAGTCTGCAGTACAATCTCCGCGCTGCACCGAATTCTGTCGACTTCAGGTACTGTCGCATCCAGATGCGGATCTTCCCCTGTCGTGGAAAGATTAAAAAACACTAATCTTTTTCGGTAAAACAACAATCCACCTCCTTTACTCCTCCCGCACAGCCCGCCGCTCAAAGTGTCGCCTCGGCCCCCGGGGCTCCAGGAGGGCTCGGCTCACAGGCCCATGGTCCCCTCAAAGCTGCGTTAGAACCATTGGAATAGAAACAACAACAACAACGTTGCGGTGAAGATGCTTTTTCCTCCTTAATGGCTCACAATCTTTATCATCAGTTACATTGCAATGATTCTTACCACACTTAACCTTGATCATGGCGCTTTCTGGGACCTCTGGACTTCCTTCCCCATGGACGTCTGTGTCCCCTATATTCCCCTATCAGCCCCTTCGGACCATTATAGACCTCTCCCCTCTACGAAGCTTCTGTGGAGCTTCCTGATTGCCGGTCCTGTAGCGCCTTCGATGGAGCCCCGTGGACGCTGTGGACCCGAGTTCTCTGCACCGATGGACCTTCTCTGGCCTCCATGGCACCCCATGGAATTGCTGTGAGCCTGTATGGTCCTTCGGTGGACCTGTATGGTTCGGACTTCCTATCACCCCCCTATGCTCCCTGTATGTTGGACTATGGAGCGCTTTGGGCCCTCTACGGATATGTCGGACTCCTCACCCCAAACCTGCGCACAAAGTTTGTAAACCCGGACCTTTTATGGACCCTGTACAGACCTGTCTAGAAGGCCCCAAAACGTTTTGAATGCCTTGGTGGGCTGCAGGGGGCCCGCGTCATCACATGCGCAATTGTCTCAAGTTGAAACGACGGAAGCACGCCGGGGCCGAGCAAGGTAAGCAGCACATCATGCGCTTCAATGCAGACCTTTATTCATTCAGTGACAGCCTGCAGTCCGTACTGAGGCGGAGGCAGTGGCACAATTGGAGTTGATGCCGATGATGGTGCGGAGGACACCGCCGAACGAGTGCTGACCAGGTGGCATTAGGTTACTCTGAGGGGGCCCCCTCTTTGCTTTGATGAACATGTGTCATGTCTCCAGACAGTTCCCGGCCTTGCCGTGTTGGTCAACAAGTTCGCAACATCTTTCCCAGATTTGGATGCCTCGTCGGTGCAGCTTAACAAAACCATTTCGCTACAGCGGCCCCAGTCCATTTGTAGCTTGTAGATTGCGAAACTTAGGATGTGAACTGGGAAGTTCACGAAGGCCATGACAAGAACCTCATTACAGCCGAAATTGGCCTGAGCCTGCGAGGAAAGGCATAGAATTTCCTGTGTTGTCTCTGTGTGCTTGTGTCCTTTTCGAAATAGTCCCTGGAGTTGTTCATTTTGCGCCCTGTTGGGGGGGGGGGGGGTGGCCCCTCGCACAGTGTCGCTGCATTCTCACTCGCTTCGTTTTTTTCTCTTCTCACGGGGCTGAGGGTTCACGGGGGTTGCCTCCCATTCCGCTGGGCACTTTCTGTGAGCTGGGGGCCGGATACAGGCCGGACGGGGGTCTGCAGGACAAGGTGAATGAGAAAGTCGGGGCCAGGAAAGGAAAGCAACTCCCACACCCTCTCGCTTCTTCTTCTTCTTCTTCTTCTTCTTCTTCTTCTTCTTCTCTCTTTCTCTCTTTCTCTCTGTCTTGATGCCCAGCACGCCTGCCAGTTGAAGGGCGTCAATGGCTTGCGGTTTACCTCCCAGCGCAGTAGTGAACGCACGGACCGAGGGCCTTACTACCTGCGTGACTGTGCCGTGCGCCACATCAGGCGCCTGGGAGGTTTGGGAGGCCGCAGAGCGCAGGGACGAGCCCAGCGGCGGCGAGGCGGTGTGGGTCTGAGCGGTCGCCGCGATGTGCTTGGCCTACTTAGCCAGGTCTTTGCTCTGGGACACCTCTACAACTCTCAAGCAACGTATTCACTAGTATGACCCGGGTCTACTTACAATGACAAGCCAGGCTTTCCTCTTGCGTCCGATTCCCGCGGGCAATCCAAACCTGCAGTCTTCAGGATGCAAGCAAGGGATCAGGCCAGGAACAGCAACTGCATGACAATCTTTTGCACGTGCTTCTTGTGCTCAGTCAGGAAAGTACTTAGACTTGTTTCGACTACTTCAAACTCTTCTAAGCGCTGTGCTGGCGATACCGAGCGGCCTGAGCCCACTGCGGTGGTGAAAAAGCTCCAAACGATTCTGAGTGCCACGATCTCTCAAAAGACCAGAAACTTTTCCTCTCATTTCCTCACAGTTAGGCCCCGGCCGCTTGCAGTGCTGCAAACCAGGCTGCCCATCACCGTGGTGCGAGTAGAAGCCTCCTGGGCCGAGGGCTTGTTTCATGTTTTCTTTGGGCTTGGTTTTGTCATCCGCCTGAATTTTTAAACTTGGTGGATGCCTAGACGGGTTGATGTTTAGGTTGAGGGCACTGGAGATTGCAACATAATTGCATTTGCAGTACATTGCACGATCGAATGCTCAGGAACCTCGGACCGCCCGCTGAGGCCGTCTCCAAAGAGCTGTGGCACACGCGGGTGGTGACGGAAGCAGCGCCAACCTCAGCCAGTAGCTAGCCAGTCAGAGCAACACTTCAATCTTCCACGAAGTTACACCGGCACGCTGCGGGCCAGTTCAACGTGCGCGCAAGCAAGTGTAGGTCTGGAGCTGCTGGCAAAAGCAGATCGATCAACGCCTTTTGTTTCGGTAAACGTCGGGCGGGCCAGAAGGTCGTCATCTCCACGTGAGCGCAAAAACTGCTGCATCGGTGGCAACACCGCAGCACTGCATGTCCATGCAACAGAGAGCTCCTATGGTGTAGGAAGCCGAGGTGTCCAAGCTTGGCGCATCCACGTGAGGTGTTTATGTATGTCTGCGCAACTTGCACATAAAGCGCCCAGTGCTCTGCGAGGCGGCTTCCTTGATCCTAGATGGAGTCTGACACAATGGTGGACTGCAGAAGCGGTTTCAACTGCAATCCGAGCTCATCTGCAGCTTGCATCGTGTGCAATACAAAATCATCTCCAAGCTTCTGTGCTGCAGAGAAGCCTAGATCCACTAATCGCTAACGTTTGGCGGCGCAACCCAAGTCTACGAACTCATTGGCTTGACTGTTGCTCCCTTGGCAATGCTGCCCCATCCAATGAGACGCCAGTGCTTGTCGATCCTGGACACATGCCACTGTTTGACGTCTGTCCAGTCTGAACACCCGCAAGTGATCTACTTCACCTCTGCTTTTTGTACAAAGTGCGCATGCATGCTACCGAATGATTGCTCGGACATGCAGACACTTCACCAAGCATCAGCAAATCCCATGCAAACCCTCTGGCAGTCCTTCGGCTCAGGGCAACCTTGTCGCCCTCCTGTGTGCACACCTCATTGCTGGCGCTTTCGCCATTGTGCTTCAGCGGTGCAGCCAAGAATGTCTACTGAAGTCTACTCCGGCACGGTTGAACCTGCTTGACTTCGGCCAGTGCAGCACCTTGCTATTCATAAACTTCGTAGAAGCGGCAGGGTGTGTGAGGGTGATTCTGGCATAATCATTGTCGTCCTTGATGCCAAGTACCTCGTGCAGAGGCAGAGCCATAGCGCCACAACTCTGTCATGTCTGACCGCCTACTGACTGTAGCGTGTTCCACGCAGTGCCGGCGCACTCTTCCTCCTGCAGCGGTGGATCCAATGTTGACCTGAGAAAGTTATAAGTAGCGCACTCGGTAAATCACAGTTCTAATCCCAGAGACATCTTCAAAAGAGAGCCCCCTGAACCTGACTACCTGCCCCCCATTTATTTGCCATGCGACCATGAGGATCTCGCCCTTCTTGAGCTTCGCCACCTTGCCAGCCTCCGCAACTTTGAGAGGCGAAGGGTTAGAGGTCAGGGGCGCAGCAACTCTTGCTTGGCCATTGCTTGTGACAAATGATCTTCGAGATCTCTTGAAATTCTTGAAAGGGTCTACGAAGCACTGGCATCTTTGTCTCATGCTCACAGCTAAAAACAAGGTATACTAAGAAAAGAAACAATAATACATTTTAGGGCGCATCGGCAGCCTTGCCATCGCCATCTGTCTTGACTCCCAGCAGCCGTCGCAGCAAATAGAACTTCACCTTCTGCAGAGCCCGTGTTTCCAGATATACGGTCGAACAACGCAGCAAGCGACAATGGTCTCACGAGAGTCACGGCCGGCATGCATTGAGCCCAGCTCTCGTTCTCAGTTGGGTCATGCCTACCCCAAGACATGAAAAACAGCGTGACGGACTGGCAAGCCCTACACCCCCGAGGCTAAACCCCAAAAGAAACAGCCCCGTGGCCTCGATCTCAATGTAGATACCTCGGCTGCAAGGTCCTTCGGTCCCTCAAGTTGCTTGCGCCCCCCCTGATTCAGTGATCTGGCTTTATAACCGTAGCGGTTTAGGGTTTAGGGTCTAGGGTCTAGGCGACTTGGGGAACCTGTGTTCACAGCCGGGCGGCTCGGAAGTTTACCTGGATGCCCCAGCACGTGGCCCACAAGCTTGTCTGCACCTGGGCGACTCGACTCCTATCAATGTAACTCCACACCGCCCCCAGTCCCAAGGGGAGGGTCAAGACGAGCATCATAGAATGCAGTTAGTCCAAGCAATAGGGGATTCTGTTTGTAAAGCTGCAGCCTGGAAGGTTTTTCTGTATCTGATTGTCGTTCTCATGTGCCATTCTCACGTAACACTGAGTCCAATGTCGATGGGGCACGGGTCAGCTTGGGGTCGATCTTGGTGCCAACGCCAATGAGGCCGCCTGGGACGGCGAACTGCAGCGCGTTCTGCTCGGCAAGCAGGGACATGATTCCTGGACAGCTCCGGCAACCCCAGCAACGAAAAAACGTTGAAGAGAGCCGTACTTAAACAATGCGTATAATATATATATATATATATATAGTACCATAATGAAGTAAAAACAACAATAAACAAAGAAGCATGTTCTACTGCTTGGCAGAACCAAGGGGCGGGAGCGGATTGGACGGCACTGAACGTTATCCGCGTTGTTGGGATCTTTGGTGACGATGCCTGGCCTAATCTCCTGAGGTGCAAGCTGCAAGCCACGCACGCGGGAACGCAGACCTTCACATCAAGCTGCAAGGGGCCACCCCGACCCGGGAGTGCGTGCGGGAGAGTGCAGGCAAGCCACGATCTCATCTCCCATTTTCAGGACCTAAGACTGAAAGTGTCAGTTCTAGTGACTCTAGTGTCCCCATCTGGTGGGCCAATTGCCTTCAACTTCAGCGTACAGACTTTAAGTCTTGGCCGAGCAGCTCCCTTGAGGATGGAACCGCCAGCAACACCTCCCTTCAGGTTGGCCACCTCCTCACCCGGCCTCCATGGTGTAGGCGGTTACACGGGTTACATGTGCCGAGGCTTCGGAGCAGAGTCGGCACTACGGTTCCATACTGCCCACGGCACGTGTGAGCATCTTTTGAACTTGCTATGCAGGTGGCGGAATTGCTGAATGAATGTCGATGTGTGCCCGCATGCTTGAATAATACCAATAGTATGGGTGGCCAGAACTAGATTAACTGGATGGCTGGCGCGAACGCCCAACGAGAACGGGCAATTTGCACCGAAATTCTTGTCATTTGGAGCGCGTGTCCTTCGAATGATCTTGTCGCCACCGCCCGAAGCGGGAGGTTTGAGTTGAAGCGTGTCAGTGCTGACTGCGCCGTACTGAGTTTGTTCTTTCGCAGGCTTTCGGCACCTTGGCGGCCTCCAAATCCCTCCTTGAGTCCTTGGAGACCTAGCTGAGCCCTTAACCAAGCCCTTTGAGGGGGTTCGAAGCCGGCTTGTTCGGCCGAGGGAGTCGACGGCCCATGTCGTGCCCTGGCGGCTTTATAATTGCACCCAGAGGCATGCAAAGTGTTCATGCTTTTCTGCAGGCTCTGCTTAATTTTGGGCAAGTCTTTGCAAGAAGTGCCTGTTGACGTCGAAGGATCGAATGATAATCATGACCGGATTCGACGTAAAGTCCCGAGGTGGAATCGGCACTTGCGTGCAAAGGTACTCACCTTGGCTCTATGCAAACCTTCACAAGGTCTCACGTCAGCACGTTAGCACGTTGCATGAAGGTGCTGGGCATGCAGCAACCGGCAAACAGTATTGTGACCTACTCTCTGCCAAAAACTGCGTGCAGAAAGTCACAAATCACATCCAGATTGTACTTCAGAACTGCGCCTCGGCGCCAATGTCATGCATAGTGGTGCACCAAGACAAATAGCGGAGCCCCAGATCCCCTCTACAGATCTAGGCTCAAGCGTGAATAGCAGCTGACCCTGAAGCTCACTACATCGCAGCGCTGCCAAAACCAAGAGCGATGTTGAGAATCAGGAATTGCTCCCGAGCGACTGATGGGGATAATAGGCGAGCTGTCCTTGACTCGTGGGACGCGTGATCAGCATGTATGACATGCACATCTTACGCAGCGTGGGCGAAGTACAACGTCCAATGCACCTCTTGTGCGAAGGCGGTACAGATGTTCACAGATGGCGCTCACGCTTGCACCCAAACGCAACCCGTCTATATGAACCAAGATGCAGCTGCTGTGCCAGCTACGAACTTCTTGATCTCTTCGTAGCGGGATTCAGCCTCCTGTTGCTTGATCAGCTCGACCTGGAAATCGAGGTATGTGTGCAGGGTCTAGGTCTGGCCCATTGTGGGCCTCGACGTGGTCTGATTCGTGCGCAACGCGAGTTGCTAACTATATGTAGCGCATTGGATCTGACATCCTGGCCTAATTCTGTCGTGTCGCGAGTTTCCATTTGGTCAGGACGTCATGTGTCATGTGCAAAGCAATGCACCATTCTTGTGAGGGTGGGCTGTGTTGCAACACGCGAACTTCTGCTGGGTACAAGGGGATGCAAGGTGGGGGTACGTGGGGGGCACCTACGTGGTTTGAGGACCTGCTGCAGATCATCAAAGTGCAGCGGTGGCTGGGCAGTAGCTTCGCACTGCAGTGGCGCCTTGTTCTGAAGGATGATGATGTGCTTGAGTCGCATGATTTCCTTGAAGCATGGGCTTTCTCTGTCGCTGAGATGGCACAGGCATGCCCACGACATGCATCTCCAGAGGACACACACACGTGCAAATGCGCAGGCATCACATCTTCGATGCGAGGCACCACGGCTGCAAGATGCTCTGAAGTCTGAGGCTGTGGGCACGTCTCGTTTCCTGCACTTCACGCAGTGCGAAGAAGGTGAGGTCTTGACTGATAAGCAGACCAGCTCTGAAGACATGGACCCCCCCAGCTCCAGGGTCCTGCAATAACTAGGAGAGCTGCGTCCATGACGGCCGCTCCGTTGAGCATCGTGGCCATGAGAATATCCTGGGATGAGGCCAAAGCCACTGGTGCTTATTTCTGTAAGCTGCAGGGTGCCTTATGCTGCTGATGCTGATGGTGGCAGACGGACTGTTTGTGTTCCAAGAGACGTGCCCAGGGCAGTCCACGAACGACACATGGCGAACCAACCTCTCAGCTGAGCCCGGTCACGACCCTCCATATGAGCTTGCCCGTCCGGCTTTCTTCCCCGGCCATGCAAAATCTCCTTTCGAATTCTTGCTGGCAGAAGTACGTACATGGCAACCTATGTGTGGCCGGGCTGTTTTCGCCGGCCATGCAACTTTCTTAGCAACCGATGTGGGGGGGGAAATTTCGAAACCTGGGCTCACAGTCCTAGAGGTTGAGGGTGCAGTGCAGCGGTGTTGCAACACGCCTCATGTCGTCCACCACATCTGGTGTGGAACTGCCAGCAGACCAATATGGGTGATCCTGCGGAGACTGCCGCTGCCAAGCTGTACATACTCTATATGCACATAGATATTAATATGCACGGCAGTATGCATTTTGTATTATGAATGTCAAAAGTAAACTAAGCAAATGTTATACATTTATAGACATGTACGTGCAATTAAGCCCTGGTCTCCTGATCTCCCTCCCCAGGATCGCGCTTGTAGATTTTCGCATTTGCGTAGCCCAACTTAATGGTAATGTTACCTGGTGTCAGGATCGCAGGCATGCGGAATGCACTAAGAATACCTTACGTGCCAGTCATGCACTTACAAGCAGCTCGAAACATCTGGATACATCTTGGAACGACACCCTGAACTCTGAATTATCACCACCCGCGCAAGCCCAAGCTAGCAGAGCCCCCGGAAAAGAAAGCGAAGCAATTAGGAAGCAAGCCGAAGAATAGCTCAAAGTCTTTTAAGTCTTCATGGCGAGGAGCGCTCTTTCTCTGCCTTGAATTTGACTGTGTGCGTGCCGGAGAGGCCCTTCACTACCTTGGCTGTGCATCTTCATGAGACCGCCGGCTGCCACACGGGTTCTCTTCGAAGACCATGTGGGGGTGACGAGTCACCACAATTTAGCAGCGACATGGAGTCAGAAGAGATGGTTCTTGGTCGATGGGCAACTATGACAAACTCTTGGCTTCGTCGCATCCAAGAAGCAGTAGATTTTCCGTGGGCAACATGGCCGATAGTGCCAACCTTGGATATCCGATATTATCTCGACACGTGGCTTGCATCGCTCACGCTTTGTGACAATGAAAGCAATTCAGCCTCTACCGCCTCAGACTTCTTAATTCCTCAGCAACGTACGGCTGCGGAGCAACACTCTCAAATCGCGCCGTGCTACATTCATCGTTGCCTGTCTGCTGATGACTTCCGGAGTCAGGGGCGTCAGCTTGGAGACCTAGGATACTTGCCCAAAGGAACGGCAGTGCTTCGTCTTTTCGGCCCGGCCAGTACCGAGGCAGTACGAAGAAGCTGCTCTGATGACTTTGACAGACCCATGCGGTTAAACCAATGCTTACTGTGAAATCAAAGCAACAATAATCATGAATGCATGGTACCAGTGTTATTATTTCAAATGTGTTGCAAACAATTGGACATGGCTGGGATACTCACATGATCGGCATGAAAATCATGAAAAGCCGTCAGGAACTTTAGGCCGGGAGGCATCAAGCGTAGATAAGTCCTGGACGGCCAGACCATCTTTGGGATCGACTTTCATGTCTGCCATGACGCAAGATGTCCTGGGCTGCAGGATTGCTACTTGGGTGGCTTGCCCTGGCACATCCTACATTGCATCGCGGAACTTGCACCGAAAGCTGTGCTGAAACAACCATAGAGTCTAAGCCTGCACCCAAGATTCTATGCACGCTCCTCAGGCCTCCGAGACCTACTGCGTCCCACACGATCTTTGAGCCAGCGTGAAGAAGTTCAAGCCAACAGCAGGTGAACAATCCTGTACAGAGGTGAAGGTGCAGGAGCGCGAGCGAACAGGAAAGCTGTCGCACGGAGGACTGCCAAGCATGCCTAAGCCATGCTTACCAAGCCACACACCTCCTGACTTCCATCTGAGGGCTTTCGATATTAGGGGGGTACCCTAGTGGGGGTCCTTATTTGAAGGGGATCCTGCTATTTGGGGTCCTATTTTGGGGGTCACCCATTTTCCTAAACCCCCAATCTGCTTTTGAGGCCTCGACTGTGGAAGGTCGCCGGGAGGAGACGACCGAAGGCCTCACCCCGGATCTCATATCGCTGCTCCTATTTGTTGTTTGCCACCCGCCTAGCAGACCCCGTCTGGGATCACTCCGCAGGGGAGTTAGGGTTTTTTTTGTTTCGGGTTTAGGGGACCCCTAATTTAGACCCCCAATAGTAGGATCCCCTTATCATCAGGACTGCAAGAAGGTACGCCCTATTCTCGTAAACCCCCCATTCGCCCCTCGGTCTGCTAATGTCTCTCCGACTAACAAACCAATGCAGCGGCAGGAACCTTCGATAAACACCAGCTTGGGCCGCTACCGTCGCAAGTTGTGGCTAGCAGGCACCTGGACGGAGAGATGTGTGGTTCCATACGACAGTCGAGGGCTCCACGGTTCCAGAGTCACGAAGCTGGAAACCCTAAAGCCCCTAAATCCTAAACCGTAAACTGTTGCACAGAACGTTCAACTGTGGAGAGCTGCGGAGCTGCCCCGGCATTCTGGCAGGACTCAGGCCCAGGCCACGGCAGGCGGAGAAGGAGACACCTTCTGCCACATCAAAGGCTGCATTGGGTCGCTGGGCTGTCGAGGAATGAGGCCGTGACTTGGCGGATGTGGATGGAATGCAACCTGCTTCAGCACTCGTCACGAGCTTCGGATGACTTGCTTCTGCCAAGATCTGCCAAGATCTTCGATCGTGTTTTTGGCTGCTGTTTTTTTTTCATGCGTCGTTGGGTCCAAGGGTGCAGTGCAGTTCTGGGAAACAGGTGCCATGAACAGCCCTTGACGAGTCTTCATCAGCAACAGGCTGTTCAGCTTACGATTCCGAAACTGCAAGCAACATCGTTGGGATTCTCCCTGAAACAAACAGTCGTTAAATATGGATTAGAATAGGAGGTACTAGAATCCCTACTAAGGACTGATAGTAGGGTAACATCCCAACGTCACAGCTCTAAATGGACGCCCATCCTAAACAAAGAGTCATCAACTTGCCAAGACGCTTCATCGTCCGGCTTGAAACCTCACCAATCGCACACTTGTTCGTTGTTGCTTCGTACTTCTGGAGGAGGTTCCCTTGTGGATGTAACCGTCCATGGCTTGCGTCTTGAGCTTGCGCTGGTTTCCGAGCTTTAGATGTCTGTGCGATGGTTCGTTTTGACCTTTGTTGGACTAGCCACAGGACTTGGCAAGTATCAACTTATTTTGGGAATCCTCATTCTTATCGGACTTGTGTGCAGTTTGACTTTGACTTTTCGAGGGACACCACCGCTCATGCAACAGCTCCAACACGAAGTGTGGTACACACGGGCACGGGTTCACCATGGATGTTCGTGCCGACAACTTCGCATCTGACATTTTGAGATGTACAGGCAGGGAATTGAAGTCTCAGAAAGGGCCCTGGTTTGTACAATTTCGGCTGAGAAGTAGCACACGCATCTGCTCCCTGTGGAGGTTTACAGATCCCTCGTGGCCTCGTGGGAATAGGAAAATCACCGGGCGGGACAAAATGTTTAAAGTGGTGCAATGCTAGTGGTGGTCGCACCATCGCCGGTATACTAGCCTGATAGCCCCAACATGATGGTACTTTTTGCGCACAAACAACGTTTTCCGGAACACAATGTTCTACGAACAATGCTGATAAATTTTGTTGCGCCAACAACATTTTGCAAAAACTAGGTTTTCGCGCCGCCGGCGCCGCAAATCGCAAGCAACGGGCGTGCACGCAGCGTGCGTGGCCGCCTGTAAGATCATATCTCCGCGGGGTATATCAACTCCAATGCTATCGGCTGGATCAAAATCCAGAACTCTGAGATGGGAGGTCGTCGATTTCAGGATCGCTAGCTGCTGGAGCAGCGCATATTCTAGATGCCCAGTCACGAGATGCCAAGTTACTGAACAAAAGTGCGAAAGCCAAAGCGCAAAGCACTCAGGAGACTTTGTCGAATCTATTGATGGGGAAGAGTTGGGGATGCAACGCGAAGACATCACAGGCTCGGAAACCATACGTATATTTATATATATATATATATATACATATATATATGTATATACGTACATATATACACATATACATGTACATATAGATAGATAGATAGACTGTGAAGTCGACCAGCACTGGACTTGCACTAAGCCAATGCAATCACAGCCCGGTCACGCTGTTTTACGACTTCGTGAGTCCAAGCACTTGTGCAGCTACGCCTGAGTGCGTCCGGTCGGACCGCACAGCAACCTAGGAGCTACTGTACGACTCTACCGTGCTCAAAGGCACAAGCTCGGTACTTGAGCCAAAATATTGGCATTGTTACGAATTGCAAAACTCTACATGCAAAGGAAAACTACAAGGTGGTCTGCCGAGTCCTAATGCATCACAGAGCAGAAGATGCATATGCACTCATGTCAGCTCACATTCGCCCCTCAGCCGAGGCTCCGGTGAGTGACTTCCACAAGGAGGGCGGGCGTCCGTCGCGGCTTTGGGCGCAAGCCCGCAAACGAAGACACGCGAAACGAGACGACCCAAACGAGCGACCCTCCAAGACCAGCCTAAACCAGGCGGACCGGTCTTTTGCATGACCTGAGTCGAGGCTCCAGTACACAGAGCCCACTGAGTGCCTTGAGGACTGCTACGGCAGACACTGAAATCTATGGTACAGATGGTACACTGTACACGGCCGGTCCTAAGCTACGGCTACGGCTACTCACCTATCCGGAACTACCCTACGGGCTACCAGACTCAGCGAGAGCCGCGCACATGGCTTGTGCCGCAGGCAATGCAGCTCACACGCGCTTCGGCGAGCGCATTGCCGCGACCAGGACACGGTCCGCAGCACCTGCAAAAGAGCACCCTCAGCACGAGGGGCCACAGGCAGGGCGGAGGAGAAAGGTGCGGGGAATGCAAAATGGGCAGGTTTCCAACCTGCCGCGGCTTTTCACCCGCAGTCAAGCAAAAGAAAATGCAAAAGGTTGGCGAAGCAACGTGCCGTGCTGCAACGCCTGCTCTGATAATGCGTGGATGCATACCACGCCGCGCCGACTGGCCGCAGCCTACTCGATACCCTGTGGAGCAGTGCTGAGGGCACGAGTGGCGTTGCCAGCAACGTTGGAGCTGCTGGCTCGCTCCAACTGAGGGCGCTTTGCGACCGCCTCATCGAGGGAGAATGCCTCAGCCGACACCCTCTGGAAATCCTCGATATAGGACTGCGCGACCGGGTGCGTCTTGGCGACCTCAAGCCTAAGCCCTGCCTCCGCATTGGCTTTGCTGCTTGTGGTAAAATTGAGGCTCCCAATCAGCACCACCGCGCCATCAGGCCGCAGTAGGCAAAGGGCCTTGGCATGGTGAAGCCCTTGGATACCGGTACCTACTTTAGCCCCGCGGCCGTCGCGAGCATAGGCGTCGCGCACGGATGAGCCGCAACCCACCTTCACCTCGGCGCCTGCAGCCGCCAAGCGTTTCAACGCTTGCCACTGCAGTTTGGTGCGGTGGCATTGTCCCATGTCGGCGACAATCCGAACGCCTGCGCCCTTGCTAAGCGACGCTTCGATTGCCTCGATGCAGGATGGGCAATCTAAGCTGTACGCCCGGATGTAGATCACATCCTCTGCTGCTCCAGACCCAAGCAGCGTTTGGGCGGCCTGAACGTATGGCCCGCCCGCAAGGAATTCCGCTTCTTTGACTGGAGAACTCCTAGCGGGGACTGGGCCCTTGTTCCTCCGGCTGGGTGTGCGCGCCACAGTGGCAGTGGCGGCACGTTGCACGAAGCCGGACTGTGCGTGGGCTGCGCTCGCTCCATCTGCTGGGGCCGCGGCCAGGTCACGACCCGCGAGCCCCTGAAAGCAGGAGAGCCCGCGGCTCTTGGCCGCAAGTTGGGAGAAACATCCTTCACTGTTCCCCAAACCCAACACAACCTTACCCTTAGCCAGGGCTTCGGAGGCGGTACTCCGAATGGAGTCTGTGAGCGCAGGACCCGCGCCTCGCTGGGCCGCGTGCAAAAACCCTAGGGATCGAGCGGTGTCCATTGCGGCATCGCAATGCCCGCAACGTCCCTCTGCTAGGTAAGCACGACAGCCACAGGCAGCTGTCTCCTCCTTGAGGTGCACCCAAACTTTATGGGTCACCCCTTTCTTAGTGCTCGCGACCTCAAACGTCGCTTCAGAGCCAAGGAGTTGAGACAGCCGCGCCTCAGGGGCCGCGGTGTTGCCATGTCGCAGATGCGCAATGCGATTGGCAACGGCACGACTCACGTACCACAGAACAGCGCTGCACAAGATCACTACTACCAGAGTGATGGCTGTTCCGGCGACCCACACTGTCCGCCTGGCCCCATGACCGATTTCCTCGACCACGTCGGCCGAAATTGTTGCAACCGCGTGCATGGAGTCCTCGACAACATGCACAGCCCCGCGGTGCAACTGCAAGGCAATCGGCGCCGACGCTGCAGCCGCCAGGCCCCACCAGCCGTTGATGTTCCCGTTGAGGGCGTGCATCAACCGATTGAGGAGCCCGCGACCCAGGAAAAAGGGGGTCCGCGGCGGAAGCGGAACACTTGGCGGCGGCCGGGCCGACCCGCACGGGAAGGCTGGGACCCAGCTTGTGCTTGGGCGGGGTTGGAGCGCGGCAACTATGCCCGCGGCGTAAGCGCCCCAGGCGTACCTGCCCCTCCCTTTGGGCTTGCCCTTGGCATCGGACTTGCCTCTGCCCTTCGGCTTGCCCTGGCCCTTGCCACGGGCGTCTGCCCAAGCACTCCAAGGGTCGCGGCCCTTGCCGTACGTCGCTTCTTCGCGACGTCGCTTACCGCCCCTCTTCTTGTGTTTGTTTCTAAGAAGAGGTTGGATGGTTTCTTGGTCCATCGCAAGATTGGCCAGAAGGATCTCGTGCTCCAGCTCGTCCTGGCTGCTTTCGGAGCCAGAGTCCCTCTCTTCGCCACGCCGCGGATCAGGGATCCCGCGAGAGACGACCTCTGCCAAACGGAGAGGGGTGCTGCAGCGAAAGCACAGCTGCCTGAATGAAAGATTCCATTCATAGCAGTTAGGGCACTGCCACCCTGCAATGCGGAGCGCTTCGTTGATGTGATCATCGCGCTCCGCCTTCTCCGCCTGGCGCCGCTCTCGCTTCTTGGCGCGCTCGGCCGCCTGCGCCTCCTCGGCCGCCTGGAGGGCTTCAGCGAGTTCCTCGTCGCTGAGAAGCCTCGCGGCATCCGCCCGCGCTTGTTGGTCTTCAAGCGCTTCGGCAGAAAACCTCCGCCTCCATTGCTCGGGCGCGGTTTGAGGGTCTACCTCCCACCACCCGATGTCGATCCCGTTGATCCATCGGCCGTCGCACGGGGCGCCCGCTTTCGGGCCGCCCGCGTGCGTGGTGAGGCACTGGTCCTCGGTAACCGGGTTGATGGCTTCGCAGAAGAAGCACCGCCAGCTGCCGTAGGGGTAAAAGCGGCCTTCGACGTAGGCTCGGTTGGCTGGGAGGGCGACATCGTCCGCCTCATCCGCGGTGCCTGCCTCCATCTCAACCGAGACCTCCTCGTCCTTGACAACCTCAGCTTCCTCCTCCTGTTCCTCCTTGACCAGGGGCTCTTCTTGCTCCCGGCCAACGTTGAGGTGGGACTCAGTGCGAACCTCGGCGCGCATCAAAATGACGTCAAGGCTATCCGCGGCTGGGTCGCCCGCGAAGAAGGAATCGATCTCCTGGGCATGGAGATCGTCAAGAGGCGTCACCAGGTCTGGCGAGTAATCCCGCTTGGAACGACGCTCTGCCAGGCGTTGCTGAACGTCGCTCGTCGGCGGCCCGAGGGCCCGCCCGCGCGGAGCGGCCTCCCGCGGAGGTCCATGCTCGGCCTCCTCCGTGGGCTCGCTCTTGGGCGTGGACCCTCCACCGCTACTCTCTGGAGCGGGATCCAGCTCGGGGTCATCGCGAAGCCACCCCGGTGGATGACTACCACCATAAATGTGGTGCGATCCGTCCTCAAGCTGGATTCGGTCCCCTCTCTTCAGGAGCGGGACCTTCGAGTGATCGTACCCGTTGGCTTTGTGGTACCGAATCACTCGGAGCATGGGCACCTCCCCATACCCACCGTCCTTTCCTCGGCGGAACAACCGTCCCCGCCAGTCTTGACGAAAAGGGTCAAGAGGTGCGGAGGGGCTGATCCCCAGGTTGGGCGGAAGAGAGGCGCCATGGCAGGCCGCCTGATGCAAGTGGTATTGCACCAGCGACTCAAAGGCCAGCCCGCATCCAGGAGCTGAGCATCCATAGTGGCCGTCAGCATTAGGGCGAGGCACCTCTGGGGCCGGGGCGGACTGGACGGTCCCGCCTCTCGAAGGCATGGCGGAACTGCTCGATCCCGCACCCCCGGGGGCATCCTGACCATCGTCAGACACCTCTTCCCCGTCTGCGCCTTCCCCGGCCGCCCGATTCTCTCCCCCACGGCGCAGAGTTTTGAGGGACTCCTCACGCTTGGTGATCTTTTCTAACTTCACCATCGCGGTTCCCGCCACCTCCAGTATTTTCGACTGGAGTTTCTGCGCTCTCAGAAGAGCTTCGGACCGCGCGAGGTACTCCTTCGCGCTGCTGACCACCGATTGGCCAAGTTCGAGGACTCCTTCCTCTATGCTCTCGGCCTGGGCCCCACCAGCGGGCTCTTCGTCCTCCTTCACCTTGACCGCGGCTTGGGGCGCCCGCGTGTCGGGAAGATCCGAGCTGGAACTATCTTCCTCGACACCTTCAGCTTCTTGGGCTGCCTCTTCCTCGAGCGAGTCTTCGGCCTCGAGGGCATTGGGGCCAGGGACGTTGCGCCTAGGATACTCCTTGGGCTTCGCTGGAAAGATCGAAGTCTTAGGAGCCCCTGAAGCACGCCCTTTGGCCTTAGGCGCGGCCTTAGGAGGGGTAACAGGTTGGGCGGCCCCCGCGGCCATGACACGGCCCGCAGGGGCCAGCACAACCGTCGAGGAGCTCGCCGCGCCACTGCTGGCCGCAGCAGCTTGGGACGCTTGGACCGTGCCCAGTTTCGGTCCTCGCCCCAACGGCGGGTGGGGGCCCGCACTGGTGTCGCCTAAACTCCTTAGGTCGACATGCTGGATCAACCGATCCACTTCTAACTCAGCTATTAAGATGGAGTAAACAGCTGAGCCTTTGGGGAGTGCCCAGATGCGGGAGATGCCGGTGGCTCTAATCTGGCCAGTGAGAGCCACCCCATCTGCTCCCGCATAGATAGGCACTCCGGCGTCCCGCAGGACCGCCAACCGGACCTCGACTATGCAAGTCGATCCGCGGCGGAACCCGCGTCTCCCGTCCTCCCACTGCGTGGGGCAGTGCCCTAGGACGCAGTGCACCCCGAGGCGGCCTCCCGGCCCGCCGCCGGGGATCAAGCCATTCTCAATCAGGCTCGGCACGACATGCAAGTCCGTGCCGTGCCACATGGCCGGGCCATACCGATATATAAGATCGTTGATGGCGGTCTCACTTAGGCCCTCCATCATGAATCCCATAGGATGGCCGCAATCGGCCGAGTGGCCTTGGAAGGCACGCAAGAAGCCAGCGTGCGAGGTATCCAACCTCGGTTTCCGCTGGTTGGCGTCGTGCGCGACCGCCTGGTTGTACTGGTTGATGGTGATGCCGAGTTGTTCGATCAACTCATCAACCGGGTAGAGGCCGCCCGGAGCGAACCGGCCTCTACAACCAGCTTCGCCGTGCCGCATGCATCGGACTAGCCTACGCTGCACGTCGTCGATCGTGGGCGGGCCCTTTCGGCCCTTAGGGCCTGGACTCTTGCTCTTGCCCCTGCCCTTCGACCCTCCTCCACCCATCGCGGCACTGAGGCCCGCGGCTTTGCTGGACCTCCGATGGGCGAGGAAAACCTGACGCGCCCTTGAGCGGCCAGGACACGGCCCGCTGCAAGGGGCCGGTGTGCAGTAGTGGTAGGCAGCCGCTCCCGCGCGGCCAGGGCACGGCCCGCAGCGGGGCCTTGTGGTTGACCACGAAGGTCCGGGCGACCGATCGGTCGCTCCCGCGCGGTCTGGTCGCGACCCGCAGCGGGGCGCAGTGCACAGGCACGAACGCGGGGAGGGACTACCTACCCTAGGTTCTACAACACACTTGAACCGCTGCGGCGGGGGTTTGGGGAGTTTCCTTAAGGTCTGGGCTCTAAGGCTTCTAAGGCTTCTGCTTCGACCTTGGACCGAACCTCTAGGCCTGCTTGCAAAACACTGGCTGCGAGACAGAGGAACGAAGCTGCACGCGACGAACGACGAAAAATCCTTCTGCCCGCAGACCGGCGACCTGGGAAACGGCCCGCCCCAAAAACACCCGCCCTGAACACAGAAACACCCGAACAGCCCCAACATCCTGAGCATCAGAACGCGCGTGGGGTGATTCTGGTCTGAGCGCGCCGCGTCATGGTTCGCGCGCTTGGTGTTGTGCGCACCGCGAACGCCTAAGGCTTCAAGAGCAGACGACGCGCTCTGCGGAGCTGCGACTGCCCCTTTGGCGCACGCTTCGCGCACCGCCCCCTCGGCTTGGGCATCAGTGAAAAACTGCCCATCAATGACCCTACCCGTCCTAACAGTAAGATCATCCACGTAGGCTATCCACTCCTTAGTATACTTAAGGCGCCTACCTCTGCCGGGGGCATAGGCCCTATCAACCACAAAGTTGAAATCATCTGGGCCGTTAATCGGGCCAAAGGTGAGGCCGACAGGGAGATATTTCCCTGATCTTGCCACAATGGCCAACACCTCGCGAGCACGCTTGGTGTTCCTAATTTGATTAAACCCACTAACCGCATCCACGAAGGTATACCAAACCGAACCTACTGCGGCGGCGAGCACATCGCTACCCCGCCGACAATAGTACGTGGAGCGCTTAATTCGGGCATTCACACGGCGGTAGTCAACCACCAAGCGTCGCTTCCTATGCCGCTTGTAGCTGGGCATTTCCTTGGTCGGAAACGGCGCAGATCCCCAAGCCGAGCTGCCGCGGATCAACTGACCCCGCTTGCATTCTTCTTCAAGCTTGTCGTCGACCCATTGCGCGGACTCGCCCCTCAGACTGTGAGGCTGGGACGAGACCGGCGGCCCGGTGGGGATGCAGTCATGGGCGAACTTCCTGACCGTGGTCCTGGTGGTGTCCTCCACCCAGAACCCAGCGGCCTTTCGCCGTATGACCTCCCTGACGGCTGCGATGTCAGCATCGGTCAGCCCTGGTCTGGTTGGTCCAGGCTCGATCTTCAAACCCGACCATACGAGGTCTCTATAGGCCTCGGTGCGCCTAGGATCCTCCGCGACCTTCTCGCCCGCAAGAGCATAGACCTCAAGGTCAGCCCGGACGGAATCCCAGTCCTTGGCGTCCGCCTTGGTTCGCCAAAACGCTTCCTTCTCAGCGGCGTACTTATCCACCTCCTTATCCAGCTCCGCACGCTCTGCTGGCGTGAGGTCCTCGCCCGAGCGCACGTCCGGGAGGGGAATGACTGGAGAGGGCTGTGGTGCAGCCGCGGCGCTATCCGCACCCGCAGTGGCTGGAAAGCTTTCAACTGCAGCGGTGCACAGCTCTTCCGCGCCCCTCAGACCAAGGTCCTGGAGTGATGCGCAGAAAGCCGCCCCTATGAGGTTGTAGTCGGCTTGCGCGCGCCCAACGTGCTTGTGCTGCACTGCGCCTAACGCATCCGGCCTACTACACCTCAAACCTACCGATTCTAAGCTGAAATCGGCGAGCCACAGGGCCCCGCTCTCAACGAGGTTGTCGCGGCCACTGGCCCGCGCGAACTGGCATATGTCAGCCCGCACGAAAGCCCAAGGCCAGCGTGGCTCTGCGAGCGTCCCAAACAAGGCGCCCCACTCCTCTAGCCGCCAGGGTTCCCACTCGCCTTTTTGTGCCTGCAAATGCAGCGCGACGTGGGCGCCCGCGCGCGTGCGTTCCTGCGCACACCGGACGACTAGCTGAAGGAAAGCTCGGGGCACATTCTTGCCCTCAAGCCCAATCACGAGCACCTTCGGCTCTGCGCGCAAAACAGCGCCGCTAATTGCCTCTAAGTGCCCTTCTGCGGCCAGGTTCCAGGTGATCCCGTAGGCCTGCTTGCCTTGCACAAAAGCTGGAACAACCCTGTACCCGTGCCTCCTAGCCGCGTCGGAAACGACCGCGTCACCCCAAGCAACCTCTAAGACATCGGCAACCCCTCCAAGGAAATACTGCCGGAACCAACTCTCGACAGCACCCGACTCTGGGGAAGCCCTAGGCTGCAACACGCGGGGTTCCGCGACCAAGAGGTCCGCGAGGGCCTCTCGGATCGAGAGCACACCCGTTCTGGCGCGAGACGCTCTCTCGAGCGTCCTGTCCTGTAACGAGTACGCTCCCTTGTCCAACTTCCTGGCCGAGGCTGCAGCAAGCACGCCGTCGCGGTTCAGGTCGACCTTGGAAATGATCTCCCTGACGGTAACCGCTTCGTGGGCCGGACGAGTCCCCTCTGAAAGCGTGAGCGCACCGTCCTCGGCGATGTATGCAAGCCGCCATTTGACGCGAACCCCGCTGGCATCGGGGAGATAGCGGTGCACGCCGACCTGCGCACGGGCAGCATCTACCTGCGTAACCCGTCCTAACCTGCACACCTTAGGGCCTCCACCTACACCCCGATAGGCAATGCGGTCGCCAAGGCGGAGGACGAAGTCCCTCCCGCGCCTGGTCAGCGTGAACTCCACTTGCTTGGCGTCGCCTTGAACCTGTTGCCCTAAGCTGGGGCGAGACGAGCCGTCCCCGCCGGTTCCATCGTCCTCAAAGACGACCGGCTCGCGGGATTCCGCGCCATCTGCATCCGCAGGAACAAGAATGCAGTCTTCCGCGTGCGCCTCCATCGGGCCGCGCCGGGCGGAAGAAGTACCCCCCGACTCCATCGACACGGGCTCCAAGGTGAGCCTGTGGCCCTTGACTTCCAACACGCGCCAGGGGCCGGTCAGACCCGGTTTCCAAGGCACACGCCCCGCCCCCTCTGAACGGGCCCTCGGAGCGTTCCAGACCACTCGGTCTCCTGGCTTAAGGTCCACAGTGCGCCTATGGCGATTTGCAAGTTTCGCCCGCGCTTCTGAAGACCGCGTCCAGTGCTCTCGGACCGCAGCAGCTAGTTCCGAGAACTGCTTAAACTGGCTCCGAGCCCAATCAGAGATGGGTTCGAACTGCAAGGCGTCACGCAGGACGTCCTTTTCAAGTGGTAGAGCGAGCGACCAGCTCCGCTCTAGGTCCCTCGGGGTATACCCGTGGGGTCCCGGAGTGTTATCTATGACGTACTCCGCCACCACGAGCCAATCCGACCAAGCTTCGGAAAGGGAGGCGCCGACTTGCCTGACGACCGCCCCCAGCACCTTTTGAACTTCTTGGTGGACTCGCTCGTTTGCGCCCAACTCACAAGGCCTCAAGGGCGCGCTGAACCGCCACTCGGTCCCAAGCATAGCGCTGAGTTCTGCCATGAGCGCATTCTTGAACTCTGGCCCTCTATCCGACCTGATGAGGCTCGGGATCGTCCTGCTGCGAAGCACACAGCGCACGAACGCCCTCCTGACTTCAGCATGAGTCAGAGACCTCATCGGCTCGAGGAGGACAGCATGACTGAGGCAATCGAAGTACGTAAGCGAGTACCTATGCCCCTCCCTGTCCTCTCGGTTCGGACCTTCACAGTCCACGCTGACTTCCTGCCAGCATGTCTCGGCGCCACATTTGACCGCACGAGCTTCAACCTTCGTCGGTCGAGAGCGGCCTTTAATGCAAGCGAGACATTTGGCGACCCAGGTCCGCACATCTTTCTCTAAGTCGGGCCACCAGACTGCCCTCTCTAGCAGCTTGACGGTAACCTCAGCAGACCTATGGGCCCCAAGGACTCCACAGTGGACTGAATTGTAGCAAGCGCGGCGCCAGGTCACCCCATTCGCGCCCGCAGCCCCGTTGGGAACCACTGGGACAACGACGGTTTGACCCGTCCTGAGGGTCACCTCGCGCTCAAGCAACCCGTCTCCGGATATCTCCATTGGCGGCTCTGGCTTGCGAATCGAGCCCGCCAATGAGGGATCGCGCCGCTGACCCTCGTACCACGCCGTACGAAGGGATCCCGTGACTCGGAACTCCGAAATGTTCGCCGCGTCCCTTGCCTCGACCGCAAGCTGCTCACGACGATTTTCGTCCTCCTCCGCGATCAGGCTCAAAGACGGAACACCGCCCTTAAACTCGACCTTGACCTTGGTTGAGGAATGGTCCCAAATGCACAGGATGGGGCTATGGCTAACGAGCTCTAGAACCACTGCAGGGCCCTTGTGCTCTTCACCCATAAACGCCAAAACTCTACCCTTCAGCTTGCACTCATTGGCATTCTTCCCGCGACTGATAGCGCCCGCGGTCCAATGCCCTTCTACGCCCTCGTTGGACGAAGAGAATTGAGCAAGGACCCTTGACGCCTGCAGGGTAGACCTGCGGGGATCCGAAGCTGCTTCTCCGGTTGCCCGCCAGCCAATGACCTGAGTAACCCTACCCACAAGGGCTATCAGCTTGCCGAAGGAGGGGTCTAAGGCAACCTCTTTACCATTAGACCTCCAGAGCACTTCACACTGCTCATTCACGACATGTCTGTGGCCGTGCCAGTTCACCACTGACGACCAATGCACGACGATGTCGCCCTGAACCACATTCAGGGGCGAGCAGTTGTGCCCCGCCACCACAGCACCATCTTCTCTAACCACCCATGTGGTCCAGTAAGGCTTCACATCGCCCCACTTGGAAAGATCCTTGTGCTGGGAGCCGAGGCTGAGCTTCATGGAATGGCTCTTCTTCCATATCTTCCCACTCAGCATGCCATATGCAGTGGGAACTGGAGCATCTTTGGGCGTAGTCCTAAACCCTACCGCCCATTGCTGGATGGTTGAGGACCTAACCCTAACCAAACCTCCTGTCCTATCCAAAGTTGCAAGGACGGAGTTGACCTCTAGGCCCACCTCATGGGCCTCAAGGTCGCCCTCAAGCGGAGGTTCGGGCTCCTCCCGCTCGGCTATCTCTACCGAGATATCGACTGCCTCTTTCTCGATGCAGGCGGGGCAGCGAGAAAACAGGTAGGTCCGCTTGCCGCAGATGCACAGACCCTCATGGTCCCAGAGGGGTCGTGACGGTTCGTCCAGCATCCCTCTAATGCTGGCATCATCAATGGAACGAACCGCGTCCAGCCTCAAGGACCGCAGAACCTCCGCCCCCAATGCCTGCTTCCCTACGATCCCAAAACCTCGCAGGGGAGGCTCCGGAAAATCCTTCTTGAGTTCCGGACAAGCCTCGGCCACTTCCAAGTGGCCTTGCTGCGTGCGCCAAAGGCGTGGCCGCACCGCCCAGATAGCCTTGATGCCTGCCCAAGCCTCTCCTACAGCCCTGGCTTCCTTGCGCTGCAGGTTCCTTGCTTGGAGCGTGAGCTCAACAACCAAAGGCCACCTAAGGACGGCTGTGACAAGCCCGCCTTGCCCTAGTCCTACGAGGAACTGCGGACGAAACCCCGAAGCTTCCCTAAGAACCTTGGCACACGAAGTAAGCAAGTCGACCCTGATCCGCTTGATCTTCTTGGTCCCTGCGAGCCTGCCGACCCCGCAATCAAAATGCGAGGCAAGCCCGTCGGTATCCTCAAACGGACCCCAACAACCCCTGACAGCCACAGAAACTCCAGGGAGGCTCGCTTGAAAAACGCGCCTGATTTCAGTCAGCTCTGCGTCCTGCTCTTTCCAACGCGCGTAGTCAAAGACAACCATGACGCGCACCGGAAGGGCTGCGACGACGCACATCGGCACAGCCGCGGCCTGGACACGGCCCGCAGGCTCTGGGACGGCGTCGTTGCCGACCGCCCAGGGCACGGGTCCGTCACCCTCAGTACCCTCTCCGAGGTACTGGTCCAGGTCGAAACCTCGGAGTTGGCCCGAAAGGCCCTCGAGATCTTTCGTCCTCGCCGCAAGGAGCGCATCCCGATCTTTGGGATTGCGGCTAAAACTGTCACCCAGCGTCGCTGAGCGACCGCTAAGGCTCCTTATTTCGGACCCATCCATAAGGATTTCCGCAACCCACCGGACGAGTTTCGGATCCATTCCGATGTCCGACGTTTGCGCTCGGGTAAGGTTGGCATGATCTGTCCAACACAGAGTCCGAATAGAGCCAAACATGCGGCGTGTCGCCCGCTTTACCTCGAGCTGGGCAAACGCCTCCTGTATCAAGGGCGGCCAGTTTTGCTGCGCGGGGGTCAAGCTCTTTGAGTGCGTCATAAGCACTTTGAGCTGACTCAAGTCACGCGTCATCTGCACGACGCTGCCCCCTACCGCGATGCCCGACGCATCCGCGATCTGCTCAAGGGGACACGACCCATCCGCAGCAGAGGCCTCATCGAAGGTAGCCAAATTGATGCGGTTCTGCATCATGCGCTTAATCGCTTTAAAGGCTTTGCAACCCTCGGTGGCGGCTGAGCCCAGCCCGCCTTCAGGAAAGACGGCGCCTGGCTTCTGCCACTGCCCTAAAATCTTGGCTGCGTGCCCATACTCAACAGGCAGGTAGCCGCGCAACCAATTTGCGCAACCCAAAAATTGCTGAATGTGAAGCTTCTCCCAGAGCGGGGGAAAGTCAATCACCGCCTGACAACGCTCTTCGTCAGGCGAACTCCCGTCCCGCCCAATGTTGTGTCCTAGGAGCTTACCTTTGGAGACACAAACTTCGGCCTTGCTGATCCCAAACGAGAACCCAAACAAGATTGACTTATCTAGGAAACCCTCTAAGGAAACGAGGTGGTCGAGGAGGTGCGGGCACGCCTTAGGGTGCCGGGCGCGCATATCTGCCGCGAGCTGCTCATAATAATAGTCCGTTGGAGGCTCCTCGATCATCTTATCGATGTCCCAGCTCTCCACGATATGATAGCTCGGGCAGCGCGCCGTGTCGACCGCGTCTGCTGGGCGCACAGCATCACTTGCGCCTCTTTCAGCCGTGGCCGATCCCTCACGCCAGCCAGCCCAGCGTGGCCCCTTGCGCGTCCTAAAGACCGCGAGGCGTTCGGTGACGGGAACCTCATCGCTGCACGCAACGCTTTCCGCCACACGCAAATCCCTCGTGTCCCAAAGACGCCACGCCTCACCTGCGCGCTGAAGCAAGCACGTTTCGTAAGGCGCCTTCTCGACCGCCACGGTCCCAAGGTCCTTCTGCGCAGGGCGCCTACCCCACACAGACGCGTAACCACCTGGCGCCTCCCACCAGCTGTCGACGCTTGGAAGGTGGTCCAAGCAAGTAAGCACTCCAGGCTCCTCAACAGGGCGCCCAACCGGGCCGCTCCCGCCCCACACCGAAGCGAGAACAGTCACCGCAGCAAGGACCGATAGCACACCGATCCTGGCGCCGGTACGCAGCCGCCCAAAGGACCGCGCACACGAGGAACAACCTTGGAAGCTTCTTGCCGCGGCCCTGGACGCGGACCCGCAAGCAAAGCACGGGTCATGGTCAACCGAAGCAACGGCGACCCCACAATCCGCACATGCCTGCGGAGACGGCTCTGACTCGAACACCGTCTCAATCGCGCCACAACCACAAGCCGCAGTGCTGACGAGGCCGGAACGCACTTCCGCAACAACCTCGCCTGGCTGGAGAGAGTGATCACACTCTTGGGCTGCAAGCAAAACAAACCCTTTACCCTCTCCTGTGGGCCAGAGACCTGGCACAGCCTCAACCCCACACTCAACCGGAAGCACAACCTCGGACAGGGATCCCTCTGCGGAGACTCCTGCCTCCCGCACGACTGGCACCAGCACCCCATCACCTGGCGAGAGCTCGAGCGGCTCTTCCCCGTCATAGCGGAGAAGCTCACGACTTCCGCCCCCAGGCTCGGTGCATGACGCGTCGTCCAGGCTTGACAACCGCGCTTCAAAGGCATAGGCCCTGTCCTTCCGAGTCCTACTGTGATCTTCACATCTGGGCATCCTGATTCCCAGCGCGTCGAGGACATGAAAGTCGGGACCCGGCCTGAATCCCAAGCCCATCCTTCCGGCGCAGTCCAGCGCTCTGCCGCCGAGGATAAGTCCGTGCCAATCGGACGTGCCCCTGGCTGCGATTTTACATCGCACGAAAATTTCGGTGTTGGGGCGACAATCGTCCGCCGTCCTGCCTTCCAGCAGCGTGACGCGCAAGACTGCTGCCCCCTTCAGAGGAACTGGGGCTCCCGAAGCGATTCCATGCACATATTCGGGGTGGACCCACTTCTCGAGTCTCACGACCGGAAAGCCAGGATCCTCAGTGCCGATCCCAAGCTCTGCAGCCCGGTTCATCATGCCTACCACGAGTTCCTCAGTCACGTGGTTTGCGCCGGCGCAACCGTCAAGCATGCACTCGACTTTACGGTCGAGGACCTGGACCACCGTCCTGTACTGGTAGCCTCCTGGCTCGTTGTCCGCCAGGTTCCACCAGTCCTTCGGCAGATCGTCCAAGGTGGCGAACTTGTCCCGCCCGCCCTTGCTTAACGGAAGCGCGTGCTGCTGCACCGCGGCGTGTCCTGCGGCTCCTAAGACGCCTGCCTGGACGCCTGAGCTGCCTATCTGGACACTGAACGCGGCGAAGGGGTTAGACATGGAAGCACCGGAGGGCGGGGCCCAGTTGGCAGGCAAGGCCGGCGTCCCTCCTGAGGTCGTCAGGTTGTGGACCATGTCGCAGCTGGCTCCTTTCTTGCACGACCCATTCTTGGAGAAAAAGGGGCAAACAGTGCCTGGTGGCTTTGCCGCGCCTTTGGCCGCAGCCTTAGGCTTTGCGTTGGCTTTTGCCTTGCCACCTCCCTTCCCTTTGCCTTTACCTTTCGCAGTGGCAAAGGTTTGGTCACCCTTCTTGGCCGCGAGAGCTTTTCTGCGAAGCTCCTTGTCGTGGCTGTACGGGCAGGCATCCCCTTTCGGGCAATTCCCATGATCGCGAAAGTGGAAGCAGATCTTCTTGTCCGCTCCTTTGCCAGCTCCCTTCGACGCAGCAGCAAACGTCTGGTCCGCGCCAGCTTTGGCCGCGGCAGCTGCTCCTTTCGCAGCAGCCTTCGCAGCGGCCTTGAGACTCTTAATCTCCTTCTGAGCCTCAGCCAGCGCGACCGCCGGGTCCGCGCTCTGCGAACCGGTGGCCGTGTACACAGAGTGGGAAACAGCCCTGTGCGCTGCTTCTCTCTGCTCGTACTCCAGAACGACCTTGTGGCTCTCCTCCCAAGTCTGCGGTCCTCGCAACCCGCCATCCTTGGGGTCGCCAGGCCACAACCTTTTGTCGTTCCGGATCTCCTTTTGGAGATAAGGGGGCATCTTGCGGAGGTATGAGAGATACAACTCTCGAGGGGTCTTCCCGAGACCTACTGCCTCAAGGTCCGCGATCGAGGCCTCAAACAAAGGCTCGAATTGGTGGCCTGTGAGCTTACCCTTAGCGAGAGAGGCGTGCTCACCATCCACGCGGACTTCTCTTTCCTCCCGCGATTCCCCGAACATCAAGTGTTTGTTCTTGATGCGGTCATACACCGCCTGTGGATCTGAGAGAACCTCTCCCGATTTCCACGCTGCGCGGTACGCGTTCGTGTACGTCTTCATGCGCGAGCCGCGGCAGCGCCCGCGTAGCGCTAACAGCTTTTCGCGCGCACTCATACCGCGACAGTTGTTGGCCAGCGCGCAGACGTCCTCGAACTCCTCGTAGAACAGGACAACGTCTCGCGCGTCCGACTTGTCGTCGGTCAGCGTCGGCCACGTGAGGTCAGTTTTGACCGTAGTTATGGAGCTTTGCCCGCCCCTCTGCGCTAACGCTTCTTTCAGCGCCTCAGTTTGGGCGGCGAGTGCGGCGGCGAGATCGCCCGCCGGGTGTTGGGACCCGGTCTGCGAACCTCCGCCGTCTGAACCTCGCTTCAGGGCTTCTATCTCCATCTCTAGCGCAGCAAGCTTCGCGCGCCAAGGGGAATCGCCGTCCGTCGCGCCCAGGACACGGGCCGCGGAAGGACCACCTGCAACCTCAGCAGTGCGCAGACCTCCACGGTCCAATCCTACCCCCAACCCACTTGCAGTCGCAGGCTGTGGGAGCCCTGGGGAACGCGGCCCCACGGCTTCAACTGGCACATCGGACGGGGAGCTCCAAACCTTCTCTTGGCTCGAGCTTTCTTTTCCCCCTAACGCGAGGATAAGCTCCCCGATGCATTGGATTTCGCGCTGAATCTCCTCTGCGTCTTCGGGGTCCTCGCCACCGCGCAAAGCCGCGACCGAGAACCTGGTCCGCAGCCGACGGACCATCTTCGTAGGATGCCAGTCCCCGCCTATCTTGGAGAACTCATCCGCAAGGAGAGTGGCCTTGGTGCTTAAGGCGTCAAGGTCACGGGAGCTCACCGTGACTCCATGCGCTTTCAGCGCGAGGACAATCCGCGAAACGCGCGTCAAGTAGTCCGCGACCGGTTCTTGGTCTGGACGGAAAATCGCGCGCAGCTCCGCCTGCAAGCCTCTGCGGTGCCTGGCACTGAACCTGCTGTCGACGGCGGACCGGACGGTCCCGCCGGGCGGGACCCTGGTGCCGTAGCAGGGACATAGGCAGCACCGGTAGGGACCATGGCCAGCTCCCTAGCCGCGGCGCTGACGTCCACCCGCGGCGGACTGTCGCCTCCAGCGCCCGAGGCCTCAGGGACTAGCTCGGAGTCCTCTTCTTCTTCCTCTTCATCCTCGTCCTCCTCTTCGGCGTCATGGAGGAACTTCATGACTTTCCGCCAGAGAGCCGCCTCTTGCTCTGGCGTAGTGCTGACCCCATCCCGCTTGGACAATGGACGGCTGCCAGTCTCCCTACGCCACTTAAGCCAAGCGACGTAGCTCATCCGCTCGGGATAGGGAACGTCTCCACCCTCGATAGCTTCGAGGAGGGTGACGCCCTCAGCCTGACCTGCAACCTCTGCGGACATTGCCGCAACACAAGGCGAAAAGCCGCGCCTTGGTTAGCAGGCCGCAGGCGTGGCACGCGAAGCGCCGCGCCTTGGTTAACAGGCCGCAAGCGTGGCACACAGTCCACGCGTCCAGGTCACGGACCGCGACAGACAAGCAAAGCAATGCTTGCCCACTCGGGCCGTAGGCACAAGAGCTGTACGTTTCCCAGAACAGCCCCCAATTGTGAAGTCGACCAGCACTGGACTTGCACTAAGCCAATGCAATCACAGCCCGGTCACGCTGTTTTACGACTTCGTGAGTCCAAGCACTTGTGCAGCTACGCCTGAGTGCGTCCGGTCGGACCGCACAGCAACCTAGGAGCTACTGTACGACTCTACCGTGCTCAAAGGCACAAGCTCGGTACTTGAGCCAAAATATTGGCATTGTTACGAATTGCAAAACTCTACATGCAAAGGAAAACTACAAGGTGGTCTGCCGAGTCCTAATGCATCACAGAGCAGAAGATGCATATGCACTCATGTCAGCTCACAAGACATATATATACATATATATGGCTTGCACCGTCAAGATTCGCACACACACACAGACATGCAGAATCAGTCAGGCCTGATTGAAGGCTCCAGGGTACTTCACGAGGGAAGAGAGAAGGTGAAAGGAAGACCAAAGGCTTACAACCATGAACCAAAGGCATCAGGCTTCAGGATGCAGGGCCGAGATGTTATGTCGTGGCTACTTCGGAGCTCTACCGTGCTTTGCCTGGGGTTGGGGCGACTGACGGGCGCTGTGGCCGCTGCCGCTGCGCTGAGGTGCTGGTGCGACTGCGGATGGCTTGCATGGGCGATGCGGACATGCTTCGGAATTTTAGGTGAGCAATGCGCAGCCCAACTTCCCTGTACCCTTCGATGCAAGACGACACTCTACTGCACAAGCCATACAATGTCACCACACAACCACTCGCGCACACAAACATATCATCATATCAGTCACATACATATATATATATATATATGTGCTTTTATCTATGTGTACAAAAATATATTTCCAGACAAATATTGAGATTACACTATAATTCAACGGTGTCCTCCCCCCCCACCTCTCCCCCAATGAAATGTTGCCTACTCATCGGAAAACTTGTGACTTACCATCCGCCGCCTGCTCCTGACTGCGATCGACCTTGTGGGCTCAGGCAAGGCTGGAACACTTGCTCAATCAACGGTTTTGGGTTCAGAGATCAGGGTCGAATTCTCCAAGTACTGAGAGAAAAAAAAACGGCCCAAGGGATGACTGCTGTGCGTGTAGTGGGCTTTGGATAAAGCCCCCTCACACCTGTGCAGCTGGACCCTCGTGCAAAATACGACCATGACCTGCCAAGCTCCGAGCGAGGAAAGTACAACTGGACGGCTGGTCAGCAGCATGGCCTGGGAGACAACAGCAAAAGAAAACCATCTTTGCGCAACAAGTGCGCAAGAACATGAAAATCATGAAACATAAGTACATGTAGCAAAGTTCAACCGTTGTTGCGAAAATTCCACTGACAACCGAAGGAAACGACACAATCACGAAGCTGACCCAATCAAGATAGTCAATTCCAACATGTCCAGCAATATGACGCGCAGGACACCTGAACAAGCCTACAGGCCGGCTAGACTTGCCGAGCTATTCTTCTCCAGGCCCTTGCTAGAAGCCAGCGGCGACTTTTCAACCATCAGCGTCGCTGTCTGCGGAGTCTTGAAACGGGTCGAAAGCGCCGCACGATGGAAACTCAAGAAGCGAGAGTCGAAAAGGGTTGCGCGCCAGTGTTCGGCGGCACCAGACGGGTCTGTCAGTCTGTTGCTCAAGGCCTGCTGAAGGCACTGGCATGCGACGAAACTTGAAACTCGAGGTCCAGTGGGCTCGTGTGCGCCGCGCGCCACAGTCTGTACGCCCTGGAGATCGGAAGGGAACACCTGGGTGATATCCTTCTCTGGTCGACGTGCCCCAATCCACACTCTAACGCGTCATTTCGCACATCTGATTGTCGCACTTTGCATGGTGTAAGCCTATGCCTATACCGGCTTGAACGGCTCGTGCTACCAGAGGCATCGTCACACAACGTAGCTGGGTGCAGCGTGGTGCAGGGCGCACCCGGCTGCTGCTCACATGAACTGTCTCGGCCCGGCCATGCCTTCAGACAAACGTATGCCGAACATATGCCATATGCAAACATCAGACGTCACCGCTACATTGACGCGCCAACGACGTCCATGTCCGTAGTTTAGTCGGGCCCTTGGCATCAGAATAGCGCGAGGCTTGCAACCAGAGCTCACCGCACGTGATTCACAAGCTAACTGGGCTTCGATAGTTCAGGGATGTTGAGGATGTTTGGGAAATTGCGGTGGCTCTTAAGCGTCAGCTTCGCGGTAAGAGGAAGAGTCCAGAATTGGGCTCCTGGGCTCCACCCCTGGAACTGGAACTAGGCATTGCTCATGCTCTCATGGCACCACGCAGCCTCAGAGCGACTTGCGAAGCGCGATGACAGCACTAGTCACGGCCACCAGGGCAGAGGCAGCCACGGCTGGCTGCTCTTCAATCCAGCCGAACATCTTCTGGCTGGATGTCTTCTGGATCTTGCCCTGGCTCAGTTGGCTGAGGTCCTCCTTCATGCGTGCAGTACGCAGGGAGGCCTGCGACCTCGTCTCGTCGGTGGTGTTGCGGCTGAACTCCGGGTCAGGCTCCAGCTCGGGAGCAAAGGAACGCGCTGGGCGCTGCATTGGTTGCTCCACGAACTTCTGCGTCCGCTCCATGATGCAGAGGCCGGGGCCATCGAAGCTCTGCGGGCGCCTCAAGCTTGAGGTACCCGGCCCGCAGAGATGCAAACAGCCGTCTTCGAACTTGAAGATGTAGGGGATGGCGGGTGGTGGGCAGCTGCTCCCACTAGGAATCACCTGGATGTCCAGGTGGCCTTTGGATGCGTCCATACGGAAGGTGGCCGACAGCGTCTGCCCCATGACGGTGATGTTGGCATGCAAGCAGTCGTTCAGGAACTCGATTCGCTGGCGATAGCCGCCCAAGGCCTTGGCCACGTTGCCTTCCCAAACGCCCACGACGCGCGCGTCGAAGGCCACGGCACCCACGGCGACCTGCGCAAAGGCGCCCAGGTGCGACATGGTTTCCTGGGCTGGAGAGCACGCAGCGACAAAGTTTGGAATGTTTTGGAGAAGGCTGATGTCTTGTCATGTCTTGCCAGAGCTTACCTACCTATCACATCAAAATCATATCCTGTCCCCTGCGAAGTCTTTCTGGCTGGACTCGTCAGAAGCGGTGTGGCCCCAGTACTCGCTGGCCTCGTCAGTGAACTCCGGGGTGCCAAGCATGCCCGATGCCCCGAGCTTGGTGAGGTCCGCGAGGTTGGCGACAATGCCGTGCGAGGAGCCCTCGCTTGTGGGATTGGCAGTGGATCCGCCCATGGAGCTTTGTCCTGCCTTGAACGTCTCGAAGTTCGTCACTGCTGCTGCCGCGGGCTCCTCCTGATCGTTCGGGCCTTCGGTGGCGATCTGGAAGGCAGCGACCAGCTGACGCTCCTTGCCCAAGCTGAGCGCCGAGCGCGGCACGACGGACAGGTGGAGCGTGGTGTTCAGCTTCTGCTGAGATTTCTGCTGGATCTTGCTGTGCAGCACTTGGGCGATTGGAGGCATTGCTCCAGAGTCACAGCTCCAGGAACCCTGTGTTGAGAGGGTGGCCGAGTTGAAAGCTTGCGGGCAGTCCGCCTGGCGCAGCACGTTCCGCACGTAAGCTGAGAAGTCTTTCTTCTGCTCGTCGCCGGCAAGCAGGTCCTTCAGGTTTGCACCCGACACGCCATAGCCGAGGATCTTCTCCAACTTTGTCATGTCGCCCGAATACTTGTCGGGAAGCTTGCAGCGGCCGGCAGCATCCAGCACGCACGGAAGAATGATGTCAAAGCTGCCCCTCAAGATAGAGATCATACCTGGACCACCGCTGGAGGAAAAGCTTTAGCGTGAAAAGCAGTGGATTGTTTGCGATTTTGGAAACCCATCTTGCAATGACATGTTGACATTGATTAAAATCTGCACCAGCAGATGCCCAGGGGCCAACATTGGAGACACTCACCTTGCGCAGCACGTCGGTCAGGGTCTTGTGGTACTCGTCTGCTCGGATGAACACGAAGGCCGCGCTGTAGGCGAGCTTGGCTCCGAAGGTCAAGGCAAAGAAGGACTTGCGCTCCGTGTGTGCATCCATGATGCCGACCACAGATGCCATGTACACCACACCGTACAGGAGCAAGTGCGCCACCAGGCCAGAAGAAAGGAAGGGCCGAAGGCTGCGGCTAGGAAGATCCATCGGCGCAGTTCTCTCGTAGGCCGAGCACCAGTTCAGCATGTCGTAAGAGGCCCAGGCGTACATGGCAAAGGACACTCCGATCAGAAACCACTTCAGGAAGGCACTCTCAGTCGCAGTGGCCACCCAACATAAGATGACGTAGACGTTGGTGACGATCAGCGGTCGAGACACCTCACGTAAAGGGCGCCCGAGCGTGCAGTATCCTGACAGGATCAGCATGATCGGGACGTTGATCCCCCACTCCATGTACTGCATCGTGTACACTGGGCGGCCAGGAGCTGTGAGGCCGTCGGCACTGGGCATGACGTGTGCGATGGTCCACTCTGCACGGGAGAAGAGGCGCTCGGCGGTCGCGAGCACGCCGAACATCACGGCCAGCAGCAGAGTGGGCAAGAAGCGGCTCTGCAGATGGGGCACCAGGGCTTGCGTCTCTTGAGCTCCCATGTAGGTAGCGATGAGGCTCAGCACCTCATGGCCCAGCATGGCCACCAATGCTGCAGCCGAGATCACGTGGTAGTAGCCAGGGTAAGTCTGCAGGTGCTTGGCACATGAAGGCACTTCATGGCAACTAACGGGTGCGGCCACCAGCCATGAGATCCCCCACGTGGCCAAAGTGATGGCCACCTGCCGATGCATGGAATGAATTGCGAACTTTCATCTGCCCGCTCTGAAGCCCTTTCTGGCATTACATCAAGCAGCAACAAAACCGAGCCAAGCCACCCAGATGCCGATGTTCGAGAGCAGTCCTGCTGCACCCCCAATCATGTTCAGTCGCTTCTTGGGACTTGGAGCTACATGTGAAGTACGGCAGAGGCTGCGATCAAAGTGAGCACAAGTCAAAGAGATTCGAAGCCAGTCCTTTGCCGGCCATGATTTGCGGTCTGCGAGGGTAGCAGTGGGTGCCAGTCTCACACAGAGCTTCAGCCAAAACACTTGCAGATCACTAGCAGATCACAATTGAAGCGGCCATTCTTCTCCGGGCCCTTGCTAGCAGCAAGCGGCGACTTTTCAACCATCAGCGTCGCTGTCTGCGGAGTCTTGAAACGGGTCGAAAGCGCCGCACGATGGAAAATCAAGAAGCGAGAGTCGAAAAAGGGTTGCGCGCCAGTTTTGAAATAGGCCCGCAGACAAGGCGGCACCAGGCGGCACCAGACGGGTCTGTCAGTCTGTTGCTCAAGGCCTGCTGAAGGAACTGGCATGCGCCGAAACTTGAAACTCGAGGTCCAGTGGGCTCGTGTGCGCCGCGCGTCACAGTCTGTACGCCCTGGAGATCGGAAGGGAACAACCATGGGTGATATCCTTCTCTGGTCGACGTGCCCCCATCCACACTCTAACGCGTCATTTCGCACATCTGACAGTCGCACTTTGCCACATGGCACATAGTGTAAGCCTATGTCTATACCTGCTTGAACGGCTCGTGCTACCAGAGGCATCGTCACACAACGTAGCTGGGTGCAGCGTGGTGCAGGGCGCACCCGGCTGCTCACATGAACTGTCTCGGCCCGGCCATGCCTTCAGACAAACGTATGCCGAACACATGCCATATGCAAACATCAGACGTCGCCGCTACATTGACGTGCCAACGATGTCCATGTCCGTAGTTTAGTCGGGCCCTTGGCATCAGAATGGCGCGAGGCTTGCAACAAGAGCTCGCCGCACGTGATTCACAAGCTAGCCGGGCTTCGATAGTAGTTCAGGGATGTTGAGGATGTTTGGGAAATTGCGGTGGCTCTTAAGCGTCAGCTTCGCGGTAAGAGGAAGAGTCCAGAATTGGGCTCCGGGCTCCACCCCTGGAACTGGAACTAGGCATTGCTCATGCTCTCATGGCACCACGCAGCCTCAGAGCGACTTGCGAAGCGCGATGACAGCACTAGTCACGGCGACCAGGGCAGAGGCAGCCACGGCTGGCTGCTCTTCAATCCAGCCGAACATCTTCTGGCTGGATGTCTTCTGGATCTTGCCCTGGCTCAGTTGGCTGAGGTCCTCCTTCAGGCGTGCAGTACGCAGGGAGGCCTGCGACCTCGTCTCGTCGGTGGTGTTGCGGCTAAACTCCGGGTCAGGCTCCAGCTCGGGAGCAAAGGAACGCGCTGGGCGCTGCATTGGCTGCTCCACGAACTTCTGCGTCCGCTCCATGATGCAGAGGCCGGGGCCATCGAAGCTCTGCGGGCGCCTCAAGCTTGAGGTACCCGGCCCGCAGAGATGCAAACAGCCGTCTTCGAACTTGAAGATGTATGGGATGGCGGGTGGTGGGCAGCTTGTCCCACTAGGAATCACCTGGATGTCCAGGTGGCCTTTTGATGCGTCCATGCGGAAGGTGGCCGACAGCGTCTGCCCCATGACGGTGATGTTGGCATGCAAGCAGTCGTTCAGGAACTCGATACGCTGGCGATAGCCGCCCAAGGCCTTGGCCACGTTGCCTTCCCAGACGCCCACGACGCGCGCGTCGAAGGCCACGGCACCCACGGCGACCTGCGCAAAGGCGCCCAGGTGGGACATGGTTTCCTGGGCTGGAGAGCACGCAGCGACAGAGTTTGGAATGCCTTGGAGAAGATTGATAACTTGCCAGAGCTTGCCTACCTATCACATCAGAATCACATCCTGTCCCCTGCGAAGTCTTTCTGGCTGGACTCGTCAGAAGCGGTGTGGCCCCAGTACTCGCTGGCCTCGTCAGTGAACTCCGGGGTGCCAAGCATGCCCGATGCCCCGAGCTTGGTGAGGTCCGCGAGGTTGGCGACAATGCCGTGCGAGGAGCCCTCGCTTGTGGGATTGGCAGTGGATCCGCCCATGGAGCTTTGTCCTGCCTTGAACGTCTCGAAGTTTGTCACTGCTGCTGCCGCGGGCTCCTCCTGATCGTTCGGGCCTTCGGTGGCGATCTGGAAGGCAGCGACCAGCTGACGCTCCTTGCCCAAGCTGAGCGCCGAGCGCGGCACGACGGACAGGTGGAGCGTGGTGTTCAGCTTCTGCTGAGATTTCTGCTGGATCTTGCTGTGCAGCACTTGGGCGATAGGAGGCATTGCTCCAGAGTCACAGCTCCAGGCACCCTGTGTTGAGAGGGTGGCCGAGTTGAAAGCTTGCGGGCAGTCCGCCTGGCGCAGCACGTTCCGCACGTAAGCTGAGAAGTCTTTCTTCTGCTCGTCGCCGGCAAGCAGGTCCTTCAGGTTTGCACCCGACACGCCATAGCCGAGGATCTTCTCCAACTTTGTCATGTCGCCCGAATACTTGTCGGGAAGCTTGCAGCGGCCGGCAGCATCCAGCACGCACGGAAGAATGATGTCAAAGCTGCCCCTCAAGATAGAGATCATACCTGGACCATCGCTTAAGGAAAAGCTTTAGTGTGAAGAGCAGTGGATTGTTTGAGATTTTGGAAACCCAACTTGCAATGACATGTTGACATTGATTAAAATCTGCACCAACAGATGTCCAGGGACCAACATTGGAGACACTCACCTTGCGTAGCACGTCGGTCAGGGTCTTGTGGTACTCGTCTGCTCGGATGAACACGAAGGCCGCGCTGTAGGCGAGCTTGGCTCCGAAGGTCAAGGCAAAGAAGGACTTGCGCTCCGTGTGTGCATCCATGATGCCGACCACAGATGCCATGTACACCACACCGTACAGGAGCAAGTGCGCCACCAGGCCAGAAGAAAGGAAGGGCCGAAGGCTGCGGCTAGGAAGATCCATCGGCGCAGTTCTCTCGTAGGCCGAGCACCAGTTCAGCATGTCGTAAGAGGCCCAGGCGTACATGGCAAAGGACACTCCGATCAGAAACCACTTCAGGAAGGCACTCTCAGTCGCAGTGGCCACCCAACATAAGATGACGTAGACGTTGGTGACGATCAGCGGTCGAGACACCTCACGTAAAGGGCGCCCGAGCGTGCAGTATCCTGACAGGATCAGCATGATCGGGACGTTGATCCCCCACTCCATGTACTGCATCGTGTACACTGGGCGGCCAGGAGCTGTGAGGCCGTCGGCACTGGGCATGACGTGCGCGATGGTCCACTCTGCACGGGAGAAGAGGCGCTCGGCGGTCGCGAGCACGCCGAACATCACGGCCAGCAGCAGAGTGGGCAAGAAGCGGCTCTGCAGATGGGGCACCAGGGCTTGCGTCTCTTGAGCTCCCATGTAGGTAGCGATGAGGCTCAGCACCTCATGGCCCAGCATGGCCACCAATGCTGCAGCCGAGATCACGTGGTAGTAGCCAGGGTAAGTCTGCAGGTGCTTGGCACATGAAGGCACTTCATGGCAACTAACGGGTGCGGCCACCAGCCATGAGATCCCCCACGTGGCCAAAGTGATGGCCACCTGCCGATGCATGGAATGAATTGCGAACTTTCACATGCCCGCTCTGAAGCCCTTTCTGGCATTACATCAAGCAGCAACAAAACCGAGCCAAGCCACCCAGATGCCGATGTTCGAGAGCAGTCCTGCTGCACCCCCAATCATGTTCAGTCGCTTCTTGGGACTTGGCGAGCTACATGTGAAGTACGGCAGAGGCTGCGATCAAAGTGAGCACAAGTCAAAGAGATTCGAAGCCAGTCCTTTGCCGGCCATGATTTGCGGTCTGCGAGGGCAGCAGTGGGTGCCAGTCTCACACAGAGCTTCAGCCAAAACACTTGCAGATCACTTAGCAGATCACAATTGAAGCGGCCATTCTTCTCCAGGCCCTTGCTAGCAGCAAGCTGCGACTTTTCAACCATCAGCGTCGCTGTCTGCGAAGTCTTGAAACGGGAAACGGGTCGAAAGCGCCGCGCGATGGAAAATCAAGAAGCGAGAGTCGAAAAAGGGTTGCGCGCCAGTTTTGAAATAGGCCCGCAGACAAGGCGGCACCAGGCGGCACCAGACGGGTCTGTCCGTCTGTTGCTCAAGGCCTGCTGAAGGCACTGGCATGCGCCGAAACTTGAAACTCGAGGTCCAGTGGGCTCGTGTGCGCCGCGCGTCACAGTCTGTACGCCCTGGAGATCGGTAGGGAACATGGTGATGTCCTTCTCTGGCTGACGTGCCCCCATCCACATTCTAACCCGTCATTTCGCACATCTGATAGTCGCACTTTGCCACATGGCATACAGTGTAAGCCTATGCCTATACAGGCTTGAATGGCTCGTGCTACCAGAGGCATCATCACACAACGTAGCTGGGTGCAGCGTGGTGCAGGCGCACCGGCTGCTGCTCACATGAACCGTCTCGGCCCGGCCATGCCTTCAGACAAACATATGCAGAACATATGCAAACATCAGACGTCGCCGCTACATTGACGTGCCAACGATGTCCATGTCCGTAGTTTAGTCGGGCCCTTGGCATCAGAATGGCGCGAGGCTTGCAACAAGAGCTCACTGCACGTGATTCACAAGCTAGCCGGGCTTCGATAGTAGTTCAGGGATGTTGAGGATGTTTGGGAAATTGCGGTGGCTCTTAAGCGTCAGCTTCGCGGTAAGAGGAAGAGTCCAGAATTGGGCTCCTGGGCTCCACCCCTGGAACTGGAACTAGGCATTGCTCATGCTCTCATGGCACCACGCAGCCTCAGAGCGACTTGCGAAGCGCGATGACAGCACTAGTCACGGCGACCAGGGCAGAGGCAGCCACGGCTGGCTGCTCTTCAATCCAGCCGAACATCTTCTGGCTGGATGTCTTCTGGATCTTGCCCTGGCTCAGTTGGCTGAGGTCCTCCTTCAGGCGTGCAGTGCGCAGGGAGGCCTGCGACCTCGTCTCGTCGGTGGTGTTGCGGCTGAACTCCGGGTCAGGCTCCAGCTCGGGAGCAAAGGAACGCGCTGGGCGCTGCATTGGCTGCTCCACGAACTTCTGCGTCCGCTCCATGATGCAGAGGCCGGGGCCGTCGAAGCTCTGCGGGCGCCTCAAGCTTGAGGTACCCGGCCCGCAGAGATGCAAACAGCCGTCTTCGAACTTGAAGATGTATGGGATGGCGGGTGGTGGGCAGCTGCTCCCACTAGGAATCACCTGGATGTCCAGGTGGCCTTTGGATGCGTCCATGCGGAAGGTGGCCGACAGCGTCTGCCCCATGACGGTGATGTTGGCATGCAAGCAGTCGTTCAGGAACTCGATACGCTGGCGATAGCCGCCCAAGGCCTTGGCCACGTTGCCTTCCCAGACACCCACGACGCGCGCGTCGAAGGCCACGGCACCCACGGCGACCTGCGCAAAGGCGCCCAGGTGGGACATGGTTTCCTGGGCTGGAGAGCACGTAGCGACAAAGTTTTGTTTTGGAGCAGACTGATGTCTTGCCATGTCTTGCCATGTCTTGCCAGAGCTTACCTACCTGCCACATCAGAAATCATCAGAATCACATCCTGTCCCCTGCGAAGTCTTTCTGGCTGGACTCGTCAGAAGCGGTGTGGCCCCAGTACTCGCTGGCCTCGTCAGTGAACTCCGGGGTGCCAAGCATGCCCGATGCCCCGAGCTTGGTGAGGTCCGCGAGGTTGGCGACAATGCCGTGCGAGGAGCCCTCGCTTGTGGGATTGGCAGTGGATCCGCCCATGGAGCTTTGTCCTGCCTTGAACGTCTCGAAGTTTGTCACTGCTGCTGCCGCGGGCTCCTCCTGATCGTTCGGGCCTTCGGTGGCGATCTGGAAGGCGGCGACCAGCTGACGCTCCTTGCCCAAGCTGAGTGCCGAGCGCGGCACGACGGACAGGTGGAGCGTGGTGTTCAGCTTCTGCTGAGATTTCTGCTGGATCTTGCTGTGCAGCACTTGGGCGATAGGAGGCATTGCTCCAGAGTCACAGCTCCAGGCACCCTGTGTTGAGAGGGTGGCCGAGTTGAAAGCTTGCGGGCAGTCCGCCTGGCGCAGCACGTTCCGCACGTAAGCTGAGAAGTCTTTCTTCTGCTCGTCGCCGGCAAGCAGGTCCTTCAGGTTTGCACCCGACACGCCATAGCCGAGGATCTTCTCCAACTTTGTCATGTCGCCCGAATACTTGTCGGGAAGCTTGCAGCGGCCGGCAGCATCCAGCACGCACGGAAGAATGATGTCAAAGCTGCCCCTCAAGATAGAGATCATACCTGGACCACCGCTGGAGGAAAAGCTTTAGCGTGAAAAGCAGTGGATTGTTTGCGATTTTGGAAACCCAACTTGCAATGACATGTTGACATTGATTAAAATCTGCACCAGCAGATGCCCAGGGGCCAACATTGGAGACACTCACCTTGCGCAGCACGTCGGTCAGGGTCTTGTGGTACTCGTCTGCTCGGATGAACACGAAGGCCGCGCTGTAGGCGAGCTTGGCTCCGAAGGTCAAGGCAAAGAAGGACTTGCGCTCCGTGTGTGCATCCATGATGCCGACCACAGATGCCATGTACACCACACCGTACAGGAGCAAGTGCGCCACCAGGCCAGAAGAAAGGAAGGGCCGAAGGCTGCGGCTAGGAAGATCCATCGGCGCAGTTCTCTCGTAGGCCGAGCACCAGTTCAGCATGTCGTAAGAGGCCCAGGCGTACATGGCAAAGGACACTCCGATCAGAAACCACTTCAGGAAGGCACTCTCAGTCGCAGTGGCCACCCAACATAAGATGACGTAGACGTTGGTGACGATCAGCGGTCGAGACACCTCACGTAAAGGGCGCCCGAGCGTGCAGTATCCTGACAGGATCAGCATGATCGGGACGTTGATCCCCCACTCCATGTACTGCATCGTGTACACTGGGCGGCCAGGAGCTGTGAGGCCGTCGGCACTGGGCATGACGTGTGCGATGGTCCACTCTGCACGGGAGAAGAGGCGCTCGGCGGTCGCGAGCACGCCGAACATCACGGCCAGCAGCAGAGTGGGCAAGAAGCGGCTCTGCAGATGGGGCACCAGGGCTTGCGTCTCTTGAGCTCCCATGTAGGTAGCGATGAGGCTCAGCACCTCATGGCCCAGCATGGCCACCAATGCTGCAGCCGAGATCACGTGGTAGTAGCCAGGGTAAGTCTGCAGGTGCTTGGCACATGAAGGCACTTCATGGCAACTAACGGGTGCGGCCACCAGCCATGAGATCCCCCACGTGGCCAAAGTGATGGCCACCTGCCGATGCATGGAATGAATTGCGAACTGGCACATGCCCGCTCTGAAGCCCTCTGGCATTACATCAAGCAGCAACAAAACCGAGCCAAGCCACCCAGATGCCGATGTTCGAGAGCAGTCCTGCTGCACCCCCAATCATGTTCAGTCGCTTCTTGGGACTTGGAGCTACATGTGAAGTACGGCAGAGGCTGCGATCAAAGTGAGCACAAGTCAAAGAGATTCGAAGCCAGTCCTTTGCCGGCCATGATTTGCGGTCTGCGAGGGTAGCAGTGGGTGCCAGTCTCACACAGAGCTTCAGCCAAAACACTTGCAGATCACTAGCAGATCACAATTGAAGCGGCCATTCTTCTCCAGGCCCTTGCTAGCAGCAAGCGGCGACTTTTCAACCATCAGCGTGCTGTCTGCGGAGTCTTGAAACGGGTCGAAAGCGCCGCACGATGGAAAATCAAGAAGCGAGAGTCGAAAAAGGGTTGCGCGCCAGTTTTGAAATAGGCCCGCAGACAAGGCGGCACCAGGCGGCACCAGACGGGTCTGTCAGTCTGTTGCTCAAGGCCTGCTGAAGGCACTGGCATGCGCCGAAACTTGAAACTCGAGGTCCAGTGGGCTCGTGTGCGCCGCGCGTCACAGTCTGTACGCCCTGGAGATCGGAAGGGAACAACCATGGGTGATATCCTTCTCTGGTCGACGTGCCCCCATCCACACTCTAACGCGTCATTTCGCACATCTGATTGTCGCACTTTGCCACATGGCACATAGTGTAAGCCTATGCCTATACCGGCTTGAAGGGCTCGTGCTACCAGAGGCATCGTCACACAACGTAGCTGGGTGCAGCGTGGTGCAGGGCGCACCCGGCTGCTGCTCACATGAACTGTCTCGGCCCGGCCATGCCTTCAGACGTCTTCAGACAAACACATGCAGAACATATGCAAACATCAGACGTCACCGCTACACTGACGTGCCAACGACGTCCACGTCTGTAGTTTAGTCGGGCCCTTGGCATCAGAATAGCGCGAGGCTTGTAACAAGAGCTCGCCGCACGTGATTCACAAGCTAGCCGCGCTTCGATAGTTCAGGGATGTTGAGGATGTTTGGGAAATTGCGGTGGCTCTTAAGCGTCAGCTTCGCGGTAAGAGGAAGAGTCCAGAATTGGGCTCCTGGGCTCCACCCCTGGAACTGGAACTAGGCATTGCTCATGCTCTCATGGCACCACGCAGCCTCAGAGCGACTTGCGAAGCGCGATGACAGCACTAGTCACGGCGACCAGGGCAGAGGCAGCTACGGCTGGCTGCTCTTCAATCCAGCCGAACATCTTCTGGCTGGATGTCTTCTGGATCTTGCCCTGGCTCAGTTGGCTGAGGTCCTCCTTCATGCGTGCAGTACGCAGGGAGGCCTGCGACCTCGTCTCGTCGGTGGTGTTGCGGCTAAACTCCGGGTCAGGCTCCAGCTCGGGAGCAAAGGAACGCGCTGGGCGCTGCATTGGTTGCTCCACGAACTTCTGCGTCCGCTCCATGATGCAGAGGCCGGGGCCATCGAAGCTCTGCGGGCGCCTCAAGCTTGAGGTGCCCGGCCCGCAGAGATGCAAACAGCCGTCTTCGAACTTGAAGATGTAGGGGATGGCGGGTGGTGGGCAGCTGCTCCCACTAGGAATCACCTGGATGTCCAGGTGGCCTTTGGATGCGTCCATACGGAAGGTGGCCGACAGCGTCTGCCCCATGACGGTGATGTTGGCATGCAAGCAGTCGTTCAGGAACTCGATACGCTGGCGATAGCCGCCCAAGGCCTTGGCCACGTTGCCTTCCCAAACGCCCACGACGCGCGCGTCGAAGGCCACGGCACCCACGGCGACCTGCGCAAAGGCGCCCAGGTGCGACATGGTTTCCTGGGCTGGAGAGCACGCAGCGACAAAGTTTGGAACGTTTTGGAGAAGGCTGATGTCTTGCCATGTCTTGCCAGAGCTTACCTACCTATCACATCAGAATCACATCCTGTCCCCTGCGACGTCTTTCTGGCTGGACTCGTCAGAAGCGGTGTGGCCCCAGTACTCGCTGGCCTTGTCAGTGAACTCCGGGGTGCCAAGCATGCCCGATGCCCCGAGCTTGGTGAGGTCCGCGAGGTTGGCGACAATGCCGTGCGAGGAGCCCTCGCTTGTGGGATTGGCAGTGGATCCGCCCATGGAGCTTTGTCCTGCCTTGAACGTCTCGAAGTTTGTCACTGCTGCTGCCGCGGGCTCCTCCTGATCGTTCGGGCCTTCGGTGGCGATCTGGAAGGCAGCGACCAGCTGACGCTCCTTGCCCAAGCTGAGCGCCGAGCGCGGCACGACGGACAGGTGGAGCGTGGTGTTCAGCTTCTGCTGAGATTTCTGCTGGATCTTGCTGTGCAGCACTTGGGCGATAGGAGGCATTGCTCCAGAGTCACAGCTCCAGGCACCCTGTGTTGAGAGGGTGGCCGAGTTGAAAGCTTGCGGGCAGTCCGCCTGGCGCAGCACGTTCCGCACGTAAGCTGAGAAGTCTTTCTTCTGCTCGTCGCCGGCAAGCAGGTCCTTCAGGTTTGCACCCGACACGCCATAGCCGAGGATCTTCTCCAACTTTGTCATGTCGCCCGAATACTTGTCGGGAAGCTTGCAGCGGCCGGCAGCATCCAGCACGCACGGAAGAATGATGTCAAAGCTGCCCCTCAAGATAGAGATCATACCTGGACCACCGCTGGAGGAAAAGCTTTAGCGTGAAAAGCAGTGGATTGTTTGCGATTTTGGAAACCCAACTTGCAATGACATGTTGACATTGATTAAAATCTGCACCAGCAGATGCCCAGGGGCCAACATTGGAGACACTCACCTTGCGCAGCACGTCGGTCAGGGTCTTGTGGTACTCGTCTGCTCGGATGAACACGAAGGCCGCGCTGTAGGCGAGCTTGGCTCCGAAGGTCAAGGCAAAGAAGGACTTGCGCTCCGTGTGTGCATCCATGATGCCGACCACAGATGCCATGTACACCACACCGTACAGGAGCAAGTGCGCCACCAGGCCAGAAGAAAGGAAGGGCCGAAGGCTGCGGCTAGGAAGATCCATCGGCGCAGTTCTCTCGTAGGCCGAGCACCAGTTCAGCATGTCGTAAGAGGCCCAGGCGTACATGGCAAAGGACACTCCGATCAGAAACCACTTCAGGAAGGCACTCTCAGTCGCAGTGGCCACCCAACATAAGATGACGTAGACGTTGGTGACGATCAGCGGTCGAGACACCTCACGTAAAGGGCGCCCGAGCGTGCAGTATCCTGACAGGATCAGCATGATCGGGACGTTGATCCCCCACTCCATGTACTGCATCGTGTACACTGGGCGGCCAGGAGCTGTGAGGCCGTCGGCACTGGGCATGACGTGTGCGATGGTCCACTCTGCACGGGAGAAGAGGCGCTCGGCGGTCGCGAGCACGCCGAACATCACGGCCAGCAGCAGAGTGGGCAAGAAGCGGCTCTGCAGATGGGGCACCAGGGCTTGCGTCTCTTGAGCTCCCATGTAGGTAGCGATGAGGCTCAGCACCTCATGGCCCAGCATGGCCACCAATGCTGCAGCCGAGATCACGTGGTAGTAGCCAGGGTAAGTCTGCAGGTGCTTGGCACATGAAGGCACTTCATGGCAACTAACGGGTGCGGCCACCAGCCATGAGATCCCCCACGTGGCCAAAGTGATGGCCACCTGCCGATGCATGGAATGAATTGCGAACTTTCACATGCCCGCTCTGAAGCCCTTTCTGGCATTACATCAAGCAGCAACAAAACCGAGCCAAGCCACCCAGATGCCGATGTTCGAGAGCAGTCCTGCTGCACCCCCAATCATGTTCAGTCGCTTCTTGGGACTTGGAGCTACATGTGAAGTACGGCAGAGGCTGCGATCAAAGTGAGCACAAGCCAAAGAGATTCGAAGCCAGTCCTTTGCCGGCCATGATTTGCGGTCTGCGAGGGTAGCAGTGGGTGCCAGTCTCACACAGAGCTTCAGCCAAAACCCTTGCAGATCACTTAGCAGATCACAATTGAAGCGGCCATTCTTCTCCAGGCCCTTGCTAGCAGCAAGCGGCGACTTTTCAACCATCAGCGTCGCTGTCTGCGAAGTCTTGAAACGGGAAACGGGTCGAAAGCGCCGCGCGATGGAAAATCAAGAAGCGAGAGTCGAAAAAGGGTTGCGCGCCAGTTTTGAAATAGGCCCGCAGACAAGGCGGCACCAGGCGGCACCAGACGGGTCTGTCCGTCTGTTGCTCAAGGCCTGCTGAAGGCACTGGCATGCGCCGAAACTTGAAACTCGAGGTCCAGTGGGCTCGTGTGCGCCGCGCGTCACAGTCTGTACGCCCTGGAGATCGGTAGGGAACATGGTGATGTCCTTCTCTGGCTGACGTGCCCCCATCCACATTCTAACCCGTCATTTCGCACATCTGATAGTCGCACTTTGCCACATGGCATACAGTGTAAGCCTATGCCTATACAGGCTTGAATGGCTCGTGCTACCAGAGGCATCATCACACAACGTAGCTGGGTGCAGCGTGGTGCAGGCGCACCGGCTGCTGCTCACATGAACCGTCTCGGCCCGGCCATGCCTTCAGACAAACACATGCAGAACATATGCAAACAGACGTCGCCGCTACATTGACGTGCCAACGATGTCCATGTCCGTAGTTTAGTCGGGCCCTTGGCATCAGAATGGCGCGAGGCTTGCAACAAGAGCTCGCCGCACGTGATTCACAAGCTAGCCGGGCTTCGATAGTAGTTCAGGGATGTTGAGGATGTTTGGGAAATTGCGGTGGCTCTTAAGCGTCAGCTTCGCGGTAAGAGGAAGAGTCCAGAATTGGGCTCCTGGGCTCCACCCCTGGAACTGGAACTAGGCATTGCTCATGCTCTCATGGCACCACGCAGCCTCAGAGCGACTTGCGAAGCGCGATGACAGCACTAGTCACGGCGACCAGGGCAGAGGCAGCCACGGCTGGCTGCTCTTCAATCCAGCCGAACATCTTCTGGCTGGATGTCTTCTGGATCTTGCCCTGGCTCAGTTGGCTGAGGTCCTCCTTCAGGCGTGCAGTACGCAGGGAGGCCTGCGACCTCGTCTCGTCGGTGGTGTTGCGGCTGAACTCCGGGTCAGGCTCCAGCTCGGGAGCGGAACGCAAACGTGCTGGCCGCTCCATTGGCTGCTCCACGAACTTCTGCGTCCGCTCCATGATGCAGAGGCCGGGGCCATCGAAGCTCTGCGGGCGCCTCAAGCTTGAGGTACCCGGCCCGCAGAGATGCAAACAGCCGTCTTCGAACTTGAAGATGTAGGGGATGGCGGGTGGTGGGCAGCTGCTCCCACTAGGAATCACCTGGATGTCCAGGTGGCCTTTGGATGCGTCCATACGGAAGGTGGCCGACAGCGTCTGCCCCATGACGGTGATGTTGGCATGCAAGCAGTCGTTCAGGAACTCGATACGCTGGCGATAGCCGCCCAAGGCCTTGGCCACGTTGCCTTCCCAGACGCCCACGACGCGCGCGTCGAAGGCCACGGCACCCACGGCGACCTGCGCAAAGGCGCCCAGGTGGGACATGGTTTCCTGGGCTGGAGAGCACGCAGCGACAAAGTTTTGTTTTGGAGCAGACTGATGTCTTGCCATGTCTTGCCATGTCTTGCCAGAGCTTACCTACCTGCCACATCAGAAATCATCAGAATCACATCCTGTCCCCTGCGAAGTCTTTCTGGCTGGACTCGTCAGAAGCGGTGTGGCCCCAGTACTCGCTGGCCTCGTCAGTGAACTCCGGGGTGCCAAGCATGCCCGATGCCCCGAGCTTGGTGAGGTCCGCGAGGTTGGCGACAATGCCGTGCGAAGAGCCCTCACTTGTGGGATTGGCAGTGGATCCGCCCAAGGAGCTTTGTCCTGCCTTGAACGTCTCGAAGTTTGTCACAGCTGCTGCCGCGGGCTCCTCCTGATCGTTCGGGCCTTCGGTGGCGATCTGGAAGGCAGCGACCAGCTGACGCTCCTTGCCCAAGCTGAGCGCCGAGCGCGGCACGACGGACAGGTGGAGCGTGGTGTTCAGCTTCTGCTGAGATTTCTGCTGGATCTTGCTGTGCAGCACTTGGGCGATAGGAGGCATTGCTCCAGAGTCACAGCTCCAGGCACCCTGTGTTGAGAGGGTGGCCGAGTTGAAAGCTTGCGGGCAGTCCGCCTGGCGCAGCACGTTCCGCACGTAAGCTGAGAAGTCTTTCTTCTGCTCGTCGCCGGCAAGCAGGTCCTTCAGGTTTGCACCCGACACGCCATAGCCGAGGATCTTCTCCAACTTTGTCATGTCGCCCGAATACTTGTCGGGAAGCTTGCAGCGGCCGGCAGCATCCAGCACGCACGGAAGAATGATGTCAAAGCTGCCCCTCAAGATAGAGATCATACCTGGACCATCGCTTAAGGAAAAGCTTTAGTGTGAAGAGCAGTGGATTGTTTGAGATTTTGGAAACCCAACTTGCAATGACATGTTGACATTGATTAAAATCTGCACCAACAGATGTCCAGGGACCAACATTGGAGACACTCACCTTGCGTAGCACGTCGGTCAGGGTCTTGTGGTACTCGTCTGCTCGGATGAACACGAAGGCCGCGCTGTAGGCGAGCTTGGCTCCGAAGGTCAAGGCAAAGAAGGACTTGCGCTCCGTGTGTGCATCCATGATGCCGACCACAGATGCCATGTACACCACACCGTACAGGAGCAAGTGCGCCACCAGGCCAGAAGAAAGGAAGGGCCGAAGGCTGCGGCTAGGAAGATCCATCGGCGCAGTTCTCTCGTAGGCCGAGCACCAGTTCAGCATGTCGTAAGAGGCCCAGGCGTACATGGCAAAGGACACTCCGATCAGAAACCACTTCAGGAAGGCACTCTCAGTCGCAGTGGCCACCCAACATAAGATGACGTAGACGTTGGTGACGATCAGCGGTCGAGACACCTCACGTAAAGGGCGCCCGAGCGTGCAGTATCCTGACAGGATCAGCATGATCGGGACGTTGATCCCCCACTCCATGTACTGCATCGTGTACACTGGGCGGCCAGGAGCTGTGAGGCCGTCGGCACTGGGCATGACGTGCGCGATGGTCCACTCTGCACGGGAGAAGAGGCGCTCGGCGGTCGCGAGCACGCCGAACATCACGGCCAGCAGCAGAGTGGGCAAGAAGCGGCTCTGCAGATGGGGCACCAGGGCTTGCGTCTCTTGAGCTCCCATGTAGGTAGCGATGAGGCTCAGCACCTCATGGCCCAGCATGGCCACCAATGCTGCAGCCGAGATCACGTGGTAGTAGCCAGGGTAAGTCTGCAGGTGCTTGGCACATGAAGGCACTTCATGGCAACTAACGGGTGCGGCCACCAGCCATGAGATCCCCCACGTGGCCAAAGTGATGGCCACCTGCCGATGCATGGAATGAATTGCGAACTTTCACATGCCCGCTCTGAAGCCCTTTCTGGCATTACATCAAGCAGCAACAAAACCGAGCCAAGCCACCCAGATGCCGATGTTCGAGAGCAGTCCTGCTGCACCCCCAATCATGTTCAGTCGCTTCTTGGGACTTGGAGCTACATGTGAAGTACGGCAGAGGCTGCGATCAAAGTGAGCACAAGCCAAAGAGATTCGAAGCCAGTCCTTTGCCGGCCATGATTTGCGGTCTGCGAGGGTAGCAGTGGGTGCCAGTCTCACACAGAGCTTCAGCCAAAACCCTTGCAGATCACTTAGCAGATCACAATTGAAGCGGCCATTCTTCTCCAGGCCCTTGCTAGCAGCAAGCGGCGACATTTCAAACCATCAGCGTCGCTGTCTGCGAAGTCTTGAAACGGGAAACGGGTCGAAAGCGCCGCGCGATGGAAAATCAAGAAGCGAGAGTCGAAAAAGGGTTGCGCGCCAGTTTTGAAATAGGCCCGCAGACAAGGCGGCACCAGGCGGCACCAGACGGGTCTGTCAGTCTGTTGCTCAAGGCCTGACTGGCATGCCACGAAACTTGAAACTCGAGGTCCAGTGGGCTCGTGTGCGCCGCTGGAGCTCGGCAGGGAACAACTTGGTGATGTCCTTCTCTGGCTGACATGCCCCCCCCCCCCTCCCCCTCTAATTAGCACATCTTCTTGTCGCACTTTGTCTAAGACCATTGCCGTCTCTACCGGGGCGTGCTAAGCTGCCACCAGAAGCGTGTCACAGAACGCAGATGGCTCCCGAGCGGATCCAGCATAGTGTGAAATGACATGTGCACAGGCTTGTTCTTGTGGACATGTTTGAAGGATTTAGGGCTTTGGGTTGTGTTGTATGTTTCGTGTTATCTTTTTTAAGGGTTGAAGGGTGTGAGGAGCAACGTGATGCTAGTAAGACGTGGATGGACTGTCTGTCTGCCTCACTTCAAACTCGTAGTGGCAAGATGAGCACAGAATCCGATTTTAGATGGCATTGATGACTAGTATGCCTTGGGATGTTCCCCCCTTTATACTTACAGTCCTTCATAGGGATTATCATAGGGGGTACTGTAATCCGAATTAAGGACTGTTAGGATAAAGGGGAACACCCCAAAGTATGCCATCTAAACCCTAAACCCTAAACCCTAAACCCTAAACCTCTTTCCCAGCTTCCAGTTTTCCTGCATCTCTGAGCCACCGGGCTGGCGGCACGGATGATGTCGAAGGCCTTCATCTCTCACGCATGCCGGGCCATCCCTACACCCTTAACCCTAAACCCCAAACCCTAAACGCTGTCTGAAATGGTCCATGATTCACCCTCATCTGCCTCGAAGCTCGTACTTCGTGAGCTGTTTGCTTGCCTTGCAAGCGGTTCAGCACGAACACGCCGGGTTCTGAAAGGCTTCACAGGGGCGTAGGCAAGCACAGCACACCTCTTGTTGGCATCTGAGTGCAAAGCATGCGGATCGAGTTTTGGATGTCCATGACGAAGGCAAGTCCTCTTTCGGAGCCGCTGGTGCTTAGACACTGCGAAGGCTTCGGACCCCAGCAACCTCCAGTCAAGAAGTATCCCGAAAGTCCCCCGTAGCTGCTCAAAAACGGCAAAGACCAGGTAGCTACCGATCGGAAGGATAGTGTACACACAAAGCCTGGCGCGCAGCAGGCGCTGCTCCGCGACGGCCACATTCTCGAGGCGATCTGACCCCAAGGAAGGAGATATAAGGAGATCATGAGTATGGCATCTTTGTTTCTTGGACATCTGTTGACGAAGCAGTCGCTTCGATTCCAAAAGCTCGTGTGAGGAGCATTCGCCGTTGTGAGACTTGTGAGGTCGTGCTCGGATGTTCAGATACATACATCAGGACCCTAAACCCTATACCCTAAACCCTAAACAGCCACCAGTTGGAACCCGAGGCCCAGTGCTCTTGGGGCTCGTGATGTACAGCCTGAAGTCCGTTTTTAGGGCATCTTGCCTTTTGAGACATGTCTCTGATTTTGGAGGTTTGCGCGCTTCTAGGCTGCCTTTATGCAACATAGACATGATAGGTGTCGAAGTTGGGCCCTGGAACGCAGGAAAGAACAGAATACCGGTCCTGCGAAGAAACTGTTGGCTTGGGCGTTTGCGCTGTGTTTGTGATTGCAAGGCTAGCCGAGGAAGTAGACAGCGCACAACCGCACAACCAACGACAAAACACTGCCACCACATCACCGACGATTTCGCGCGCACACCCGCGCACGCGAGCTTCTGACTTCTGAACTGGCCTCTGTCGGCTTGGAAGGCGCCTCCTATCGCAAGGCCTGGCACCCAATCCCTGCAAGTAACACACTCTCAACATCTCTCAACTCCAAGAACCTCAACACGCCCGCTACTTGCTACTTGTACCTACATCAGCGAACGGAGCGAACATCTGCAGGCACCCGAAGAGACCTAAAGTGACAACTCTGCCGGCAGCACGGAGCCGCGGCTGCCTTGCACATCGGAAGCCTGGCTTCGTCCTGGCTTTCTGGGGAGCCCGCGACTCACAAGCAGTGCCTCGTCTCTTTTTTTAATATGTAGGATGCACAAGGAATGGCGCAGCACCGGCATGTGAGCCTTGATCAGATGGCCTTCCAATCTACATTACCACCTTGCCGATGGGGCTCTGATGGCTGATGATGCTCGGTTCTCTGGTCCTCGCTGCCGTCGCCGGAGCCTCTGTCGTTTAAGATGGCGGGGCTCAAGGCTGTGCGAGTGCTGCGTGGGTGTACCCGGTGTGCCCCTGGGCCCTTGTCATTGTCACTCTGAGAGCCCCACCCGAAGTGTCAGAGCCGATCTCTGTCCTTGCAGGAACTTGCATGTTCAAAGGGAAGGGGGATTCGCCTCGCCGTCCCTTCAAACTGAGCTGTGGGCAAGCTTTCCTGACCTGCTGGTGCAGCATATATAAATAATTCAAAAAAAGGTAAATAAGTATATATATTTATTCATACTATGTGACCACAGTGCAGGCGAGTCTGCGGATTTTTTTTGGGGGCGGAGGGGGGGGGGTTTTGCCATGGTCCATCAGTGAGCCCTGAGTCACCGAGCGTCCGGCAACACAGGTTGCAAATGTACATCGTGGGCCCGGCAGGCTCCTCCAGGAGCTGTGTAGGTTTAGGGTTGAGGGTTTCTTTTTGGCACCCGCATAGCTAGGGTTTGGGGTTTAATTTGGGTTTTTTTGGGGGGTTTAGGGCTTAGGGCTAAAGCCTGGTGGCCGAGTATGGGGCCCCTTTCACATCAAGGAAACACAACTGTTTGCCCACGAGGCTTACAGATTTGAAGAGCAGCCTCCTCTTCCGGCAGCAGCTGCGCCTCCAACCAACCAAGCTAGATTAAGCTACAGCATGGCTTCTTCGGGGCGTTGAAAAGCGCAGCTTGAGACCCTCTTCTCTACGTGGTGACAGCATCGCTGAAGCCGGGCCAGATCGACTCCTGTTTGTAACTCTCCGGACCCTAAACCCTAAACCTTAAACCCTAAACCCTTTTACGGCTAGGACTGCTGCAAACACCCTAAACCCTAAACCCCAATTGCCTTCAGGTACTCTTGAGCTGCATCCATGGTCCTTGGCACAGTGCCCTGCTTGCATGCTACGGCTCTGACTGGACTGTGCTATAGCTGGCTGGTTCTTAGTAGGGAATGAAGGTCCCATAGATACAAGTAAACATATATATATATATATACCCTTTCAGGAAGGATTATATAGGGCCCTCATTCCCTACTCAGAACCAGCGGGGTAAGGCTTCAGCGGAAGGTGGTCAGATTGCCACAAGCCCGCCAAACGCTCACTTATGTGCCCTGGGAGCCAGAATATGCACATACCGCAAGTCAGAAGCAAGAACTGCAACGCCTTGCGTGCTCACAACTAGTGGCAAGGTCAACAGTTTAATGGGGCGGGTGAGACATGCGTGCATCTCTCTTGTCCCCGGCCTCTGCAAATCAGCAGCATCCTTATCGTAAACATCCTAGACCCGAGTCACGATACACTACTGCGCCCCAGCTTGATACTATTGAAATGCGCGCCCGTTTTCCCGAACCTCACGGTCGGGGAACTCACCCGCTCTGCAGCCCAGTTCCTGCTGCACCTTCGGGCATGAAGCCTCAAGTACCGACAGGAGCAGGCGGCCGAAAGTCCAGAGAAGAACGACAGCTTGGGCAGATTTACAGCTAGCTTGGCTTGCACAAGCTGTCGTCATGCTCCGGCATGCTATACAAACATTTCTCTCCACGTTCTGAAGGAAAGAGATCACACAGGTTGAAGTTACAGAAACAACAGAAACGTTTCAACCGCGTTGCTTCACAGCTGTACTTGCTAGCCAGAACCGTCATGGCACCATCTCTCTCCCCCAGAAGCACGTGCTGCAGCATACACTCGTGTGGTGCACTTGGCTAAGACTCGAGAAGCCCGTAAACCTTGACTGGGGCACGCAACGAACATGCTGGAACTGCCTGGGGTCTACTCCTTCTCAGTCAGTCATCTCACCAACGTCTTGGGCCATCATCTCCGAAGGCCACATGATCATGCCACTATCCTTTCCAGTTCAGTGCGCCCCTAAAGTCAAGATGCAGCACCCTTAACCCTAAAACCTAAACCCGAAACCCATCCCTCAAGATTACCCCTGCAGTGTGAGGAGAATTCCTCAAAGAATCCCACAAAGTATCCCTGGAGTACCCTGCCTCCCACAAAGTACCAAAGTATCCTAGAAAATATCCTCGGAGTGCCCGCCCCCAGAGAATCCTACTGTACAGAGCATCACTTGCATGCCAACCTTCCTGAGGAATCCTATAGTTACAGGGTTCTTAAGGGGGGGGTGGTTCAAGGGGGTCATGCAAACCCAAGGTTCCCTCATACTCCCCACTACTCCCGAGAATCTGAGAAGTGCCCACCCCTTGCACCCCGCAAAGAGAATAACTGGAGAATGAAATGGCACTTGCGGATGTTCGAAATAAAAAATAAGTATTGCCTGGGACATGTTTGCCGTTTTGCTGGGTGCTTCTTCCTAGAAAAGCCGCAAACTCAAAACAATAAACAAAAGCACAAACACTTCCCGGCAGTAGTCCTGCCGGTTCGGAGAAAAGCCTCACAAGTAGTGTTCATTTTTTGCTTCTTGTTTGTTTCTTTCGCCAGATGTGGGGTCTTCCGAGGGCAATGAATGCTGTGTTTTCGCGCGTCTTCCCCCTTGAGAAAGGCGCGTTACCATAGGCGGAAACTATGCCTTTTCTTACCAAGAGGTTCGCTACTACCATCGCCATCGGCGTGTCCTTGCGCACCATGGTGTACAAAAAGGCCAAACGCTGTAAATATAGCTGTGACCCGCGGCCCGCGCGTCTTGTTCCAGAAACGTCAAGCATCAATATCAACTGGCATCAAAGCTGTAAATACCCGTGTTTCGGACATGGCGACCATTGGAACCGACGTCATTCCCGCACCCCAACCCCACGGAATCATTCGAAATATCTTGAAGATGCTAAACAAGCACGACCAAACTACCAGGCGGGCTACGCGCCCGGCCCCAACTAGATGACCTAGATCTGGTTTAACGCGGGAACTCAGAGTTTTCGTTGTCTGCCAATCTCCGGGGCCATTAAATCTTTTCGTTTAAGAACTTTATTGTTGGCCTCCAGTTCTGTTGATTCAAGATGCCCCATGCAAGCTTTCAAGGAACCCAAGATTTCGAGACTTGAAGGGGTATAAGGAGGGAACCCTAGAAGGGACCCTTAATCTTATTCCCCTATACAACCCCGTATGTGTATATATCGTCCCGTCCAAGACAAAGAGACAAAAGAGAAGAACGCATGGCTTAGCCGTTAAGTTTTGTAAACGCTACCCCCTACAGTCCGACAACGCTCGTCTTTGTAACGATGTCTGCTCATGTGAGGTCGATACGTAAGTTGATGAGGACGCGAGTAACAGGTAGGTAACATGCATGCTGTATGCGTTCCTTATGTGATATAGCTCGACGACATCAGCGTGTGTTGCTGTCGAGATACCTGGGCAAGTATTGGAATACTGAAACCACTAACACACTAAACCATTCAACTATTGAACTCATCGACTCGGCCCTTAGGGAGGGAGAAGCAGCACTAAACCATTACATTGAACAATGAAGCCATTGATACGTCAAACCAATCGATCTGCCCATAGGGGGCGTGGAGCACCACTGAACCATTAAATCATTTCCCCATGAAACCCCAATAAGCCATTCAACCATGAAACCAAATCGATGTTACCCTGAACCCTAAAGCCTAAACCCTAAACCCCTAAACCCTAAACACCGCGCTCCTTCGCCGCAGCCTCCTGCTTCTTCTTGTAGGAGACCATCCTTGGCGCTGGAAAACTGTACTAAGACTATCTGGCGAGTGCAAACCTACTATTATGGATCCACTTTCCGCAATCTGGAGCCCAGGTTGCCTTTCAGCACATGACGCCGCAATTTTTTAGGCTGCATGGCTGCAGGCTTGGGAACTAGAGAGCTGTCCCCTCTCGCGCGGCTGCTTTCTGCTGCTGCTGCTGCCTCTTCCCCAGCTGAACACAAGAACGAACACACTTCTCTGTCCGAGTTACTCTTTGTCTGTCAGCAGGCATTCGTCCAGCCAAGCACGGATGGCCGCCTTGTCATGCAGACTGGGGAGTGAAATTGCAACAACCATCGCGTTGGCTTGGAGTCTGATCCTGACCGGTGGGCGTAGGTGCCCACAGTCTGTGTCAGAGTTGCAAAGTGCCACGAAGTCATACTTGCCAGCCATGAGCATTGGTCTCAACCAATGGGAGGAGCCTCATCTAGCTTCTGGCCGATAAACACGACCTCCTGCCGGCGGTCACCCCACTCATCATCCCAGTCCTGACAGTGCAGGAGATTGGCCGTAGTTGGCAAAAGCACCACAACTGCAAGTGCAAGAGGCCGCCGACGTACTTGCGCACATGTGGGCGCAAGAAACAAGACGACAGCCCCAGCGCTAGAAACTTCATATGCAACACTGGTCAGGCCTCACGTTTGGCCCTCTCATACTCGCCTGCAGCCATCTTCTGCATGATCTTGACCTGCACCGTGCATAAACGTGACACACGGTCGTCTCACACCAGTTCACCACATTGCGGGCAAACGCATGAGCTCCTTGCACGCAACTCACCCAGCGACCCATGATTCGACATGAAGCACTACCTGCACCGTCGCAGCTGCCTGTTCTTCCGACATTGCACCCCACCAAAAGCCATTGTAGGTGAGCTGCATATCCTTGCCGGCCTCCATTCTCATACACAGTCGATGTTTTCTTCGGTGCGTAGTAAGCTGTTCAATTTATCAACCTCTGCTTACCCAGTGGATCAGCGGTGTCCTCTTCATCCCGTACCAGCCCTCCCATGACTATGTGGCTACACCCTAGCATCTTTCTGCACCTTTCGTTTTGGACGCGGAAGGAAAGGAGACTCGGACAAGTCTAGTTTGTTGGGTTTATTCGAGAGCCTATTCCGTTTCTGTGAGGGGAAAGGCACGATCAGACTATGTGCTGAGAGTGTAACGGTCAACGCTACAGCTAGACCTGCACCCTGCGCAGTACAGATTCGGAGCCCTTTTGCCGTCTTTCCAAAACCAAGCAGAACCATCTCCTGAACATCTTGCAGGTCAGCGACATGGCTCCAATAGACGCGATTGGACGGCTGCGACTCCAACCAGCAGAAGCCCTTTGAACGAATGACTCGGGCCCTTGGTGTGCGAGCGCGCGTATCAATTTAGAAATTGCACTGGATGCCGCGAGAGAACCAATCACCCGGCGCAGCCATGCACCAACAAACTGCGGGAGATTCTTCGAATATCTTCGAATCATGGCGGCCAGGGCGCATGGGATGATCAGCACTGCTATCATCATCAGTCAGGGTGAGCTGCAAGTCGCTATGCTTTGGTATGGGCCACTTTTGCAGGGCCTCAGTTGCTCTGCACCTTCAACGTCTCACCACCGCACCACGTTCAGCCACTCACGGCAGCCATGATCGCATGGTAAGGTCTTGCACCTACCAGCCCGGCTTCTGTGCGAGCCCGCCTTCGTAAATCGTGCTTCGCTGAGAGGCCGCCGCGCAGTGTAAGTGAAAGATGTAATGCCGAACCGGTCCTGCGGCTGGAACCAGGGCGAAGGAATAGCGCTCATGCGCAGGGCCCTCTCCCTCTCTTGTTGTCATCTTGTTGTCATTCGTTCTCCCTCTTCCCTCCTTATCTCTCCCTCCTCTCCCCACCTCGTCGACGTCTGTGGTGACAAGCTACCACCCCTCACCACGCTAGAAATTCGCTGCTGAGGATTCGCACCCATTCCAACACTTCTGTGCTGGACTGCTGAACATGCCAATATTGTGACATCGAAGCACAGCAATCTTTGGACTTGTCCAAGCTCCAGCCACCCCTACTAACTTGCTATTTGTAGGTCATGGTGTCATGGCTACCAAGTGCATGGAGATGCTTGACACGCGCCCGCAACCCCCATTTGATAAAACATAGAATAATGCACAGACACACATATGCGCATGTACACACATATCTTCCGACCCCAGCCGGAGCGCGGGCTTTTGCGCCTTGGATGGTTCCTGGACACTGCCCCCCGCCGTTCTCATCGCTTCTCTCCCGCCCTTCTCCGAGCCCTGGTTCAAGTACATGGTAGCCCAGTAACCATATTATGATAAGGGCACCCTTTTTTGGGTTGGAATATTTATAAGGGAAACCATAAACCAAAAAAGGGTAAAGGGCACCACTGGGCTACCAAGAGTATAAATTTAATTCGGGCTGACCCTCACTTTGCCGAGGTACACCGTCACCCACAGTGCAGATGAGGTGTTGGAGGAGAAGAGACAACCCACGCAGACCTTCACAGGGTCTCAGACCTTCACAGGATCTACGGCCCACACTCACTCCGTGAACTGGTGGTCAGAGACAAGTTCTGGACGGACTTGGGCACTATGATCCAATCTCACCACCCCAGCACCCCGTTATTGGTGGTGGGGGCCGGGGACTTCAGTGCTCAACTGCTGGACCACAGGGACGAGCATCCCCACAATGGTCGGCCCACACGCCCAGTTTGACACACGAGCGCAAGAGGAAGATCGCCTCACACCGGCCCTCCCCCCCCACCCCGCCCAAAAAAATACCTCCCTAATCAACAGCCCCAAACCCTGCGCATAAATTCAACAACAACCCCCCCGCCCCCCCCCCCCCCCAACCGACCCTCCCCACATACCTTTGTAGTCGTTTACAAAGCTCCAGCCTCAGGGCTCGGGTCCAGCCCCCTGGCCTTTTCGGGTGGGCGGCACTGGCGGTAGCCGCTACATATTCATTTCCCTCTCTATTTACATGATATACACGCCTGAACGCCTGCGATGCCCTGTCCTCGGCAGTTGTTGTGCCATGGCTGTGGGAGTGCCCATGATCATGACCTCATGCTCGCGCAGTATCGTTTTCAACTTATCATTGCGATTGCGCGTATATCAAGAGGCAACTAAGCCTGGCCTTTTCAACTGGCACCTCAAGGAATACATGCGAACATGAAGTCGTGGCGAACAGCTTCTCCCATTTTCCAACACCCCTCACCTAGAGTATGGCTTCGAGGACTTGGGAGATCTTTGCCATTTCCATCAGCCCTTCCTAGCAACTTGGCACCAGAAACTGCGTTCCGTGGGATTTGGGCTCGGCTCTGAAGTCTGCTTTCACATGTTGGGGCCCAGACCATGGCTGGCGTCGGTGCAGTCTGGATCGCCTAAGCATTTGAGTGCAGAAAAGTGCAGAGAAAAGTCCTTGGCATCCTACATCGCAAGAGAAACCCAGATAATAAGCCCTCCATGCACTGCGAGGCTTTGCGCAGCCAGGCAGCTGCAGTCCTCCGCGTGGCTGTGGCTGTGGCCGTGACTGGCGTCAGTGCACTCCGGGTCGCTGCAGTCACTGGAATGGCTGTGTGCATGGCCATGGTCCTTCCAGGAAGCAGGACTTTAGACGACTTAGCTGCGCCCGTACGTGGACCGGTGCCCAGGAATGCGCCCTTGGCCATGTCTCTTTTCAATCTCTTTCTTTCACGTCTCATGTGTGTATGTGTGTATGTATGTATGTATGTACGTACGTATGTATGTATGTGTGTATGTGTGGCGCGCGCACGCTGTGGCAACACTTGAGCGCCTCTTCGTGGCCATGGCTGTGTGCCTCTTCGTGGCCGTGGCTGTGTGCCTCTTCGTGGCCATGCTCTGCATGTGCCTCGTGACCTGTGAGGGGCCAGGCTTGAACACAGAAAAAGGTAGCAACGAGCACAAGACATCACAAGCCTGCGTGACCATGCTCTTCATGGCTGTGCTCCTCATGAGCATGCTCTTCGTGGCCGTGTTCGTCGTGACCATTCTCATGATGATGCTTGCCAACTTCCTCATGACGCTTCGGCCAGCAGTGCTCGCCGTGCGGAACATGAAGACCACAACAGTGCCAACAAAAAATGTGATGCGGGTGTCAGAATGTGCAGCAGCAAGCACATCGTGCAGCGTGACTTTGCCAAACGTGGTCTCGATGATGGTGGCCTCCAAGACTCCAGCAATCTGCTATAACCTGTCCAGCTGAACTGTCGAAGAAGCAGAACCCAGCCTCCTTGTTGATGGCCTTCACCACTGCCCTAGTCGCTTCCACTTGGTCCTAGCTGCAAGTAAAGCCACGCACTCCAGGCACTTGAGGGTGAAGCTACTGCCCAAGGTCTTGACATTTTCAACCTGCTGCTTCTTGCAGCAATGCAGTTGCCTCACAGATACAGGTTGGCATGTTCCCCCTTACATTATCTTATACGAACAGTCCTTAATGGGGATTGTACTAGAATCCCTATTAAGGACTGTTAGTATAAGGGGGAACATCCCAAGATACAGAGCTTAGCAGCAGGCTTCACCCAAGTCGGTCCTGTGTCGCCAAGTCCGTCTTGTTCAAGACCACGATGTCAGCAGCCTGGCCAAAGCATGCACTGTGTCCACCTCGCCAACCTCTACACGTCGAGCGCAACTCCCCTTCAAAAAAATTGAACTGCAAGCGCCGCTCGGCGACACACAAGCATAGCAATATCACAACAACTCCCCGGGGCCTCTGTTTGCTCTACTAGCAGCTCCACGACACTGCACTCTGCCATCTCCTTGCTCAGTGGCTCAGTGGCTGCTTTAAGTGCAAGCTGTGGAGCCATGTCAACCCCGCTGGCCCGCACGCATACTCACGCAGCCGAGCTTCTCCGACATCGCCATCCTGCAGGTCCTCCCTCTCGTATATCCGAGCGAACTCCATGTATTCCTTTGTTGTATATGCCAGGCTGCCAAGAGTCAACAGCAAGCATGGAGAATGTGGCATGTGAGCTCTCATGCGTCCTCCTGCTTCAGCGGTTGGAGAGCTCATGCAAATCGCATGAAAGTCGTGTTGGCAAGTTTACATAGCGGAACAGAGGCACTACAGTCTACGGTCACGAATGTCAGAAGCTTTTGCAATGCCCATGATGCCTCGCAGAAAGTTGAGGCATCCAGTATTGTAACAACTTTGTCCAACTTCACTCCGTCGACCACATAGTACCTGAGAGCCACACTTTGTGCAGAGAGTAGGTGTGGCCATGACCCCCTTGTAAATCCAACACAAGCCGTCAAAATGCTTCCAAGACCTTCACAGGAAACCCTTGCTCTATGGCAGAGTCAAAGTTCTCGCGAACTCGTCTCGGCTCTGCTACTCCGCTCCTTAAGTCAAACACAGCAGGCAACCAGTCTCTGCAGACTTCCATCACCTCTGTCGCCTCTGTTTTCCGCGACCTGAAAACTGAAATATGCTCCCCGAAACGCTCTCAGACCGCATGGAAAAGTGGTTCCTTGGGTGCTGCTACTGTTGATAGTCCATGGCCTGGCGTGGCATGCACTTCAGCCGCAGTTCGCCGCTGTTGGCGCTCCGCTTCTTTGTTTAGAGGGTCGGGCATGCCTTTGCAAGCTGGGCTTAGAGGCGCAGCGAGCCGTTGACATTCGTTCCGCTTGGCGTTTCCTCCCTTTACTGTCAGTCAACCCAGGGCATTCGGCACCATGAAGGGCCCGGGACAAGTACAGATGAAGGGCCACGGAACAAGAATGGCTTGATCATCCCGGAGTAGCGCCCAGTATATCACCGAGACCTAGGTTGCATTACTGTTGCATCCCAGGAGCAGCTCGACAACAATCTGGCTGAAGGGCCTGTCCTGCGGGGACTCTACAAGAACTGCACCCAGCTATGGGCATGCGCACATCGTCAGATGCGCCATTTAAGTCTGACATGATCATCGACAGATGGGACACTTCAGATGCCATTGTCATGTTTTCAAGCCGGCCGCACATGCTGGACATGCGGTATTGCAGCTGTCCCCACCGGCGAGCTCCAGCAAGTCATGAATGTTGACCAGGAGCTCATCACCCAATGAGCAGCAGGCACAGCCGTTCCTGCGAGCTCGGGATAATCCGAAGAAGCAGCTGCGCAGCTCAAACGCTGCTGAGACCCTGTGCTGCCAAAGTGCTGAAGCTGGATGGCATTCACCTCACCCTCTGGGTTGTAGGACTCCTGCTGTACCTGGGCATGAAGCCATGATCAAGATAAGCGGAACCCTAAACTTTGGAGGTCTATTTGCACGCAGTCTCCAGCCAAGCCAGTCCCAGGTGCAAGTTTCGAGTCAATGTTCACAGCAGCCACGTCGTTTACCACAACGCCTGGGTCAGGCCAAACTAGTGCCTTTCACGGTGATTGTCGACTTTTTCAGGCTATCTCAGACTACTAACCCAACATCGGCTTCCACTCCAATCGAAATGCGCATGCCGACAAGATGCCCACGCGGTCGGTGGTGTTCTCGAGCCAGTGCCGCAGCAATGTGGTCTTCCCTGTGCCCAAGAAGCCGCTCAGCAGAATCACAGGCACCTGTGAGTCTCCAAAGGGAATTCGTTGCAAGTCCCGGCATGCAAGTCAAAGCATGAGGAGCACTGAAATGCGTTTGGGCCGCCGAGTGTTGCACGGCGTCCTCTGTCGCAGTAGCCGCTCGCGTCAACGACCACTGGCACCTTGCCGGACTGTCCGTTGATTCTTTCCGCTTTCCTAGGGGGGGGGGGGGGGGTCAAGCCTCCCCAATCTGCCCTGCCGCCGCCGCGCGCCCGACCAAGCAGCAGCAAGGAAGGCAGTTGCTGTTGCGGCAGTGAGAGCTCCTCAGAAGTGGGCATCATAAAGCCAATCAAAGAACGTAGGAGCTGCGATTGAACACGATGAAAAACCTTCTGGTCTGGAGATGTCTAGGAGGACTGCAAGGTGGACTGCAAGGTCTGCAACTCAGGGAAACGCAAAAGCCCGTGCCTCGGCCACGAACGGGGGCCGGTGCGTGCCACGCGGCTGAAAATTCCTGCGAAGCTCACGTGTATTTTTTCTTTATATTAATATTTATTTTTGTATATGATGTGTTTCTATATATATATATATATGTACATATGTGTGTGTCATAGTCAAGTACATCGACGTCACATCATGGGCCTCGCCTGAGCGGCCCGGCCAACTGGTCTCTGAGCTGGTCGAATGGTCCGGAGGCCTGCAAATCCAGGGCATGGTGCAATCATGGGCCTTAAGCTGTAGCCCAATGCTAACATCGTGGCAACTTCTCGCGAGTATGTTCTGGGGTTACCATTTCGAGGCGGCCCCCAAGCTGTGGGGCAACCATGATTTTTGAGAACTGGCCATATCAATGCTTCTAAGCTTTAGGACAAGGCCCCTCCCCACGCATCTCCTACCCGAGGCTGCCTGCTGCCTTCGTCGGCTTGGCTGTCAATGCCAGGGTGTGCATGCTGGGGCGATGGTGCTAGTACAAAACTGCACCCCCTTGGACTGAAACACTGCAAGCCGAAAGCCATGTGGATTTTGGCACGTGTGCCATGGCAGGATCGTGCAAGCTGCAGCATGGAAGCAACTCAGAGAGCCATCAAAAAGAGCAACGTCGAAGATGGAGGAGTTTTGCTTCACCATCCCTGCTTTCTGAACGTCACGCAATCTGCGAGGGGTCTTCTGGAAGTTAAAGTTAGGCCCTAGTGTTCACGATTCGGCCTGCTGCCTGCCCACATAGAAAACACCATTCTACGATGTTCCCCACTCGGGAATGCACTAAGAACCCAGGGCAGATCGATGGCAGCGCTCTGAATCCGCGAGATCAGCCACCTTCGACGGTGGCTTCTGCCCCTTTCCAGGCACAAACTCTCCCTGCGGGATGCCGGCATTGGGCAAAAACTTCGTCCTGCCTCGTCTGAAATGTCACCTTTCTGCACTCCACGACCGTGTGTTGTTGGGCTGTTGGCTCGCAGCAGTGTGACCACTACATACGAAATGGAATCCGAAAAAGGGGGTGCTCTTGTTGAGGGGTTCCTGGGGTAAGGATTCTTGTATTTTGGGGGGGTATATCAGGGGTACCCTATATTAGGGGTACCCCATTTGGGACAGGCCCAAATGGTTCTTGTGGATTCTTAACAGCTCAGAGGCCTACACGGGTGTCGATGGCAGGACTTTGGCAAGGCACACAGCCCTGCAAAGTGGGGAGGATGGGAGTCCAGGCATGCATCTGCAGCCTTCTCTCTCACCTCTGTACACTGTCCCGACTGAACTTTAAAGCTAAAAGCATACCCTAACCAGCCCTCCACCTTCTGTGTATAACTTCTCCGAGGTCTCAGCCCGTCTGCTGGACTTCACCTTGACCGCGGATTCGGGCCATGGGTTGAATTGGTCTTATGGGCGTCTGTCGCTGGTGAGTCTAGAAGTCTTCCACTTGTGCTACAAAGCGAAGCGCTCGACATGGGCAATCCATGACAGCCCCACGATTTTATGACAAGGGGGCACACCGGCCCCTGCGATTTACATGTCGTGCTTCCGCATGTTTCGATTTCTGCGGACGGTGCTCGAACCGTTGGCACAAAAAACTAACCTGGCTGAGCCACTTTCACTGGATCGCACACAAAGCCAGGACACCTAAACCTTAGCTGAGTGCTCAGGCTCGCTTGGGTTTGATTCTTCAGGCCTAAGCAGCATCTATGCGTGAATTTCAAGAACAAGCAATATCAGAAAGGGCAACTGCCATCGACTGCCCATGCACTGCAAACACGATCCAATAAGGGCCACACGGCCCAGCATGATGCGCTTTGCTCGTTCGCGGACAAACATGTCTACAAGGATGAACATTGCATAGCTGCATAATATGTGGGATTACTCGGCTTTTGGGGCATGTCTTGGAGCTGTCGTGCTACTCGACAGCAGCAGTTTTGTGGACTTACCAAACCATTGCTATGAGAGAGTCTTTCGTCTGTTTCGTGGCACCTTATCCAGCACGGGCTTGTCGCAAGCATTGCCGGTACAGGATCCAGGGCTTTACTAATGGCTGCCATTCGCCTATAAAGGGCTCGGGGGCCGGGTGGGTTCGGTGTCTTGGGTGAAAGTGTTAAACGATTGGGGACTGCCACATCCACGCCACCTTCCGCCGCCGCAGCTGCCTCTGCAGCCACAGCAGCATCGGCCGCCACTGCCGCTTCTGCCGCGGTGGCGCCCTGATGTCACCCCGGATTGGCTTCAAGTGCGAACTTCAGAAATCTGCATCCTTAGGAAGGTCCTTGCAGATTCGAATGTGATATGAAATGAACACAACATATGTTTAACTTGTGTGCACACTTTTGTGCACTTACCGCAAACAGTTCAAAGTTCAAACAGAGATAGCTACAGCTTCTGAGGAGGCATGTGGAGCAAACGTCGGGATTTGCCAGCAAAAATTTGCAACCTGCAGATTGCCCCACAGAACAGGTGCCCTCCATGTACCTCCAACTTCTGCGTGCAGCCTGGCCCTGGCACCCTCAGCAAGGCCCACCTCGGCTGCTGCAGCGCCTCCTGCGGCCTCAGAAGAAACTCCATTGAAAGTGAGAAAGAAGGAGCTGCAAGGCCCAGAAAAGATCATTGCACCCTTCCGGTGTGCTGCCATGGAATCTACGAGCCCATGCAAGGGCTCAGCATGCCAAAGCCAAAGCTTCTTTATGTGGATCTTGCTTGGTGCCCAGAGGGCCAGAGTTTCGAGATTCAGCAGTCAGACAGGAACAGGCTCGTCCATTTATGTGCTCTGTTGTCCGTGCCGGCAGGCACCACAAACTCCGCGCCACTGAGTTCACCACGGTATCAGCAGCAATCGCACCTTCGGCACCCATTGCTCCATCGCCTGCAACGCCAGCCTGAAACACAGCGGCAGTCGTGAAACCAAGACTTCAGCACTCTCGAAACAGACTGGCTCAAGCGGAGTGGACTAGTTCTGTGGCTTGGCAGCATACTGATGACGCGGCGCCTGAGGATGGGAATTACATATTACATGCTACAGCTTCAACTCCCTACCCTGGTTCTTGATTGATCTTGACTCAGATCTCTGCCCCGCCGCAATCTGGGGCGCGGGGCTCACACTCTCTCCCGTCCCTCACACACATACTGCAGAGCGAGGCTAGGGGGGCCATCAAATCAAAGGGCTCACTGAAGCCTGAGAGTTCAAAGGTGTCTCGAACTTGTCTCGAAAGCCCAACCAGGGAACGGAAAGCACAGCCCGTGATACTTTCGGTCACCGTCGCTGTCGTCTCAACCACCCCCGCAGGCGCCTCTAAAGCTGCCGCCCCTGCTACAGTGGTACCTGACGCATCATGTCATGGGCAATCAGATCATGTTGGCCTGAAGTTTTGCGAACCTTTGCCGAAAAGCAGCCAACTGGGTGAAAAGTGCTCTCAAAGCTGTGGTCTCGGGCCTTCCGCGGCGACAGCGACCTCAGCAGTGCCAGCTGCGGCCGCCCCGCCAAGCGCTGCTGTGGCAGCCTAAGTGCTGTGACTGTGGGGTCCGCGGAACTTAAGACTTTGAATCAATTGAGGTCCACTGCTTCTCTAGGCTTTGGCTTCCTAGAAGTCCCCTGCGCTCTTCTGCAGTCTCCTGACGGTCCTACATTTGGACAAGCCGTGTTCAGGGCACCGGGCGTTGCCGTGGTCTCTCAGTGTAAATCTGGGCAAGAAACGGTCACGTCAATGCATCCCGACAGCACGAAGCCAGCCACATTCATAAAAGCCTTCTCTCAGGCAGGCAGGCAATGGATGCTTAATGCGAAGTGGATGGCATGTCTACGCTCGCATGTCATGCGGCACCATGACATAGCTTTTCAATGTACGCCTGCACGGCCCGTCCACCCCTTCGCGGACAGCATCTGTCACATTTGCCACCCAGAAGCTGACATGATGCAGGCTCCAAGGGAAAGCATGGCCGAGATGATGATGCTGCGGGATCCAGGGCAGAGCCTCCAGTCACTCGGCGCTTATCAGGATTTTCTCACGACTCAAGCTTGCCTGAGAAGCCCAACTCGCAAGTGGCCCTCCCCCTTTGCCAAGCCTTTGAGGATGAACAGAAAAGTAACAGAAAGCAACATCTCAGAATCGCTGAACCGGGGCGCAGCATGAGAAGCAGTAGGAGGCTGAAGCCAAACCAAAGCTTCTGTTCCAGAGGCATCTGATCGAATCCCCCTGCAGAGGGACCAACACAGACTCACGAACCCTGAAAGTTTTCCGATTAGATCCATCTCCATTCGGGTTTAGTTTTACGGCCGAGCACGTCCGCTCAAAAACACAGCTGCAACTCCAACAACCTGTCATGCCCTCAAGAAAGCCCCGTCTGCTCCTCCGCTTGCTCCTTTGGCTGCTTCTTCCAGAGCCGGCCAACCCCACTCGTGGTAGGTGAACGTGGCCCAAGCCGCAAGCGCCACGAGAGGCAGCAGCAGCTGGGCAAGAACCTTTCTCCATCGCTTGGCCATCGATCTTACGCTGCATTCTGCGTGTGCGTCCCTTCCTCAAGTGGAAACTTGTATTGGCACCTGGCCTTGTGAGGTCTGGTGCTGACCCACTGCAGCCGTTCTCAATCACTGTGAAGCACTGCAAATGCCAAGTTGCTCTTCGCGCCCGTGCGCTTTTCGGTAGGAGCCGTGATACCTGACACAGCAACGCAACGTCCACCGCGACGCAGCTAAGACCATTTCAGGCTTTCAGCGCGTGGAAACTGAAGGTGATTCGGCTGTTTTGAAGTAACAGAACCAGCACGTCTTCAACCAGGGTGCTACAGGCCGCATCCGTTCACGAAGCCACCTTGACCTGCCATCGCATGCGCACGCGTGAGCCAGGCTGCGAAGAGCCCTACAAAGCCACAGTTCTACATTGGCAGAACTGTTACATCGACCCAACCCATGCAGACCTATCCCGGCTTTGCATCCTGGCGGTTTGGCGGTTTCCAAGTCCCGGTACTATTCTACTTGCCTTCCATTCTGCCGGCCGGCACTGCAATGCAAGGGAGATGAGACACGCGAGTCACAAGAATCCTTCACGAAACTAGCCAAGGACGCGTCACATACGTGTAGATGAAAGCCACACTGAGCGAGCAAAGCCAGCTTCTTGGTGAACGCAGCAGCGCGGGAATCTCGTGCTCCCTCAGTTTTTTTCGAACAGCAATAGGTTGGTATGGTTTGGGGGCTGACTAAGACATTGTAAGTCGACTGTATGATAGGAACACAGAGAGAGTAACACAGAGAGAGAAAGAAAGAAAGAGAGAGAGAGAGAGAGAGAGAGAGAGAGATCGAGCGGAGGGGAGGGAGGGAGGGAGGGGAGGCAGGGAGGGAGGCAGGGAGGGAGGGAGTGAGGAGGGAGGGAGGGAGAGAGGGAGGGAGGGAGGAGAGAGGGAGGAGAGAGGGGGGAGAGAGGGAGGAGAGAGGGAGGAGAGAGGGGGGAGAGAGGGAGGAGAGAGGGAGGAGAGAGGGAGGAGAGGGAGAGGGGGAGAGAGGGAGAGAGGGAGAGAGGGAAAGAGAGAAAGAGGGAGAGAGGGAGAGGAGGAAGAGAGGGAGAGAGAGGGAGAGAGAAGGAGAGAGAAGGAGAGAGAAGAAGAGAGAAGGAGAGAGAAGGAGAGAGAAGGAGAGAGAAGGAGAGAGAAGGAGAGAGAAGGAGAGAGAAGGAGAGAGAAGGAGAGAGAAGGAGAGAGAAGGGGAGAGAAGGAGAGAGAAGAGAGAGAGAGGAGGGAGAGAAGGAGAGAGGGAGAGAGGGAAGAGAGGGAGAGAGGGAGAGAGGGAGAGAGGGAGAGAGGGGAGAGAGGAGAGAGGGAGAGAGGGAGAGAGGGAGAGAGGGAGAGAGCGAGAGAGAGAGAGAGGGAGAGAGGGAGAGAGGGAGAGAGGGAGACAGGGAGACAGGGAGACAGCGAGACAGGGAGACAGGGAGAGAGAGGGAGAGGGGGAGAGGAGGAGAGCGGGAGAGAGGTAGAGAGGTAGAGGGGGAGAGCACAGTGGGAGTGGCGAACACGCATCCCTGCGTCGAGCTGCACCAGCGACCAGCGATTTGGAAGTTCGATGCCGGCCATGCAGTGCCCTCCGATCAGCACCCCATTGGTGCCGTTGAACATTGTGCAGGCCACTGCAATCCTCAGTGCTGTTGTCCAAACACTGCAAGACTGACTCGACTTTGTTTGGGCTTCCTTTCTAGGTGTTCAGATGCATCATCGGGAATACGAGAGTGCTTGATCACCAGTGCCTCTCTGCTGCAATGCTTTCACTCAGCCTTCTTGCCCTTCGTGTGAGAGAAAGAGAGAGAGGGAAAGAGAGAGAGAGAGAGAGAGATAGATAGAGAGAGAATTCGTTCAAGCCTCTGATATGAGCTTGCACCATCCCAGCTTGCCGTTGGCTTCAAGCAGGGCTGCTTGTACAGGTTGCACCACCTGTGGTCCATGGAAAACCCTCAACCCTAAACCCTAAACATGCCCGAACGTGTAGGGTTCTCACTCATACACGTAGAATCGCTCCATGTGGCAGTTGGCTCCTAACATAAAGTAAGTCTGGCAGAATTCTTCTCCCACTCTTGTACCTTTTGCTCCTCTACTTCCGTGCCCGCAGCCCAACACAGAAGATGGCCTGGTCGTGTTGTACCAATCCACAGCTTGACACTCTGGATACCTTGGAATCGTCATGAAAAGTCAATGCAGGCTCAGATGCGAGCAACGTCGACACATCCCGCACCTGCCCCACATTCTCTCCTGTGCGGTTCCACCTGAAACCCCTAACCGAAGCCCAGGATTTGCTAAGAGTATGTTCGAGTTGAACTTTGTCCTGGCTGACCTATGCCATCCCTAGCTGCCCACAAATCGAGATAGGGCGCCTGCCACAGAGAGCCTCACAAGCTGCAAGACCGCCATGCAGGTCTTCTTCTTGACGAAAAGGGCCCGAGCCAGTCGGCACATCGTCGCGCGTTTCGCAGGCCTTAGGAGGGGCTCAGATGCTTAACCTATACCAAGAATCAGTTACATCAAAGGTGATGGAAATCAGCCATTGCTGCCACAAAATTGCCCTTCAAGCGCTCGGAAGGCGTTCGGTAGGCGAAAGACCCTCGATGGCTCGAGCAGCTGCCAAGACCGTGCTGAGTGTTGAGGGCTTGCTGAGTGCTAAGAGCATACTCGCCCTCAATCGGGGGGAGAGGGCGGGAGAGGTGCCGTCCATGTGACACGAGGGGCTGCACCCAAACAACTTGTGCGATTGTGGAATGCAATCGCATACATTGCGGCAAAGTGGCGGTATGCTCACTAATTGGAATCCAAAGCGGTTGGCTCAGAGGGCCTGTCAAACAGAGAATGGCTTAACACCCGCGAGGGGAATCTTCCTGAAAGATCTGCCACAACCTGCTCATGAACCCGCCTGTAAGGAAGATGACATTAATGGCGGCAACCAGCACCTGGAGTCAATGGTGGGACAGCATTCTTCACTGATTTCAGATGCGCTTGGCGTTGTCCGAGAAGCCACGAGCTTGCAGCTCCACGAGCAGCACAGCCGCGCGCAGCAGATTCGCAGGCAGAGGTGACGGTCGTCTCAGCTCAGAGCAGCTGATGTGCATGCACAAGCCATGTCCGCCACACCCATAAGAGTGAAGAAGGCTCCTTCTCTGTCACAGGCCCTGTGCTACCAGTGACAGGCACCTCCCCTGCCAGAAACTCATGAAAACTCCATATTCGTCCAGGCAACGCCGGCTTGCAATCATCTCCTGCAAAAACATGCTTTGACAAGTTGCATCTAGCCATTCTACTTGGTATGTTCCCTCTTATGCTAACAGGCCTAAACAGGGAGTATAGTACCCTATGATCATCCCCATCAAGGACGGCTAGTTATAAGGAGGAACATCCCAACTTTCCACCCTCAATGGAGTCAGCTGGGCCATGCCTCCTTGCCCAGCGGCTTCTCGATCGTGACATCGACATGAACTGCCACCTGGGCCATGACCTGCCACTAGGGGATTTAGGGTTTAGGGCAGTTGGAGTACCGCGCAGTTCCGCGCTGACAACAGCATTAAGGCACGTTCTTGCGGTAGCGAGCACGCTTCCTGTTCCCCTCCAGGCTGCCGCAAGAGATCACACCGAGTTCGGATTGATCATGTATGCATCTTCATGCCCATATGCTCAAGTCCACTAGGTTGCGACAAAATTGCTACTGGGAGAAAGTTCTGCCTCGAACATGTTCGGCTCTTGCACTCAAGCCGCCGTTACATCATGCAGGCCTTGTCGCTGGGCTCGGGATGCTGCTCGTCGACGTGGGCATCGGGACCGCGTCGGACTGCAAGACATGGTGCGCACGCAACGGTGCATATGCAGCAACTGCGCGCAGAGGCGCAGAGTAACGGTGTACATGTGTGCATTTCCCAAAATACGGGTACCCCTAATACCCCAATTATAACACCAAATACTATAATCATATGCTAAGAACCCGCAAAAAAGGTACCCCTTTTGTCGTAAACCCTCGCGCACTTTACCGTCACATATGTTGCGCCTTGTGCAGGTGGGATGTCCGCGCAGCCAAGCTTGGCACACTGCGCTTTCTGCAGACTCCCGACTACCAGTGCATAAGATCTCCAACCACGTGGGCCCACGTGCCTTCAGAAGCGCTGTAGCAGCTGGACACAGACAAAGACCTGAGCAGCTGAGACATGCAACCCTAAACCCGAAACCCTAAACCCTAGACCCTAGACCCTAAACCCTAAACCCTAAACCCTAAACCCTAAACCCAAGTTGGCAAGCGCCGTGAAGAAATGTGCCAAGGCATTGGCTCCGGCTCCGGCTCGGAGGAACTTAACAGTGGCTGCCTGTTCAGAATGAAGATCTGCATTAGGCTGCTTGCGGCTGCTTTACACAAATGAGTTGGGGGGCGTCTCTTGCTGCACACGGGTGTTGCGACACCTCCCAATCCCCGCTTTTTCAGGCAAGGCTGGCAGCCTGAGGGACTGATCTGGCGGCAGATGCGGGGCAAGCTGTGATGGGCTCGGCTCCCTCACCGAACCTGTCCGGTCAGATTCATGCGAGTCTGCCCTTGCTGCCGCAACATGATAACTTCATATTTGTAGCTTGAGCTCACAGTTCAGAGATTAGTGACAGCAAGCTGCTAGCATGTCGCATCATGTCACCGTGTCCGTGTGCCAGCCTTCTGGCACATCCATGATGCCCGGCCTATGTCTGCGAGGACAGAAGACAGTTGCCGTTTCAATTGCTCGCATCCTTCTCTGACAGTGCTTCTTCAAGGCAGCCTCCTACTGGCATCCAGTTAACGATTTGTACGCAAAGCATTGAGCTCATGAAGTGTACGTCCCGCGCTCAGTTTTGAGCAAGGACCTTCCAGCTGATACACGCAGACCGTCCAGATGACTCATGTACAATGTACAAGGCACGTGTCAAGGGATGGCTTCTTAAAGCGACAATGGGCACAGCAGCCGCGCAACCACACAGATTTCCGCAAGCGCTCTCTGGTTCCTCTCCAGGTGAGACCCCCGACTTTCATGTCAGAGACACTCGTTGCTCCTCTTCCTTTGCCTTTGAGTGCTCGCTGTGGCGTCTGCATCGTCAACTTCGATCACAGCCGCCCAGGCAAAAGGAGGCTTCAACATGCCCGCATCGAGCTTTCCAGGGTAGGGGTCATGTAGCCTTGGATTCTTGGCACAGGCTGGGAGGGCACCCCTGAAACCAATCGATATCGACAGCAAAGGTCATGGAAGCATCATGAAGCAGCACAACATCCGTGCATGAGCCATCACGCATCTCCCACCTCCTCAACCACCGCTTGGATGCAGCCCAGCAGCAGATCGAACCTCATGCAAACGCAACGCCGGCCGCAGAACCCACAATCTCAGTGAGTCTACAATCCATGTGAGATTGCAAGCATGTCATCCTGTGCTTATGTGAGAAGTGCACCAGGCAAGACCGCCAAGGCACCCTTCTTCACGAGCTCGTGCCACAACCACATGTCCGTGATCACCCCGTGGAGACGTCCCGCGCAGCACGCAGAGTTTGCCCACACCTGACGATTTGGGGATGCCCCAAGCTTCTCACCAATTTGGCTTTCCCAGACACCATGCTCTAGGGCGGCAGCATCTTTCAATGGCATCTGCTGGGAGTTGTCCGTCTTCCTCCAGGGCTAGGATCAGCCGATACGCTTGTAGCCGACTCACACCAATCCTTTGCTGGCCCTACCAACCCCAGTCGTTCCAGGGCCATCTTTCGCCACGTCATGCGTTGTGCCGCCAGCCAGGTCTGACACGCCTTGTCCTGGGTGCATGGGAGGCATCCGAAAAAAAAACTTGTCCAACTCGCTGTTGCGAAAATGCGCATATATCACACGTGAAACGATTGTGGCTTCCATCAATCTGAGCCAGCTGACCCTGTATCTGTTGTGGCAAATGAGCAATGTCTCGCTATCTATCAATTTGACGAGATGGGCTGCATGAAAAACTGCAGCCGTCTTGCGTCGCAAACCAACCACCCCTCGAAAGATTGTGCCGATTCAAGGAGCACAGAGCAAGAACTGCCACGAAAAACGCTAACCCTAGCCAAGGGGAGGTTCATCATCTCTCCGTGCAAAAAGCATGGGAAACCAGAGATCGTTGCCGTCCAGATTGAAGGCCTGGGCTCATACCCGGCTGGGTCTTCGAGGAAGTTAGGCACATCATCAAGCGGCCGGCGCACCTTATGTAGACACAGCCATGAGCGGCATTGTCGCCACATTTAATGGCTTCTCTGTCGCGCATGGCATGGCAACTTCGTGACCACATCTTTGTGCCAAGGTTCCTTTCAAGCCGAGGCACGATGGATGCAACAGCTGCCTGAAGGGCGTTGCCGGCCCCAGCTGTGAATATTGTTTGTAGCACCTGGCCCCGGCTGCGAATGCTGTTTGTGGCACCATGTGGGCTACTATTTTGTTCGACCTGTCAGGTTGAAGGCCTATATCCTACAAAGGCCGGTTGGAGCCACTTCTCTTGTAGGATGCAGGCAGATGGCTGCTGTTCTAAAATGCGGGTCCCTTTTTGCAATCACCTTTCCAAGTCTACCGTAAATGTTACCTGTAAGGGGCCGGAAAGGTTACCTATATAACGAGGATCCTGACAGGAGCGGACTCCCCAACTCAAGCAGCAAGGAAGCCAAGGCACTTCATCATAGTCCTTTTCGGAATCCATGCCAGAGTCCAGCTAAAATCCACACACAAAAGGCTGTGGAATGAACGACAGCTGGGAGACCCAGGGATCACGGCCATCATCAACACTTGAGGGCGGGGTAGCTGGGTAGTTGATTCGGTCAGCTGCGGGTACTATGAGGCTATGGAACGGATTCTCTCGTAATCTGTGATGACAGTTGAACTGAGCAGCAGCAGACAAATGTCAGGCGGGCCTCGGGAGACAAGGGCTTCTTTTCCAAACGTCGATCAGAGACTGTGCAGTTCCCCCTGTGCTTTCTCCAGACCCAAGCCTTTTATGCGCGTGCGTCTCTTTTTGGGGACTGCAGCTCGTGCCTGCATTCGCGAGGGCATGTCGCCCAAGCGAGCTTTAAAACTTGGCAAAGTCCGCGGATTCGGTAGTGAAACCCCGCGGCTTCCCAAGCAAAAATTTCCAAAATCTGCATCAGAGAGTCAGAGAGGCAGGACGCCCAGACCTCAGAGACCTGTTCGGCCAAATTCTCGTGATTTGGCTGCCCTGGGGCACTCGGCATCCCTACGTACTCTCAGGTTCAATGAATTCACAGGCGTGCAGGTGTCTATTGCAGGCAGCACGGGCATCTTTCTTTCCAGCCCGCGCGGGTCCTTCATTCAAGCCGCCCAGTCTAGCATACAGCTTTAAAGGTGGCGCTTGCTGGTGCAAGGCTCATAAACATGCAAAAGGAAAACTTTGTTCGGATCAGTGCCCTCAGCAAGTGTATGGTTGCTGGCCTGTGCATGGGAATTCGTGAGGCGACACATCGCTCGAGTAACTAGTTTCTATATTTGCAGCTCTGATCTAGGGCAGCTATAGGGCGGGAGCAGAACGTAGAAACTGTTACCCAGCCAGGCAGGGGATGCCGGTTTTGGGACGCGCCCGTCAGACATCAAAAACCATATGATGCAACCCAAGCCATGCGCCTTGCGATGCCCCAAGTGCATGCTTGTTGGCCCTTAAAGCTGTATCTCCTCTAGGTTCACCACACCTCCCATCATTGCAGTACAGCACTGTAGCACTGTAGCACTGTAGCCTAGACATGGTGTGCCTACTCATCGACCGGGCAGTTTTCCACAGATTTCGAATATCATGGACCCAGTCACCCAGTCATTCACCTTCACGGCAACAGCGTGGTCTCTGGGAAGAGTGGGGTTTCTGGCAGCACCGTCCAGTCCGAGGCTTGACCTGACAAGAACAGGATGAAGCCCCAGCTGCATCCATGAAGCGCTACACCACCTTGCTTTCACTGAATGAATTTAGGGCCATTCTTTCTGTCATGGGGCCCACATGTTGACGGTACTGAAGTTGAAAGGCTGTCTCGCGCGAGATGCACTTGGTCTTCTCCCTCGGCGTGGGCTGCTGGCTCATGTTCTTCACAATGTCCTGCCTCAGTACTTCAAAAAATCACCACATGCACAGGTGCAACGCCCCTCACTCTTTTTTGTCCAGCAGACACCGCAATCCAAGGAATGAATTCCAAAAAGCATCCGAAACTGCCGCTGCAAGGCAAAGTAGCTGTCCTTAGCACAGGTAGATGGTCAAACCTCGCTGCTCATCCCAAGCAATACGCGGCCGTTCCACCCATCAAGGGACTAAAGGAGGGACCCTTATAGGGGACCTTAGGGGTTATTTGGGGTTGTTCAGGGGCTACTTAGGCATACAAGGACTCTTTAAGGTACATATATATATAGGGGTTATATAGGGGAATAAGATTAGGGGTCCCTTCTAGGGGTTCCTCCTTATACCCCTTAAACCCAGACAAGACTCCGTGAGTTTGATGTCGTTCTGGCCTTTCAGGAAGCCCGGAGTCATCACGAGGCCAAACCTGGCATTCGAAGCCATTCTCAAAGGCAACGTCTGGGATTCCTAAACTCTTGTAATCCCCTCCCCCAAATAATAAACCCCCCCCCCCTACCCCCTAAAATTAAATACTCCCCATGTACTATCATATAACGTTTATGGGAGTATTTAATGTTAGGGGCTAGGGGGGGTTGAATATTAAATTAGGATTATCATGGATTATCTGGCCAGCTCAGGGAAGTGGCTCATTGTTCTCCATCGAGAATTCGAAGGCCACTGCGCCACTCACCTTGCAGTGAACCCTAAACCCTAAACCCTAAACCCCTTTTAAACCCTAAACACTAAACCCTAAACCCTAAACCCTCTTTTGCACAGGCTTGTCTCGGCGCGAAACCCTAAACCCCAAACCCCAAACCCCAAACCCTAAACCCTAAACCCTAAACCCTAAACCCTAAACCCTAAACCCTAAACCCTAAACCTGGAAGGGAGTGGTCGCACACCCTTGCACACCCTTTGGGCGCCCGCTCTTCTGGGGCAGCCGAAGCATGCCGAGGGGCGAAGTCGATCATCCTGTCGGCCATAACAGACCTGAGAGCTCTGAATCCGGCTTCTGGATGTGGCCATGGGGTTTAGGGTTTAGGGTTTAGGGTTTTGGGTTTAGGGTTTAGGGTTTAGGGTGTAGGGTTGGCCTCAGATGCTGCTGTCGTGCTGCCAAGATCGGCCATTGCACATCTTGTGTAGCCGAGACGCAGCTGAATCCACGTCCGGCCACCCTGGTAGTCGGGACACTCCCACCTTATGCACACCGTGGACGGAATCGCGCTTGTGCACTGAGGCTCTTGCCAAAGACGTGTCCTGGCTGAAGACACTCATCCGCTCAGCCAGGGTGCTTGAAGCTGCCGATGTTGCAGCCGAACTCTGTAAACAGGAAGGGCTTTGAAAAGGAGCCAAATTGTCTAACAATCTCCTGGTAGGGGGACCACCTGAAGTTCACAGCTCCTTAGCTGCAAGTCTTGGCAAGTCGGTGGAATGTCAACATCTACGACTTCTGAACCCACACCGTATTGCATTCCAGCGACCTGTCTCATCATGGTACTCTGGATCGCCTGGGTAAAAAGGGATGCAGCATGATGCCTTCTCACTTCTTTGGCTTGGCAGACAGGAGCACCAAAAATCCGTGACCCGACTGCTGCTGTGCCACACCAGGAGTACACGTTGAGCCCAAAAGCATCCACAGCATCGTCTGGGCTCTCTAGTTCCTCGGCTCGCAAGCAGCCCCGCAGAACTGTGCAAGATCTATGAGTGTCACCTGCCGTCACCCACACAATTTTGAGACACCGCGCGCAGGCCAAGTACTCCCCGATCTCGAGGCGGTCTTGTCCACCTTGGTCCTTGTTGGAGTAGATCAACGGAACACGGCGGTATCCTGCCCCGCATCGCCACGGCACTTAGGCTACCCGATACTTCCTCCGAAGTCCTTCGGCTTTCTGATATCGGTGGATATCCCGAGTCAGAGCTTTCACACAAGGATAGGCTGCAAAGCCTTGTCCTTAGAAACACACAGCTACAACACCAGAGAGTCCCGAAGCTGAATGCAGGATCGAATTGCAACCGCGCGACAAGCACCGAGCCCGCAAACACACACCAGGGTTTAGGGCTTAGGGTTTAGAGTCTGTTGCTGAAGCCCGGCCTCTACGCTCCATGATCTGGATCTTGGGTGTCTATTACGTATTGCGCCCAGATGCGGTCCAGATGGTCGATCTCGTTGCCAACCACAAACATGAATGTATTCCTGAACTCCGAGATCCCCCCCCCCCCCCCCCAAACACTTAGAAGCTGCACAAATGATCACAAATGGCCAACTTTGGGTGCAAGAGTCTCGTATTGGCTGAACTGGTCCACTATAAGCTTCGCCTGGCAGGCCACTTCTGCGAAGCATTGTACAGTGCGCTTGCCCATTGCTCTGAGCGGCCGAGGTGAGCAAGTTCAGTCCAACATGGCCATAGTCCGGAAGATCCTTGACGAAGCAAGTGCACATTCTTGCAAGTGCACATTCTTGGGGGTGATTGCAAAATTGTCGGACCCGGCTGCCACAAATCTCTTGCAGAGACCCGGCCGGTGACAGCACGGAAACGAAGGAACATCTGACCCACAAACATGCAAGATTACCAGCTCCTCGAAGTAGCACTGCGGGGAGGGCAACGCTGGAAGGAAGCCTGCGCTGTCCCATGTTTGCTCTAATGACTTAAGCTACCCAAGGGGATGAAGTTGAGGTTGGTTTAGGGTTCGGAGGCTGAGAGGAGTGGAGGGTGTGAGCACAGATGGCCAAGGCATCTAGTGGCAGGTGGTTCTGGGACTGCACACGCCACAACACGAGGAATCCTGGCAGAAGCCAGCAGACCTACCAGGAGAATAAGCAAAAAAAAAACCGAAGCCCCCTAAGCCCTCCGTCAGACAGGTGGCCCCAATCGCCACGGGTCAGTGGGACCATGACATAGAGGCCCAGTGAAGCAGCCTGTTCCATGAACTTTCCTTGGGAGGGCAGCTTCAGATTGGTTCGGAATGAAGGTGTATGTGGGGACGCTGCGTGAGATGCAAAGCAGCTACATGCATCCGTAGAATGTCTTGCATCTACTGCGGGGTCAAGATACGGTGGGACTTCTCCGGGTCAATGTTGTAGAGACGGACGACCTGGGTTCAGCGTGGAGCAGCAGGCTTGGCAACCAATACCCAGAGTTCCAGATCTTAAACGAGCTAGCAACGGGAACACAACGCGCATGAGGAGGGTTCAGCAGCGCCTTACTCATATATGCATAGAATGGGAAATTCTTGCAAGGCGCTTGTCTATATTGAAGGATTTCACAAGAGACAGGAAGCATGTTCTAAATGATGAGATTCGCTCACTGCCAAAACGCTAGAGTCATCAAGGCAAAGTGCATTCGCCCCGAGGTTCGCAATCAGGGGCAAGTAGTCTTTGAACTGTTCCTCCATGTCCTCAGATGGCTGGCAGCGTCCTCCTACCCCTCCTTAACAAAGTTCGCGGTGTGTGTGTGTGACAAGCCAATGCAAAACGTCACTCAGCTTCGACGTGCTATGAGTTGAACATCTTTTCGGCACCACGATGTCATGACGAAGCTCGTCCGCTGCCGGATCTGCAAAATATGGAAGTGGCGGGAACTTGGGCTGACCTGCCACGATGTTGAAAACCACATTGCCACATTGCCATTGACTGGGTTCAACTATACATGTTCTTATTCTGAGTGAGCTGTCTGCACCTGTAGGTCTGCAGGTTTCCCGTTTCTCTGGAAGAGAGTGAGACTTTCGAAGCTCGAGAATCACCATGTAGAATGAAGACCCTCGATCACTTCTTGGTATCGATGCGGGGACAGCACTCGATGCTTCTCTCGGCACGCAACCGGAAGAGAACACCAAGGCAAGTGAGTCACCCGCCTGCATGGCTCCTGGCCACGACTCCGTGAGCCTTTCTGTCTCGTTGGGTCTGTGCCCTGGTCTGTTTCAGCATGCCTTGCTGTTTTGTGTCCGACTTGGCGAAGATACCATGCAACGACTCTTGCTACGAGCCTAGAGCCTAGAGCAAGCAAGGGGATGCGAGCACAGCAGAGTAGCTGGACCAATGAGCCTGCGCATGCAGGCTTTGGAATGGATGAGGCTGCGACTACTGATAGTTTGCCCGTTTTTGCTGCTTTGTTGCAAGTGTGCTTAGTGCTTGGATCCTCGCGGAAGCTACAGAAGTGACACGAAACGCATCAGAGTAGGTTGGTGCGAAGCACCACAGAGTTACTGCGAATGCAGCCGGCCTGGGATACATTCGGCCTTGTGCGTGCCAAGGACCTGTCCTCAACAGCCCCGAAAATTCGAGGATAAGGTGCCACACTAGATAACATACCGGGCACATGATAAAGACATGTCCATGAGATCAAGACACCGTAGTTACCATTCCTGGGGTTGTACGCGACGCCCTTGGCAAAGAAGCGATGTCCGGTCACAGAATCATAGAGCAGATTCCCCCGGATCACCACCTCAGCCATCAAAACAGAGGGGTTTGAATCCGAAGTTTCTTGGTGCAAGCTCTGCGACCTCTGAAAATCTCGCACGCTAAGCCACTGGGTGGAGTGATGATGTCATCTGATCTGCAGCTGTAGTAGTCGTGTCATTCTGAGCAGATGCGGGACTCCCAGCTGAGCTGTGGTTTGAGCTGTTGGGTGCCGTGGTTTGCTGTGCAGCTGCAGCCACCACCAAGGCCCTCAGACGTGGTATGGATCATCGTGCAGCTGATAGTCTCTACACGACTGATGCGCAGCCCAGGACTATACTCCCCTTAGAACCTTAGTAAAAAAACAATATGTTGATATCCTCTTGGGTTTTGTATAAACATAAACAAAAAACAATTCCAAAGGGGGATATACAGGAGATTCGGCTCAGATACCGCCATCCTACTCAAAGAGCCCCCGCATGTTTGCAGAAGAGGCACAAGACTGCGGTCTCCAGGGCTCCCATAGCTACAGATCAAAGATGATCAAAAGAATTTACCACAAGAGGGGCACGATCACGAAACTTTGCTGCTAAACGGCTGCTGAGCTCGCCTTGAGGCTAAGTCACAGTCAAGTCTTTCAATCGCCGCGAGGTCATAGCCCGCACTGGAAAGGGCTAGGGCCAGTATTAATTAAGTCGAGCTGTGCGGTTGGCAAACAGAAGGCTGCATGTAACATGCCTGGCATCCGTCACTCCGAGAATACCTCACCAATCGCAACTCGAGCACCGCCTGTCCAATCTTCACTCAAGGCCCCTTTCTCATCCCGCGAGCCTCTGTACACGCGCCTTTGTCTCTTAACGCATGGCTCCGGAAAAAAGCAATACGACCACAGCTGGGTAAATCCTACACTCCTACGGACTCCTACACCTACAATAAGCAGCCTTTGCTTTCGACTCTCACACTGGCAGACGCTGGCGAGGATCCGGGTAGAAAGACATTCCGCCAGCCGTCGCTCGTCGTCTCAGTTCGGCTGGGCAGCCCTCACCACCCCGCGACGCGTCACCCCAGGTGACCACCGAGCCATCTGCACGTGCCGCTGCGAAAGCTGCAGCAGTGGCGTAGACAAATTCCTGCAAAGAGCGGGGCGCAAAAAGACAAGCAGACTCTTTGCGACAATTTGCCAATAGACAAGGGCGACTCTTTGGCTGCTCCACTCATTTGTGAGATTCTTGCGCTGGTCTATATGCCCCTAGAATTGAAGCACCCTTGCTCAAGCACGAACTTTAAAACGGTCTACATGATTAGGCCCAGCAACCTTGTACATGTTCCAGTGGGAAAACTATGTCATGATACTTTGGGCCTGAACCAGCCGTCCCCTGTAGACCTTTCGGATCCTTACGGTACCATGTCGGTCCACGTCGGTGAGCTGATGCTGGACATGGCTGCTGTCACCTAAGAGGAAGTGCTAAGCTCACCGATATTGACTGAGCAAGGCCTCAGCCCATTGGCTTTTTCCCCTCCCAGAGTTTACATGTGTGACTCGAACCTCTGCAGGGTGAAATTCTTGATTGCGTCAAGTTGTTTTGGGGATCACAATCCATCGTTCTGCCTTTCTATTTCTGTCCCCCAGACTCTGGGCCGCAAGCCCGGCAAGCTCGCAAGCTCGGAACAAGGAGCCACCCGCAAGCCACATAAAGCCACATGACCCGACCGACGAGCTGTAGCTCGGTGTTCCACGAGTGTCAAGCCGTGACCAGCAACAGCAACGGTTAGTGCGGATGACTAAACCTGTGTCAGCCGCCACTTCTGAGATAAAGCTACCTTGCAAGTCGAGCCAAGCCGCCACCGCGCATTGCTTGGCCCCATGTCACCACTGTGCCATCGCGTCCTCAAGTCTGCTGGTGGGCCACGGAAACTTCGGAACAGTTCGGCACTATGCTTAACAGTCATGACCATACCACGGCTCGGCGGAGTCAACTCTCATTCGCCCAGATTCTGACTGCAGCGAAGGCATATGCATTCGCACACACCTGTTGTCAAGAGTAGTTTGCTTATTGAGCATGCCCGGCAAAACAATGAGAAGACCAGATGCCAGCTACTGAGCAGCTACTGGTATGATCAGCACTGGCTTCACTCCAACCACGCCAGCTGAAAAACCCTGCACAAGCTTTTCCACTGCCGCTCGTTGGCTAGACACATCCAATCTTGGTGCTTCTTTACCCGAATACACTTATGGCTTGCCTGCTCGACATCTCGCAGCTGGTCTTGCACCATGCTGCTGTCTCCACCCTTTTGCGGCTCTCCCCACGTCACAACCCTTCCATCCCTACCTCAGCTGCGACAGAAGTACACGATCATGCGCTGAGTCGCATAAGCTCTAGGACAGGTCCAGATTTGTGCAAGGGACGGAGAGCTGCCCAGGCAAAGGAATACACTTCGATGGACAGCACGTCGGTCAGGTCGTGCTGGACGTCGGTGCTGTTGCCACCCATGTCTGGGTGGCCCCAGGTAACAACCTCGGATGCGAATAGCAGACCTCTTTCTGGAATGCCCTTGTCTGCAAGCCCTTTCAAGGGTGCAAAGCCTGGCTAGAGCTTGCTTGCCAAGTCACAGAGCCATCATCGCGGACAGCTGCAAATGCCAGCGCGCGACGTGAGCTGTAGATCCTCCTGACCTGACTTCGGCCATGGGCAGAATACGGCATACACTTGCAGTTCTCATCCCAGCAATTACAGGGCCCCGTGCACACCCCAAGCCCACGAACCCAAACCGCCGCACCACAGTTGACATGCTCAGCCGGTGGGTCTGACATGCGACAACATGGGCTTTTGCCCTCCATGAGTCAAACTTTGACTGTCAAAGGAAGAAGGAGCAAGCCTATGCCCCTGATTCCCGCTCGAGCCGCGCGAGTCAGGGATTCCCGCACCGATGAGCTGTCGCCTCCAGCATTGTCATACCCTTTCCCGTTGTCATGAGCTTTACATGGAGCATCTCGAGTGGAACAGCAAGCTGGAGCAGAAGCTCAATCGATCAGTCTAATCTCTGCGGCTGTCGACCCTTATAGCTATGCTACTGCTTGCGCCACGATCACCCCCCCCCCCCCCCCACAGCCCGATTCCCCCCCCCCCCACAGTCATACACCCTGAGCACACCCTTTTGCCTCCAAAGGCCGGATCTCCCCAGGTCACAACACTTCCATCTCGAAGCCGTGCCGCAAACGCACTGGCACTGGAGGAAATTTCCTGCGCTTGCCATGACCGGAGCAAGAAACGGCTAATTACCACGAGAAGCCCCCTGTGTTTTGCGTAAGTTGGGTGGTGTTGTCCTGAGCTGGAAGGAGCCCAGCTGCGGAAGATGCTATGGAACTGACATCTCCCCCACGATGCGGACAACCCCAGGCCAAGAGTTGGCCCTCCAGAGTCTCCGCCACGAAGGCGAACTGGTTGGAGTGGAGCCGTGTTACCACGTTGCGCCTGAGTTGCTCGTGCGTACGGCTTGTCGTGATTCTATTGTAGCCGAAGCTTCTTTTCGACCACGCCCTATCCATTCGATCTGCAAGCCTGAAGTGCTATGGAGCAATTCTGCTTGCAGGGTGAGGTGGCCCAGATCTTGAACATGGCTTCAAACATCTTCAGTCCCAAGCACCCTGCAACCTATTCTGCAAGCTTGTGCGGACGGAGCTCTCCAGCTCACAGGCCCGTGCGCTGCTGTCACCACCATGCTCAGGGTGACCCCATGTGACGACTCGCCTTGGATCTCGAGTCGACAGTGCGTGAGCATCCGGGATCGCTGACGTCTGCGACACTTTGGGAAGTTTTTACAGACTTGGGGCCGCGCCCATCACGTCGCAGAGCTGCAAATGCATGAGAGTTTGCCCAGACTTCCTTGACCTGGATCAAGCAATGCTTGAACAGCAAGGCTCAAGGCGGACCAAGTGCAAACAAGCAGCCCCGACAAGCTGCTCACGCACCGAGCTCGAGTCACCACCCATCTGGGGATGGCCCCATGTGATGACCGTGCCATCTTGACGCACGGCAGCAAAGGCATGCCTTGACAAACTGGAAGATCTTTTGCTTTCCATTGGTTCTTCCTTTTGGGCATCACAAACAGACAAATGCCTACGAAATCTCTGACAAAACCCGATTAAAACCTAACCACCGCTCCAAGTAACCCGAAAAGAGGAGAGGTGGGCTTTACTCAGGGTCAGGGTCAAGAGAATCCCGCAGCAACCCCAAAAGCACCTGAATAAAATCACAAAGCAACCCACCAACTTCCCACAACAACAACAACAACAACAACAACAACAACAACAACAACAACAACGAAACAAACCCCACACGAATGCCCACAAAAATCTCACTTCCCTCTTCAAGAGGGGCGGTGCTGTGACGTGGTGCCCCCTGTGCTCTTCATGCCGCAGACCCACCAGATCCCACCAGGCAGAACTCTCAACTAAGGCAGGATGGATAGGGTGAAGGTGCCGGATTCCTTCACTGGTTGACGACGTCTGGCGTGTTTTCGGCGCTGGCTTCCACATCCGCTTGTACATAAGCCCCAAGTGTTGGAGGTTTGAGAAGCCTCCTCCGCCATCTCCAAGAAGCCCATAAATCATGCGCACCCCCAATGTTCTGAAAGCTTTGCTGCACTAGCTCAGACTGTCGAAGATGCCAACACCCTCGAATCGAAGGATGTCGAAAAGAATGCCCCGGCCACTTTGCGACTTTTCTGTAGTGTTCCCACATACAGCATTTTTTGGGGAACCCGTACTCAGGCCGAGGCGTGTGACGCGCACGTGTTTGCCACATACAGAATATGGAACCAATCTCTTCGTGCTCTGGCGAGCTGCGCAGAGGCGCAGATGTGGTCCACACTATGGAGATCTCCCTTGACGGGGCTGCTATCGCCTCGCTGTAGATGGGAGGGAACGAAACATGCAGAGTCACAAGAACAGGCCAGGCATCCCAAAACCCTAAACCCTAAACCCTTTTTGCATCCGGGCAAACCCTACCCATTTGCATCCGGCCTGCTATGACTCTGCCAGGTGACCAATACTAACCTGAAACCCTAAACCCTAAACCCTAAACCCTAAACCCTAACCCTAAACCCTAAACCGTCTTGCTGGGTGCTTCTGGGTTGCCACCCCTTCCTGCATTGCCCCATGTTATGACGGAGCCGTCTCTTCGAAGAGCTGCAAACCTAACATCGAAGCGCAAAGCCATCCACTCCACACGTCAGTCCGTCCACTGGAAAACCCTAAACCCTAAACCCTAAACCCTAAACCCTAAACCCTAAACCCTAAACCCTAAACCCTAAACCCTAAACCCTAAACCCTAAACCCTAAACCCCAAACCATCCCAAACCCTAAACTCTAAACCCAGCTCTTGTGTTTGGAAGCCAAGGTAGCGCGAACGAGTGCGTGCTCAGCTGCAAGATGCCCACGAGATCGTCTTGGATAGCGGAGCCTGACTGAGGGCTGTATAGGCCAGCTTGCGGGTTTAGGGTTTCGGGTTTCGGGTTTAGGATTTAGGGGTGATTGTCCGGACCCCCCTAGCTGCAGAACTCCCACCCGTTTAGCCTTGAAAAAAGAAAAACGATCTAAAGGCAGAAGGGGAGCAATCTCCGCCCCGCTGGGGGTGGCCCCAGGCCAAGACCTCCCCATACTGGGAAACTACGGCAAAGGCCGCACACCCAGCGTGAAGCCGGGGCACACGGCTCAGGATCGTCATGACCTCGAGTCCAGTTGCCGGAGTCTATACGGAGGTTTACGAGAATAAGGGAGACGTAATATTATAACCCCCCCCCCCCCAAATAGTAGGATTCTCCTGTTTTTGGGACCCCAATAAGGTACCCCTAATGTCGTAAACCCCCATATGTCTGAAAGTCAGAAGGAATGGTTCGGACGCACTTGCAGGTCAGCTGCGGTGTCACCATCTCGAAGGGACCTCGGTTTTAGCGGCGTTGCGGGCGGCTTATGGGCAACTGCAGCATGAATGTTGCCACACCGCTACATCGCTAGGGCAAGGCACTCATACACCTTGCTGTGCGGTGGGAGGACCTTGCCCTCCGGTGTCACCAACGCCTACAGGGCTCAGATCCTCTCAAGTCCCAACAGCGCTTTCATTCCCGAAGTGTCTCGCTAGAAAGTGCAAGGACTTTTGTGGGGCATCTGGGCCATCAAACGGACCTGTTGCATCAGCCAGATCTACCCAAAGGAAAACCCTGCAGATCTCTGGTGTCTACCCACATAAGCCACAATGGCAGCGAATCCTTTACTTCTCTCTTGTTTGCACTATTCTGCACTTCCCCCCCTAAAACGACTCAAAAAGCAGGAAAAGATCAAGCCGTGCCTGTAGACGTCCTCCCAGAGCTGTCCCTGCTTGCAGCTGCAAGACCCTCACGGCCTCTTGCGGGTCGACCTGCAACATCACAGCTTTGGTGAGAGGGTCAGGGCTTTGGGTACGGGATGATATGGGCAGTGTAAGTTTAAGGTGGAAGCTTAAGGGTCTACGAAGCCATTGGGAGATTTATAAAGTCTAGGGAACCTCCAAACCAGCGGCTCCCCGGATTCCCTGCCCGATCCTCGAGGTCCAGCTTCTCGCCGCTGAGCAAACCCACAGACACACGGATCGTCATGGCAGACACCTGTATGGACTCCTGCGTTCCTCCTCAAAGTCCGGAGTCCTGAACTTGAATATTTCCTGCTTCTCCCTGCCCGGCCCGTCAGCGCATGCAAGAAACCTCAACTGTCGCATGTCAAGCTGTGCCATGGGTCGGCAACGTGCATCTCCAAGCCAGTTAAAAACGCTGCGAGTACAGAACCACGCATGCTGCAAAACATGATGCATGGCCCAGCAGTAGCAGCGCTTGGGGCAACCCAGCCCTTGTGTCGCTTTTTTTCCCTGACTCAATCCAACAAAACCGGAAAGGGTCCACTCAGAGCCGTCCTTTTGAAGTGCGGAGGGCATGTTGGCCAAGACAAGCCTTTTACAAAACCGCGCAGCAGGGACTTTTGTTGCGTGGGAATCAAGGTGTCACTCGAGGACGAAAGAACAGGGACAACCGACAGAGCAAGACCAAGGAACTCAGGAAATACAAGGCAAAAGTTCAACCCACACCACAAACGAGACAGAACGATGGAGGCGTCTCGAAAAAGCCCCTCATTGACGAAGCATCATCCTCACGGGTCGTTGGGCTGTGCAAGGTGTGCATGGCGCAAGCATCAGGTGAAGCCCAAGTTCGTTCATGCGCGGTCGTGTGCTTTTTAACTCTGGTTCGCGGAACATTCCTCAGTCCTCTTTTGGAGGCAGGAAGGTCGCGCAGAAACCGGAAAATTGCCCGCGACAGTGCGCGGGCATCAAAACCACGTGGCTGATGGCTTGCAGCTGCGCAAAACATTAACTACCGATTGTTCCAAGACTGGCAGCTTGCAAAACTTGCAGGACAGCTCATTCCTCTGGTGCAGCTCCGCCCGACAGACAACCTTTCTCCCCTAAGACCTGACATCATACATGCACAACAAGAAGCACAGACTGCTTAACAGTGGCAGCTCAAGACAAACGAGTGAGGCAATCTCCCTTCGGGGAGTGCCACACTAAGCCACGGCAGAAATGGGCCAGCCTGTCGTCACTGCCCAGCCGCATATGCAGAAATGCAAACGAAAGGCTGACAAGCGCCTTTCCACGCCAGATTTTACAATGATGCTCGCCTCGTGTGCTCGCTTCGGGCTTCAAGCATCAAGCAGCACGCAACGGTCCCGGCTCACTCCGTTCTCGCCGAAGGCTGGGCAAGCTGGGCAAGCCAGGTCGATCCTCAGTGGTGTGCGCGTCTAGAGATCAGAAGCAGGGATGACAGCTCTTTGGCTCCTTGGCCCTGGGCTACAAGCATGCATGGCACTGAGCAAAGCAGTCCATTCGGCCTTTCTCGAAGCTCTTTCGCGGCAGCTTGTGATCAACTACTGCCGCCTGCAGATACAAAGCTGGCCCGGTACCACTTCTGCTGTCCAGTGTTGGCAGTCTGCTTCTGTGGATCCTGCAAGCAGCAGCCCCACTACAACTTGAGCATCAAGAGACTTGGTGCCCTCTATGCCGGATAGGTCGACATACTGGAGCATCTTGGGAGGCTGCGCATTCAGCCCCCGCAGGCCCAAGTGGTTCCAGCTCAGGTTCGCGCGTCGCAACTTTGGCAGCACAAAGATTTCCGCCGCATCCCCCCTGATTTGATTCTTGGACAGGGAGACATCCTCCAAGCTGATCAGTCCCAAGACGGCACCGAACTCACTCAATTGGTTTCCGTCCAGGTTCAAGACCCGAACACCAAACGCGAAGGTGGCGATCCCTGGGATGAGATGGCGCATGGAGAGGCTGCCCAAATCCAGGGTGCTTCCGTATGCGTCTGGGCCCGCAAGCCAGGCCTGCACCTTTTGCCGGGCGCGGGCTGCAGCCCCTGCATCTGAATAAAAGTTCTTACGCAAGGGGTCGAGCGTGCTGGCACGTGCTGCGCTCTCTGCGAGAGCCACTTGGACACTGTCCTGCTGCTCTGAGGCGCAGCCGGATGCCAGGCCCTCCTGCAAACGGGCCTGGGCCAGAAACGCCCATCTGCAGTCAGGCTCAATCTCCAGGAGCTCATTGATTCTGTCGAGCTCTGTCTGGAAAACCTCCCTCCTCTGCTCCTCAAGCTTTTGGCCCAAGAATGCCTCCAGCACCAGTCTAGATGACACAGAAAGGTCAATCAGGGGACCACAGAAGCTAACCTCCATAGAGGACACAGGAGATGCCTTGCCGTCGGGAAGGCTTCCAAAAACTTCGATGGCGACCTTGATCCGAACCTCCTCTGAACAGGGCATCCTTTCTGTCCTAAATTGCCAGCCTAGGCCACAGAGGCGTTGACGCCTCGCAGAAGGCCGTGTCCGTTGCACGGCAGACCTTGAAGGGATGATCGGCTCAAGGAGCCCCTCTACTCCCTCCTTCTGGCCGGCTTCGGAGATGGAGGCACGAGAGGCGCAGACGGGCTTCGAGAAGAACACGAAGATGGAGCCGTCCATGCGCACGCAGTGTGTTATCCGAGGGGTGTCGGTGCCGCGCGCCAGAGTTGTAAGCCAGTTATGATAAAGCCACACGGACTGGTCGTTTGGCTCCGTAAAGATGCCCTCTTGGACCCATTCCAGTTCCTGATGGATGTCGATCTCCATTTGGGGCTCCTGACAAGGCAAGCTCTCTCGCAAGACTGTGGTCACAATTGGCCGGACGAATGCCATCAACACAAAGCTGTCGGTTGCTCTGGGCTTTAGTGCAACGGGGATCTATAATCACAAGTTTCGACAGATTATTCTGCGAACTCAGTTTGTTGGGGTCACCCGCGATTGTCACAAGTTCTTTTTTCCGGATGGTTGCTTTGTAAGGGTTTGTATTTAGGGTTAAGGGCTTAAGCAGTAAGGCTTGAGGCCCTGAGGGCCTTGCGCTCCAGCAATCTTAAAGAGCCAGTACCCGGAGAATCCAGGAGCCCGGCCGGTTCCATCTAAAGCCTTTTTGAATTTCAGTACGAAACGAGGCCCCAAACAAATTTCGTGATAGATTGGTAGTCCACGGGCCAGCCCGACTCGCTTGAAAAAATGGAGGGGGGGGGGGCCTTAGCAAGGCAGGCCTAAGGTCCGAAGGGCTTGGCACCCTAAGGGCCCCCCCCCCCCCCCAACCGGGGGGGGGGGGGGGGGCGGTGCCCAAAAGCCAGTGCAACAGTACTACCAGTGCGTATGACTATTCGTGGGAGCAACACGGAAGGGAACAAAAGCACAACATAAGCAAAAACAACTCACAACAGAAGATGTGCGAGCAAGTAAGCAAAAACAAGTCACAACAGAAGATGCACGTTTGGCACGTGTGATGTTCGTTGCTGTTGTGGTGGCGTTGTCCAGCCGGCTTCTGTGTAAGTCTGCTGGTTTGGCAAAGGCATTGTCTGCCTGCGCAATGTAGTTTGCGAAAGAAGTGAACGCGAACATGTAGAGGTTTGCTGCACAGCGCCAAGCCACCAATTCAGGGTCACGACTGTGTTAGAAGACAGGGGCGGGGTGCCACAGAACTCGCTGCAAGAGAAAGGACTACTATCACGTCACTCCTCCGTGCCAGCACGCTGCTGAAGCAAGGTGCGCAAATGCCAGGCCGAGTAGTTGGAGAAGTTCCGGTTGATGAGGTCGGTGCTCAGCTTGAGATCGATGGAACCCAGGTCCATTGGCTCTGCTTGATCCTTCTGCCAGGTCCGAATCAAGCCCATGACGTGCATGCGGTGGTTCCAGCAGTGGAAATTGCGCTCGTCCACCTCCAGGAGCTTACCACACAAGTCCAGCTCAGTGTCCAGGAGCTGCTTGACACTTTCCTCAGGCGCATCACAACTCTCATGTGCAAGAACCAACCTTGGGAAATGCATGTGGAGGTGTGGACAGACCATGCAGATGAGCAGCAGGATCACTTCCCAGCTCTGGGAACAGGTGTTCAATTACCCATTTCCGGTGGAACCAGATCGAGTAGACCTTCTGTGACTTTCGCAGTGCCTGGAGGGGCCCCGGCTCCACTTCACTGAACTTGGAACCCTAGCAAAAACTCGTGAGTCTAGCTGTTTCTTTGGAATTAAGCAATATTTCCAACCTAAGACTTTTGCCACCCGCCATCCTCTTTGCTGACCGCTGGTTTGCTTCTAGCATGCGGCTCGTGGTTTAGCATCTGGCATGATAGCACTGCAGCACTGCCCCCCGGGGTCAACAAGCATACTCAGCATACTGTCCGTTGCAAAGGGTCTCAAACGCAGACGCCCCCAAGTAGGACTAAATTAACTAGATGAGGAGAGACGAGCGAAACCATCATGGATACATCTTGTTCTGGTGCGGTCCTCTCCGATAGCTCGGTCCGACTGGCAACCTAATGTACCGTTGATCTCGCATGAGTTTCGAGCTTTTAGAGGGGGCTCGCACTAGAGGCGGCCAACATTGCCTCCTCATGGCCCTTGGTGGGCTCAACCAACAGCCCGTTTTTTTTTTTGACCCAAACCCTAAATCCCAAACCATACCTACCAAAAAAAACCCACATGGACCCTAAACTCCCCCAAAACCCCAGAAAAAAACTGCCGCATCCCTGCCATGCCTTCTCCAAGAGCTTCATCTCCACTTCCAGGAGTTCCCGGAGGGGTTTGCTGATCTTGCCACTGGTGAGGAGCTCGCGTCTGTAGCCCCAGAGGGTTGGGAACTCGGGATGGAACTGGAGGGCCTTGGACGTCATGTCCAAGGCTTGCTCATTGTAGACTTTGTTCTGTCTCAGCTCCAGGAGCTTTCCGAAGAGACCGCGGGCTGTGCGCACCTGCTCGCGTTGCTTCTCCTTCTCCTCTGGGCTGGGCTCCACCACATCCTTCTTCACACGGCCGTGCATCTGACTTTCTACTCACGACTCTACTGCTGGGTCTGGTGCTGCTGCTGCCGCACTATGTGCGCTGTCCCTCTTGCAAGGTTGCTGAAGTTGCTGAAGGGCAAACAATCAAGTCGACACGTGCTGTCTGCAAGGGGGATCCAAATGCCGCCTCTGCACCTAGGGGGGGCTACGGCTCTCCCACATCTCGCTTGGAACTCGGAATATGACGGAAAGATCACGTCGCGGCGATGCGTCTCCAAGTGGCTGCTTCACATCGACAGGTCTTAAGCCTTAAGATGAATGAGGTACGCCAGGTACGCTATATAATCCCTTAAATGGTATATTTAGGGCCCTAATTCCCTTATTCCCTGCCAACCAACAGTCAGTAAGATGATCCAAGGCTCTGCGGCTCTCCGCACCTCCGAGTTGATGCGCACAGGGACTCCGGCAACTGAGCGCCCCACCTATCCGGCTTTGAATTTGGGCATGGGGGGGGGGGGGGGGTGGGGGGGGTGGGGGGATGGCGAGACACATGCAACCGTGTTTGTACAGCTGCAAGCCATCGACTTAAGCAAAGCTAGGTTATGCGAAAACTACGAGATAGGCGCATGGCAGGCAGCTCCTGCCAGGCTCTGTAGTTGTTTCACACCACAGGCAGATTCCTATCTCAGTGCTGGCTCAGGACGGCCTGCTGATCACCTGAGCTTCAGAAGGACTTTGAGCGCTCACGACAGGTGCACGAAGCCCTGCCACTCGCCCTATGCATCCGCGTCACGCATCAGAGGGTGTGGCAAGAGTGAAGGCATGCGTTCGAAACACCATTTTGGTTGGACGCCGCTTGGCAACCTCATTCAGGCATGTTGAGCCGGAGCACCCGCAACACGCTACTTGACCAAGCAGAAAGGCGTGAATAACCCAGACTACCGCATATTACAATACTACAAGGCACCGTTGCATGAGACATGTCTCGTCGCAATTTCACCGACCGCCAGTTTTTTCTGCACCTTCGCTAAACTCAATGGCATCAGCAATTGCCACATCTGTAGTGAGACCGACCTACTACAGGTGCAAGTCCAAATGATGCAGGATGCAATCCTGTGCAACTAGGAGCATGGGACAGCAATGGTGATGACTCGCACATGCTAGCTTGCTTTCTTGTATTCGTGCATTCGACAGAAGGCGTGTGACTGTACTGGTTCAGCATGAAAATAGACATGATTTGTGACGTGCACCCATGACACCATGGCACATGAGGCCACGACGAACTACAGGGACAGCCCAATGCGATATTCTCGCGCAGGCTCCAGCATGGGAATCAATTTACAATAACTAAAAATCGTCACCTAGCTAAAGCCCAGCATGTTGCGAGCTCGACAATCGACAGAGTTGACTGGCCTCAGGCGTGGCCACATTGGAGCATAGGCTGCTCATTCAGCTCCTCGAAATTCTTGTTGCTTGGTAAAGCTGTGTAGAATGGTGGCTTATCCCTGATCTTGGGCAGCTCCAAGTAATCGTTGCGCAGCTCATGGGGCCTTTCCAAGTAGGGAACCGACGCGTGTACGCTTTGAGGTGGCGGGCGCTCAGCCAGGCGCCCAGGCGCTTTGAAATCTTCGTGCGAGGTGCGGTTCATCTTTGCCAGCTTGTTCTGCATACTCCGGTCCCGGTCCACAGCATCGTAAGGGGAAGCGGCCTGCACCGACTTGTAAAGGTTGGCGGCCTTGGCATTGGCGACTTCAATCTGCTCCCGCGACCTGAAAGGACCCTGTATTCGCTGGCAGCGGCCGGTGCTCGCGGTCCTTGACAAACACGGTGCCCGGTCTGGAAGCTCTTGGGGAGGCGAGGACAGGTCGGACATCATCTGCTCCACCTGTGACACTCCAAGGCGAGGCATGCGAGCCCCACCTGCCCCAGTCGCTCCATTGTGGAGGTGGAAGCTCTGAAGGTGATGCTGCGGGCGTCGCATTGACCTGGGCAGCTGAACCCGCAAGGACTCTCGCAAGTGCTGCTCGATGGGTTTGTCAAAAGCACGAGGCAAGTGGTCGTTGTACGGGGGGTTGTAGACACCTGGGATGCTCTTGGTGCTGACTAGGTGGTGGATCTCGCCTGCCACGTTGCGGATCTCCTGCCTCATCTGCTCCTCCTCCTCCATCTTGCCCCTTGTCAGGCTTTGTTGGTGCTCCTGCGCCAGATAGGCTTGGGTCCACTCGCCACGCTGCGCGCACTTTTCCATATACCGCTTCCTCCCATGGTAGTCATGCAAGTGTTTGCGACTGCTCCAGCCGCGAAAGAAGCGCTGGATCACCACGGCCGATTGATAAAAGAAATGGTTCTGCAACCGCGTGAGACGCTGGAAGCGTAGGAGGCGCGCCCGACGCCGACCCGACCAACCACGAGCCACACGCTGGACTGTCAGCGTTGCGGCCACCACCGCACGCCAACTAAGCCGGACCTTGGAGGCACGGAAGACACTCTGGATCCTGGTCACTGCTCGAACTTCCCTTGCCAGGTTCTCGCTGGCCGCCTGCGTCAGCAGGAAGTAGTTTTGGAAGACCCTGTCTGTGCCCCTCCGCAGTCCGGGAACGTGTACCATGGCTGGAAGGGCTATCGTCTATCGCCATAAAGGGGCCATCCTATGAGCGCCTTCACACAGGTCCAGCGCACATGTTGAAGGTAGGGAGGATACGTTTCGTTACCTTTCATTCGATTAATAGGTGGAGCTATGCCCACGAACTCAGGGGTTCCAGGACCCATGCTGTTGCAGGATTCAGCCAGGCCACCCACGTGATGCAACGTTGAAGAGGCGCGCAGCAGGCAGCTGCACTTGCCTTATGCACGCAGGAAAAGGAGGGCGGACAGAAGCCGATCAGGGCCGGGTCACGTGCGTTAGCAACATGCAAGGTTCGACAGAGGCCACCCAAATATGAAAGCGCACTCAGCACCCTCAAGAAGATCATGGCATGTGGTTGTGATGTAGAAACGTCTGGCGCGGAACATGTAGGCGGTGCAGCCATCGCCGCTGCTACCAGGCACATTCTCCTGGACAAGTTGTTTTGCTCATGCATGTGCAGGATACCATGCTATATTACTCTTTTACTATATATATATATACACACATTACTATATTACCATATTGACATATTACTATACTGCTATACTACTACATCTTACTACTATATTTCTATATAAATTCTACTAACTAGAGTATGATAATTAGGACATTCTCATCGCTCCTGAATGTCCGGCCGTCGTCTCGGCACCGCACGTCCTCCATGAACAAAGCTGTGATTGACCTGTCGACAAAGGCAAAATCTGCAACAGCTTCGAATGTTCGCGAACATCTTTATATGTATATGTCCGTGCACATGTAACCAAGCGAAAAACACAAATACACAGAAACAATAAATGCACGAAACGTGTTTTGCAAATGTATATATATATATATCTATCTATCTATATATGTCTATCCAGATGTATGCATACATGTAGATTCACACGCCCCGACGCAGCAAGACTGCGCACGCAGCCTGCGGAGGGGCAGGCGCCATCCTTGGAAGAAAGCAACTGGCCCGGTTTATTTCACCCTCCAGCACAGCTGGGCGAACCGCATCGCAGGGAGGAAAGTGGTTTGCCTAACAAGTGCCCTGACGACAACCCAGGAAGGTAAACCCAAAGCCATGCAAGACGACAAAAAGCACCTTCCAAGGTCACTAAGGTCGCTGGCCCGGTTTAAGGTTTAGGGTTTAGGTTCAAGCCGTGCGTCACTGGCGCCGGCGGTGCAGGTGCTGAAAGTTCGGCGCCCTGCACACTTTTCTTGACCCACCTCGCGAGGGAACATCTAGAAGGCTGCACTGAGGGTTGTGCATTTTCCTTGTTGAGCACCTGTTCCCATGCGAAGAGCCCCAGAATGTGAGCTTGAGCCCGCCAGGCTGCCTGACAGCCTGGGCCTTCAACCACTTTGTCAAAAACAAAGAGAGGGAAAGAGAGTGGGACAGAAAGAGAGAGAGAGAGAGACAGAGAGGGAGCGAGAGAGACAGAGAGAGAAAGAGAGAGAGAGAGAGACAGAGAGAGAGGGAGACAGAGAGAGAGAGAGAGAAAGAGATAAACCCATGAATATGCAACTGTGTGTTGGTTTGGTTGCAGTTACACTCATATATATATATATATATGTGTGTGTGTATGTTTATGTACATATCAATTCACATGTGTGTGCGTGTGTCGTGCCGAGCGGCGCAAGGTGGGCAGTCTGCCCATGATGTCCTGAGCCGTTGATCGGCTGAGCAACGAGAAGCTCTTGATGGCCCACGCGGATGAAAGCATATGCAGACAGATGCAAGGTGTTCAATGAATCAAGCTCTGACTTTGCCAATGATGCAGCTGCTCGGCATGGCACCCTTGTCCACCTCTTCAAATCAAACGTTCTCTGGTTGTTTGTGCGTGCAAGCGGCGGATGAAGTTCCGAACCTCGCTGACAAGCGACAATGACATTGCGCAGCTCAAGTTGCACATGAAACTTGCACCGCAAGCAAGCACGGATCCTGCCAACTACCCTCAAAAACTAGCCCACCTAGACGAATCGAGTGGGGACATGAAGCCTGTTCACGCAACATGATGCAGCCAATTTTGCCCGTGGGGCCTCGGCAGCATCACTGTGGATCTGTCGAAGCGACTCGCCCTGGGATCCAGGAATATGCCAAAGTTGGTTCAGCCCGTGGGGCCTTTGACCTTTGAATTCCTTCATCTGCATCATCCAAGTCAGAATTGCGCCCAGTAATTGCCAAGCAGCCTGGTTCCAGGACCCAATCTCAGCATTCGTGGATGTCCATGTCATGGCAGGACTAGCAATGCTTCTATAAATCTTGGAACACGACTCCAGTAGGCAAATCTGGCGGCATGTGCTTGTCAATTGTCCTGCGCATCACTGTGAAGCCAGGGCACTGAGTTGCTTGTGGGGTTTACTTCGTGGCTCTGCTGTGCAGTTACATCTGCTTCCAGGCGTGACAGGCACACCGCCTCACGTTCATTTTTCACATCCCTCCCGGCTGACAAGCACTGGCGGCCGAGCATGTTCTGCACTCCAGACTGCAAAACCTCATGCGCATGTCTACCTATCAGTTTGGAACCACCACTAAAACTCGCTACTGCAGGCCCCGCACCGAGCCTGTGCCTCTCATGTCATAACATGAAAACCCATCCCTGTTCCAATTTGTCAGCTCACAAGACTCCCTAAAATCGGAGCAAATACTGTTGGCGGACCCTAGAACTTGTAATTCAAAAGCTGCCCGGCTACTCGACTAGTCGGGCCCTTGGCACGCCGAAATCCGAGGCCGTCGTCGCGGCCGCACGTGTGTTCGTGAAGAAATTCGCACACGACTTCCGTGCTTCCGCCATTTTATCTTCCATGTCCAGCGTGTCATCTGAAGTAGAACTCCCAACTGCAGTCGCTGGGCCTTACAGGGCTGCACAGGACTGACATGCTGCACAACGACTGAGCTGTGACCGGAGCTGCAGTTAAATTAAAACATACAGGACAAAATATATGTAAACCAAACCCTCGGCCTTCATCCTTAGGCCTCAGGCTTCCGTTTATTCTTCCGAGCCCATGTCTGCCCAGGCGCGGCTGGCCCGCGCCCTGTGGGTTCATTGCGACAAGCTGGTTCCAGGTGACAGTGGCTCGCTGCTGGTCACCTCCTGTGTTGAAGGGCATGAGTGACATGAGCATCCGAGTCTTGACTGAATGACTTGCGATGATCGGATTGGAAAAGACTATTCAGACTCGGACAGTTCTAGTTTGAGAACTGATCGTAAGATAGGCAGCTGATTGGCACCACTTTGGCTCTCACTACTACTCGTGCCGGGACATCCGCTGCCTGCCATCATCAAGGCGACGGCATTGCGCCAATATAGGACATTGCCGGGATCTATCCGCACCGCCTGGCATCGTGGGCCATGCACTTTGCAAAGCATCCTAGACTGGGGCCCCATGATCATAGTCTCATGGCTGTAGATCTGAATTGCGTCACGTCTGAAACACAAACAGGCTATGCATTTGCCACAACAGGTGCAGTGCATGTACCGTCACGCACTGCGACATGTCGCCCATTGCCGCCTGGTCCAATGCGTTGATGGCATGTTGGTAGTACTCCTTCGACAGAGCGCCTGTGACGGCACCCAGCCCAGCAGCACAGGCCATGTTGTTCAAGGCCTCCCGACGACAAAAGCTTGCAACGGCCATCTAGGGTTTAGGGGGTTTTTGCCACCCGTCTAGCCAAGCTCCGCCGGGCAACTGCAGAGAGAATGCTTTGCACAATGCTTCAGAAGCCCAAGTCCAGAAAGCGTGTTTAAGGGGTTAGGGGAAGGGCTTGGGATTCAGGGTTTAGGGGTCTGGGTCTGAAAGCATGAGTCTAAGAGGAACGACCAACCCTTTGATGTTGTCACCAGAGGCTTGAAGAACCTTAGGGATGAGCCCCTCTTCCTAACCTTGGGGATGACACCTCTGCATGACACCAGCACCCAAAGCAAACTAAACTGTCTCTGGAGAGCTGGGCCGCCTTGGTGAAGCCTGGGTTTATCGCCAAGGCCTTCTGAAAATGAGCAACTGAAGCTTGCCTTGGCCCAAGGGGAGCAGACTGCGAGCCCATCTTGCCAAAAAGTATATAACATCGTGCCATCCGAAGCACGGCTTCTGCATAAAGAACAGGGAGAGCGCGTAGTCATGCCAGATCTCTTCTTCCTTGCGGGCTTCTTGACCCTGGACTTGCAGCCTCGGCCTACGCCGCCTCTTCACGTTGCAGTCAACTCCCAGGTGGCGACTTGCATGCATCATGTATATATATATATATAGTATATATAACTATCTATCTCTGTACATGTATGTAAACCTATGTATACACTATGTATATATATATATAGAAACACACTGTATATATTTAATTATACAGTTACATATATATATATATATATATATATATGTATATAACATATGGCCACAAGCTCCAGCACGGCTCTCTTCCCTGAGCATACTCGGGATTGCCCAGCCTGAATAGTCAAGGGGCTGAAATAGCCGTTGACGGCCTAGCATGGCGGCCACAGGGCAAAGTTATCCATGCTACCATATTGTATGCTGCGATGCCTCCCCAACCCTAACAGATTGACCCAAGCCAATCTCCCAGCCCTGCACTGCTCACATCTCAGTTTCGTCTCCAGCTTCCTGGTAAGACTTCAGACCTGCTTCCTTCCTTCCAACACGCTTGACCCGAAGGGGTCGCCCCAGAAAACGCGTGCTATAGGGTCCTCTGAGGTGAAAAGTGAAAACGATTGTTCAGTTTCACTCTCTCGCCCTCTCTGTCTGTCTTATCCTCTCGTCTTCTCTTCCGCACAGCGAAGGGTCTCCCGAAAAAGGCCCGACGGCAATGACCCGCCGGTCCGACAAAACTTTATACGCTTCTTTCTCGACATCTATCATCCTCGGACGCCCCTTTTTCTCTTCCAGGACCCATGGCCACTGCCTTCTCTAAATATCTGGCAGCTTCCTGATGCCGCCCCTTGAAGAAGAGGATTTGCCCGGCATGGTAGAGAGGCAGGGCATCATGATCCTTGGCTTGGCCCCGGCGAAATTGAAATTTAGGGTTGTTTAACGTCAAAAAACCCTTAATGGGTTTTTATTTTAACGTTAAAAAACCCTATCTTGTCTTCACCCACAACTCGCGAACGATTTCTTAACAACCTCGGGTGGGGAAGAACCGACTCCGTGTCATCACCTTTACACCTTCTCCGCCACATCTTCTGCTCCCTCTGGAGTCCCCTTAGTCTCCCTTTAGAGTCTCCCATTTAACGTCCCTCAAGAGTTCCTCTAGAGTCCCTCTAGAGTCCCTAAAGGGGACATAGGGGGGGACATAGGGGACCCTTATGTGGAAATCAAGAACGCCCCCAATGGCAACTCAGGCTCCGTGGGATCAATGTCGATGGCACGCTGATACGTGGCCAGCGCCTCATCGTATTGCTTGGCCTCGCGAAGTGCTTTTTCATGCTTTTTCTTTCAGCATGGGCACGAAGTCTCATACATCTTTCCCGCCTTCAGATACACGTTGGCAAGGTTGAACTGCACTCTTGCCTCGCCACTTGGCACATGCTGCCGTCTTCGACATTCTTCGACACCGGGATGGCTGACTCTTTCAAGTGGGACGTGCGAAGCATTGCAAAGCTCGATAGAAAGTTGCAACCACAAGGGCTGAGCGCAGCTGGGTCATTCCATCTGCAGTGGTGATGCTGTCTGAGTCCTTCCACTCCTCAGCAGACAGAAGTGCGACGACTTCTGCAAGAAAGTTAAGAAGTCGGTTTGGTCACACCGAACTACAATGGCCTCACTATGGCACAGTTTCTGGATCCCCTTATGCGAACGACACAGAAGCTCTGCCACTAATGCCACTAATGCCTCTGAGTCGCTGGAACTCTAAGGGCACTACGCCAAACAGCCAGGCCTCCAGCCAAAAGCCTTGCAAAGCGCCACGTTGACATCTGCGCCGCTCTACAATACACTCCACCTTGAAAACTTTGAAAGGTCTGCAAGATATGATCGGTCCGCCAGCCGGAACAGGGCCAAGGCGCAGCAGAGATGAGAGGAGCCGAGGACAAGCAGATCGGTGGGCCAGGCACACCAGCGTTGTCAGCAGCCCTGAACCGAAAGCCAGCCTACTTCTTGAATCACCCGTTCCTTCTTGAACAAGAAGTTAACACTTGGAATGAGCCCCCTCCCCCCTTCTGCAAACTTTCCAGCACAATCCTTTGAGAAAGTACACTTCTCTATGATGTGTGGTGAGCAAAGACTCTCTCGGGCCGTCGCAGCATGTATACAACAAGCCAAGCGCTGCTCGTCCTGCTGAAGGGATGTAGAGGAGCCGCTCGCCAATCATTGTGCCAACTGGAAAGAGAATGTTGGACCTGGAAAGCTAGGTGCTTCGGTGGCTTCGGCTTCATCTGGGACATGGGACATGGACGGTCGGCAGGCTGCCGCATTATACGGGTGCTACCAACGGTTCGGGCCATGCTTTCTCGCAATGGCCAGTGAAGCCACAAAATATGCTGCTTGGCACCCGGCAAGCCCAGAGCAAGCGGGCATGGACAGACAAGAGGCATGGGAACAAAGCTCAGGATGAGAATCGCCAGCCCAATGATCGGGCCCTCTGCTGGTGACCGGCATGCCTTTGGCCGTAGCACCTGCAGAACTCAAGGCGGTCTACGTCCACATTGTCACATGGGGCTCATGTGCCACAAACTCCTTGTGCCGCACGGCGGCCGCAAGTGAGAGGACCAGAAGGATTCCAAAGCCGAGGTAGGCCGTCAGTGGCAGCAGTAAGCGCAGGTCCGTGGCGTCAAAGACCAGAGGAATGGCATCAAAGGAGTAGTCATAGCCTGAACTAGCTTTTTCGAAGTTGCTCGTTTGGCATGAGCATGACAACAAAAGCTTAGCACTCTGGCAGTTTGACAGCGTAGTAAAGCATCTTTGCCAATCTTTGGCAGATGTGAACTCTGCATGCAGTGCAGTACACTCTGATACTGCTTTCCGAGGGTCTGAGGAAGGTAGGAAACACCAAAAGTTTGGCATAGATGCCATGCACCAAGGCGTAGCTACGCAAGCGGACCCACCGATCAGTGTGAACAGCCTTGGCAAGGCCAGAGCACAACACCTCAAAGTCACTGATTGCCGGCACACTCTGCAGTAGAACCTGAACTGCCTACAACGTGCACATATGAGCACTTGCCAGAAAATCGTTGCGATGAAGAAGCGACAGGATTACTGTGAGGATCCATGTTGTCGATCGCTGTCCCACCAGTGTACCTGGGCATCCGATGGACAGAACAACCATATGATCTGCATGTGATTATTGCACCTGGATGCCAGCAGGCGCGATTGTCAGAACGTAAGGGACTTGCAAGGGAGCATTGTGTTGCTTATCTGAAAGCACCGTTGTGGGCTGCCAGCCAGATCTCACGAGAATACCCTGGCACAGCTAGGCACGAAGAGATACCGCAGCCTCTCTGACTGCGACCAATAGCGAAAAGTGACAAATGCCTCATGAAATCGTGAGTTGGGACTGAGGCCCTCTCGATCCTTCATGCAGCCAGCATGCCAGACTCTGACACCGCAAGCAGCAATGCCCATCAACAGGATGGCAACCAAGCGGAGTGCGCGGAAGACTTGCGATTGGCTCGTGCTCGTCAAACCTCCCGGCCAGGATACACCACACTGTAAGAAATCGCAGGGCCTTCGGACTTTGGGTCCGACTCTCAACACAGCACGTGCCACATGAAGTGGCCACGGACCCCGGCTGCAAACTCAAGCTTCCAAACGACTCTCTTGCCTCTGAGAATCTCCCATCCGGCCAGCAGCCCAAAGAAGCAGAAGCCTCTCAACGAGCGCCGCAACGCACATGTGTCAGCACCGCTTGATTCAAGGAAGTCCGACTCCATACTGAAGCTAACTTAAGCACGTATCATCACCCAGCTCGGAAGCAAATAGCCGCGTTATCTCAACTGTGCCGGCTGACGTTCTTTTGCGGCGGCAATGCAAGCGCATTGAACTCTGAATCCTCATAGCTCTGGGCAGCTATGAACCTCCAAAACCTCCGAACCCTTCATGGCCTGTCTCCTTGCAGAGCCCTGCTGCAACGAGCAGCGCCGAGGCAGAAACGGCCAGCACCGGAGCCAGGGCAGCAAAACCCCGCTGCTCCTCCAACGTACACGGTCTACCGGCATGCAAATATCAAACTCGCGTAGCATATACACCCGGTATACACACATACGTTGCTTGACGGAGCCAAAGCTGCTCCCTAAGAAGTGACTGGTTGATCGCATGGACGAAAGAGCCAGCAGAATGAACAATGGGCTTGGCATGACAACAATATGGTTGCAGATTCCTTGACAAACTGCTACAGTGCATCTTGAATACCGTGAAAATCCTTGCGTGCGCAGAACCAGTGTACTCTTTGATAGCAGTCTTGCCCATTTTTGCGGAAGGACTCCGAACCACAGCTGCCTGTTTTTCAAGCAAGCTTCAACCACTGCCTGCTTCGAGCTCAGCCCCTCATGGCAGTCATGAGTGGAAACTCTGCCTCTCTTCTGCGGTATGAGAAATGAAGCCCTCAACACAATGTGGATCCTGGCTTGGCAGTGGCTAACCCCATCAGCCTAGTGACCTTGAAGGTAAGCCCTCAACATGATCTGGGGGCAAGAACAAGCGGCTAAGCGTCTCTGAGCTCCAAAATGTGCCCTTAGTCCCCAGAGCCCCCCAGAGCCTGAAAGCTAACAGCGTTGAATGAAACAGCAGGCTGAGCGGCTTTGATGCAGGGCGCGTAGATGAGGGCTGCCAACAGCACCAGCAGCAAGCAAAGGAGGTCAGCCCTGCCCACGATGTAGAGCACCTCAGAATTCATCCTTTCGATTCCGGACGAAGCCCAATCGCAGGCTTCTGGCCCTGCTTTCCAAGGGGCGCTCTCCGTGTGGATCGGATGTGCCAAGAACAGCGCTCCCAGCAGCACCGCCCAGTCTAGGCTGAGACCAGCATGCTGCCCAAACACGGCCAGGAGCACAGCACATGCCTTCGGAACATGAACATGTGATGTTGCGAGGGATCGGTCTATTTAGTATTTCTATTTGTTGCGATCCCGCACCCGCACGTGGTGGGCACATTGAGCGAAGGCATGTCTCCGCAGACCGTCGGCACACGTGCGCTGCATTGTGCTGCACAACACCCAACTGGATCCTGGTGACAAGGGGCCGCGTTCAGCAGAACATTTACGATGTGGAAGCCCGAGCCTCATCACCACAGCCGCCAAAGGTTGTCCACTGGCTTACGCTCGCAATCTGTGAGGAGCTAGCAAAAGGCGCATCACATGTACAGCTCTGGCAGAGTATGAGAGCAGGCTCTTGCATGTCTTACGACTGGACCTGTTCTTCCTTGTGGCATCTTTCTGACGCTTCATCTTGGCTGCTGCATCATGCCGCGCAGTGGCCGCTGAAATCGTGAATCGCATGATTCCAGCGGAAGGTCAGCACGGTCAGGGGTCGGAAGGACTTATGCGTCCAAGGTCCCTGTCAAAGAATTGGCTTTCAACCATCTTCAATTGCTGAAATCAGCACTTCACTAGCCTTCGACTCTGGCCTCAAACATGTCCAGGCCCCAGTAATCGGTCCGAAAGAGACGGCGCCAATTCAGCTCTTCATAGACGTTGGGGTTTTTCCTGGGATGGTGCATCTGCGACAGTAGCTTTGCGTTCAGCACCAAAATCACGGAGCATTGGGGTCTGAACTTTGCTCAGCTTGCGCCTGTGCTTCCGCCGAACACCATGGGCCGCAGGAAAATTGCAGGCCAGGCTTCTGAATCATGGCATCGTCCATGAAGAAGCCTTGCTTGCAGAAACTCGAGCACAGCAATCTCATTACACGGAACGCTTCTTGTGCCCCCCGGAAGCCTGCAACAAAGCTCCATAAAGCTCCTTTTCATGCCAGGGGCCACCCTGGAAGTCGTAGGTGAGGGCAGGAGCCCAGGACAAGGCGGCAGCCGCTGCCAAACAACTGGCAGCCAGCAGCAGCGGCTTGGAGAAGCTGGGGGCCTCAAGATAAAAGCCCCAAACCCTTTTGCAGCAGGCTTGCAGAATGTCCTCGCCTGGATGGAGCCGCCATGAGCCGCCATCCCAACATCTCGTGTGTCGGGCAATCGCCCCAAACCCTAAACCCTAAACCCTAAACCCTAAATCCTCTTTTCTGAGCCCCGGTGAAGCCCCGCGCGTGCCTCGGCACGCCGGCCAAGCTTCGCCAGCTCCCTCGCTCGCCGCCGAAGGCCTCCCAAACCGCAGATAGGATATAAAAATGCGAAACATATAGCAATGCAACAAGATATGAATAGATTACATCCAGCAATACGTAAAATTCTAGGATCTGATAGGATAGGCAAAGGTCCAAAGCCCTTCAAGGACAAGATTGCGTCGTGCAAGCGCAACACGTGGATTCGTGAAACTGCGACGCGCGGATTTGTGCAACTGGAGAACGCGGCCCGTGAACATGCCACAGCTGACGTTGGGTGAATAGTCCGTGCCTTTCTGGCGCACAAGTAGCATTCGCAACATGTCGCAACAGTGGTGGCAGTCGTTGAGATTATTCGGCACACCTGCGCTCCGCGGTCAAGCAGGTCGGGGCAACCACGTGAATTCAACCCAACCTTTACTGAACTTGGAACCCTGGCAAATAGCTGTTTCTTAGGAATTATTAGAGTGCCCAAACATTAAAACTTCCCCTAAGCAACCCCATGAGCGCTTGTTACCCTGAGCCTTCCACATCGATGGTGCCGGCAGCTTCATGCCAAAGCTCCGGAGAGGCCTTGTGGCGACGTATGCGCACATGGCGACAGAGAAAGCAGGGAGAGGGAGGGAGCGACAGAGAAGAGAGAGAATACAAACACAAAATCGATGCACTTAATTGTGCATATAATCCTATAAGTAAACCGTTTGGCCATGAACTTCGACATCCACCTATCTCTCTTGCTCTTGTGAGGACATGGCCTGATTCAGGCCGGCAATGAGCTCACCTCGGCAGATGTTCACAAACACAGCAAGAACACACATCCTTGGCCAGAGCTCATCCTGAGGCCGGGTTGTTTAAGTGCAGCTTGCACTCAGCTCGCGGCATAGCTCATCCAAGGTCTTGATGGCAGTCTTCTTATGCGCAGGCATATTGCGTGCAGCTCTCTTGCTAGGTATCTTCAGCCATGCCAGCTTGCAAGCTTTGACGCGCGTTCAGTGCAAACATTGCGTCAATATCGCTGACTTGGCAGATGCCGGTACAATATGCGCTGCCCAAGAGGCTTTGTCAAGATGAATGCTTGCCATGGGGTGCATCTGTGTGATGTAGAAGGCCATAGGAGGATGCCTATAAGCCCGCATGCATGATGTGCTCGCACATGGTTCTTGTTGTGGTAGCCACCGCAGCTCGGCGTGCTCGGCATGTGGGCATGGTGTGGGCATGGTATGGGGCAAAGACAGAGGATGGTTTACTCCTGTTGACTGGGAAGACAACATTGGAAGTAGCCCACTTCTCATGTGGGTACAGTCGAGCACTGGTCCAACCTGCACATTACACCCTGTCAGCGTAGGATATCGCAAGGCCTGCAAGAACTTGAAAGAAGCTCAGCTGCTGCTGTTTTGGCCGAAACTCAGGATCCTCGCTTGGGCCTGCGGCATGGTGCAGTGGCCAGGCGAGTCGGTACCGAGATGGGATGCTGCGCATCCAGGCTTGCCAACGCCGAGGCCGAGAGCCAAGTGCTGGAGCTGCTGGAGCTTGAGGTGCTCCCAGTGGGCACTGGACCATTCCCCGGCCCATCAAGCGTGGCATCAAGCGTGGCACGCGCGGCACCCGGTTTCCGGCTCCTGCGGCTGGCGCGACCTGGGCAGAGATGGTCAGAAGCCTCGCTACGATAAGCTGGCAGCAACTACCGGTAGCCCCTCCGCCCCCTCTTACAGTTTCTGCACACGGTCACGGTCCTTTTTTCTTTCTGATGGCTACCAGGCAGTTTTATTCGCGGGAGGCCAAACAGTGAAGGGCTCGTCTCCTAGAAACCGTGCATTTGCTTGGTGGTGCGGGCCGATCTCAAGGCCGACACCACCCGCAAGCGTCATCTTCACCCGTGCCCAAGGTGTGTACTCCAGCTTGTGGGAGCTATCTTCCTGGCCCTGACCATGGATAATTGGCCAGTTGTTCTTGACGCACTGGTTCAGAGGCGCCAGTTCCCTGGCTCTGGCCCAGAGCTGCTGGCTCAATGCCTTGTGGCCTCCCGTTTTGGCGGGAACCGCCGCTTCGCCTGCAATAGGGCTTCGATGTGAGCTCAAAACCCTGCAACTTGCAAGCAGCTGCCTCTGATGTTGTGGCTCTCCGGATATCAAGACGAGTTGCACATCAGGAGACCGGCCCCTGGCCCAGTCAGATTCAGCAGCGGCCTCTCACCAGCCTTGCCTTGCGAGAAGGCGGCTGGGCCAGCGCATGCGTGAAACAAAGGCAAGTTTTGAATGATGCCGTGCAAGGATGGCCCTGTTGGTACGGGGCTGTGTGTTCCGGCTGGCAGCTGTTGCCATTCAAAGCAGGCTGGAAGCACGAGCTCAAAACCAAATGACAAGTATGAAAGTTTATGCCGCTCAGCGCTTCAGAGCACAACTTCTGCTGAGTGGCAGACACTGGCCATCGCTCGCCGCTACAAAGTCTCCATGCTACATAATGCACGGGCACAACAACTCGACCTAACCTGACTGCCACGCCCGGCCTGCTCTTGACCTGCGCTCGACGAAAGATGTCGAGAACGTGGGGTCTTGGAGCGCCAAGTCGTAAAAGAGAATGACCTCTGTCAGCACTTTCACCTCAGGCACTGCCAATCATGACTTCTGTGTCGACTTCATCGTGGGTCTGGATGTCAATCTTATGTTCGTGAAGTCCTGTGCGGGGGGGGTGGGTAACTGCACGCCCAGCGGCGTTGTTCGGCAAGCTGCGGAGCGCCTTGTCATAATATGCCTTCGCCTCCTGTGGCCTGTTGGCATCCACATCCAAGAAGCGAGCCTGATAGAAATTGACGTAGCCTGCACTGCGCAGAGCAGGTTGGGAGTCTGGCACGGGCACATGGCATTGCATTGTTCTAAAGTCACAAAAGCTCTCCTGAGGTACTTCTGAGCTGACTCCGACTCCAAACTTCGAGCTTAGTGCGGTTTCGTCGAGGGGCCGTTGTCGGGAAAGACCTTCAGGGCCCATTTCCGCAGCTCGGCAGCCACCTACCCATCGACAGGAATGGGTGGAGCTCATGGGGGGAATGGTGCAACGGATCGCCTCAAATGGCTCAAACCCTGGACTCTGGACCCAGGGCCTTGGGCTTCTTTAGGCCATGATGAAAATGGGCCGCGGCTTCCATAAGTCTAGGCCCGCAGTGGCGGCCTGCCAGCACAGACTAGCTTCGCTCTCTCCTCGAAAACGTTGAGGGCAAACCTTTGGGTGCCTACAACCTACAACCTACATCCTGGAACCATACAAGAGGACTCGCCACCTTGGTTCTTCTCGCAGGTGTGGACGTAGTCCTTCCAAGTGTCCGCCTCTTCGAGCCAGATCTGCACATCTGAGGCGCGAGGTGCAGGATTTGCTTTCAGGGGATTCTTTCTCAGTTGAAAGACGGCATAATTTCCGTTCATGAACATCAGCTTGAAGAACCTCGATCGCGCATGCAGCTTCATGCACATCAGGTCTTCAGTTTTGTGCTTCTTGGAATTGCAATTCTTTCTCTTGTCATCCAGGTTGTAGGGAGTGAAGAAGCAGCGTGAGTACTCAAAGATCACAAGCTTGGCATGCAACTGCTCCATGGTCTTCGCAAAGGACTCCTCCGAGCCGCAGTTGTACAACTCATACGCCCGCTGCACTCGTTTGCGGAGGTTCTCCGACTCAAACTGTGGGTGAATGATCATGGGTACATGTGTGAATGCCCTCATGCTTCCTGCCAAGTTCATGGAGGCCAGCACAGGTGTTCCGGCAGGAACGACGTCGTTTATCCAGTCGTATAGATCTACCAAGTCCCCATCATTGGAGAACTTGTCTGCCATATGCTGGCAGATGCCTTCCTCCTCGGTGATACAAGGAAGCATGCTCGCCATCCAGAACATGTGCGCGAGCCATCCCAAGAAGAACAGGGACGTCAAGCCTTTCGGAAATGCATTTTGCAAAAACACCGGCGCAAGCCGTGGTCCCATCACAGCGGCTGCGAGCACCATCATGAGTGGTCCGAAAGCCACACGCAGCCGGTTCACCAAGCTTCCCAGGAGCAAGAAGAGCAGGAACTGCACTGCGAAGAAGAGCAAGGCAGCGTCCTCGGCCTCGACTTGCACAGGGGAGGCTGGCGGCACCTGATTCTTCGAGGCATTTCGACCACTGCCAGCTTTGGGCTCCTTCTTCTTCTTGGAAGCAACTTCCTTTTCACTTGCTGGAGGCTCATCTTCGATCTTGGCCTTTCCAGACATACCCACCCAGTGCGATGCACACCGAAGCGTGATGAGTAGCAAGGCACCAGCTGCAGCCGGAGCCGCAGTTGTCTTGATGTAAATCTCGGCGGATGACCACTCTAAGAGTTTGAACACACCCATGATGAGATATAGGTTCGCATTGAAGCTCGGCTCAGCACAAGCTGGAAGTTGACTGGCAGAGAGCTGCATACGCTGCGGCAGCATGTCATTGATTGCTGACACCTTTGTGCACAGTATCTCGTACACATGCGTGTCTGCGGTTGCAAACGGTGCCAAAGCCTTGCGCACCAGCAAGAACACAACGATCGCAATGAGGCCCTCCGCGACGTGCGCCAGCCTTCGACCCATCCACGCCAGCCAGCCACGGTGGACACGCGAGCGGCAGCAGCAGATGGAAGTTGACACTTTCAGCGCGACGAGCTGGAAAAAGAATGGAGACGTCAGCAAATAAGGGCTTCCGAAGTGTACTCCTACCGCCAGTGCCATCGACAAGCTGTAGATGTTTAGAATCTCCACAAGGGTTGGCCGGATGCTCTCGTAGCCACCAACGATGCACACAAAATAAAGCGCGGTGGCCTGCAAGAGCAGGAGGAAAGGACTGAATTGCCAAGACACGATGAAGGCAAACGTCGCCACCGTCAAGCCCACACGCAGGCTTCGGAGCATCCCATACCTGTAGGATGACAGGAGCGCGCGCCAGACCAGGTAGGACTGCACCCAAAGGAGTGGAATACCCCAGAGCTCTCTTAAGTCCGAGCTGGTATAGTTTCCCAAGCGGCTCGTCTGGAACCGGTTCAGAAAAGAAGCCAAGTAGCAGCCTACTGCAGCTAGAGGGCTTCCTGAAATCTCCACGGCCAGGAGACCTAGTGTCGCCTGGCCCAAACCATTTAACAGTATGATGTGCATCCGGAAGAAGTGGAAGGGATGAGGCAGCTCCAACCCTAAGTCCCGCAAAAACCGAAACTCGAGCGCCAGGAGGATCTCCTGGTAGATGTTGAACCGACGGATGGCATTCAGTGTGTCTGGGTACTCCGTCCGCCTGTCCCAAACAATTCGGCCCAACCCATCTGCAAAAGACTCACAGTCGACGAGTTCCTGGAAATACGAGTAGTAGAAGGCATTCTCCGTCTGCAGCGCAGCAACCGCAGCGAAATCTGTGGGCAGTCGGTTCAAGACGTTCAGATATACCGTGTTTTCATACACGTACAATGCACCTGTTACCACCGAGAGCACTGCTCCACACATCCACATGACCATCTTGGCCCGTTCTCCCATGGCTCTCGGAAAGCTGCACTAAGTCACTATGCTGTGTTCCAAACGCAGCTCATCACGCCACGTAGACTGACACATGCTTCTGAGGTATTCCCGCTGAGCGGGTCTAGGAGTCTAGGACAGTTTTGTGCAGCCCAAAACTTGCGCATGGAATGGAGTTCCATAAGGCCCAGCTTTTGGGAAGGCACAGCTCTTGGGAACAGAAAGAATCGTGTCTGGTGGGTTCAAGTCTCGGAAGAAGTTTCTTTGGTGATGCCCAACATTCAGGTGCACCAAGAAGGCCTGCTTGCTGAAGTCCAAAAGAGCACAAAACCAAGTGAGCACGAATAACACGGACAGCAGCCTGCCAAAAAAGCTTAGTGCAGAGGAAGCGCTCTGCGTTGGGAGGGCCATGCCACCAAATAGCGATGCGGCGGCAGTCTGAAAGTAGCAGCAGGCCACATGGCTTCACACCACGACTGAGCAAGCTCCAACGGAACATCTGCAGATTTCAGGGCCCGGCTTTTGACGCATCTTCTTCCGTGCTGAGTGAGAGCTGCCTTGGCAATTCAATCGCCCCAAAGCAGGGCTGTCAAGGCTGTCCGCACCTTTGTTTTCTGGACAATAGGTTGGATCCTACTCTAACTGCCTGCGAGGGCGCATGGTCTGGTTCTATTTTAGCGAAGCCACTTTGCCAGTAGCTCAATGCGGTGGTGGACGTCTTTCCTGCATGCTGGTGCAGTAAATCGCTCGCCATCTGTAGGCAAGGACCCGAGCCACGCAACCTTCAACACAACTAACTGCAAGTGAAAGTCCAGCTTCCCTCGCCCCCGAAAGCTCTCAAACAACGGCATCCGCGCATCCCACCCGCAACCCCCGCACGCGCGCCCACAAGCGTGCACGCACGCGCGCACACACACACACACGCATACACTCATACACTCATACACTCATACACTCATACACTCATACACTCATACACTCATACACTCATACACTCATACACTCATACACTCATACACTCATACACTCATACACTCATACACTCATACACTCATACACTCATACACTCATACACTCATACACTCATACATTCACACACACATACACACATACACACATGCACACATACACACATACACACATGCAAACACACATTGGGAGCCTGATCAGCAAGTCCAGACCGCAGGCCTTGCGGAGGGCACGCCTGGGTACAGGGTACAGGGCTGTCTGCTTGTAAGCTTCGGGTCTCAGGACGGGCTATGGTAGAAGCTGCTGAGTCGTGAGATGTGGGGTGGTTTTTGCACAGCGATGACAGCCAAGCAGGGCTTTGTTCCTCCAAAACTGATAACGAGCAGGCGAGCAGGTGTCATCCTGGAGAAAGGCCTGACCGGAAAACCTGGTCGAAAAGCGCAGAGGACCCATCAGCAGACACATGGGACCAGTTCGGACAACACAGGGACCCTGACCGGCAAAACCACGGGATCAGCGAATCTGCAGTGCCTTTTTCCAAACACTGAACACTTAACACGATAACCGTAAAAGTAAACTCTTAACCCCTAAACCCCTCACCCGAAAACCCAAACCCACCATGTTTCGGGACCCCTTTTTTTCTGCCCCCGGCTTCTCGGATCAGGTTATCTGATGATAGGTCCCTGTGTGTTTCTGATGCGGGCTTCACTGGTGGCAGCCTCGGGGTAAGTATTGTATTCCGGTATTCCTGGCTTCTGGCTCGCCATCTTTCAGCTCAGGCACTTCGCATCTGGCTCGGCCTGCCAAGCCCCGCAGATGATGGCACCCAGCGGCCAGCCTTTGTCGGATTGACACATGAACACATGGTTCCTTGGAAGAAACACCAAACAAAAAAATCGCGGCGCCTCCATCCAAGGCCAGCTGCAGCAGATCACCAAGAAGCGCCCGGGAAGTGCTCGCAAACTCTTCCTGACAAATCAACCACAAGCTCTCGCAGCTTTGGGGAAACGGCGCATCCCTGTGCCACATGCAAAAGAGCATTGAAGCCTATCCTCGTCTGCCACCAGATTCATGATGATGACAGAGATGACATGCGGCACCAAGTGTCTGAAGGCATCCAACGCATAATCCTGAACATGCACTCATCACAGCACCACAAGGTGCGCAGGTGCGAGAGTGAAACTTGGCACATGCCCCATTTGGCCACGATCGCGCAAAGCAGCTTTGCAACTTACTATGGGCCTGGGGCAGGTTCTGCACCAGAGCCAAGACTCCTCCATCAGTACAGGCGGTGCACGTGCATCAGGCATCAGGGATGCACTGCATCAGGGATGCACTGATGTCACATCCTCTGAGAGCCGAAGGTCCGGAACTGCACGCTTCAGGCCGTGCAGAGAAACCCCCCCCCTCCCCCCCCCTCTCCCTCCCCCCCCCCCTCCCCCCCCCCCCCCCCCCTCCCCCCCCCCCCCCCCCCCCCCCCCCCCCCCCCAACCCTCCCCCCCCACCCCCCCACCCCCCCCCACTCAGCTCAAGAGACTTGAACTCGGCAAAGTCCTTCCCATGCTTCGAGAACTCCAAGCTTCAGCTCGCGGTCGCCTCCGCACGCATGTCCTCCGAGAGTAGGGAACATCACAAAATAGCGGCTGAAAGCAACTCCAATCCCACAGCGCGTTTGCCCTACAACTTTCAGGCGGCACACCTTCTTGAATGGATGTGAAAGCAGTGAAAGTGCCCCAAATTCGGCCAAGAGACGTCCAGCCGAAATGATCAGACCACAGGTGGGAGGTAGCGGCCTCAGATCACTTCATGATCATAGGATCATAGGCATGCTCTCCAGCTGTCACCGCTTGCAGGGTGCTGTCTGCGCCATCGAGGCTGTGACCTTCTCCCAGCAGGTCATGGAGTTCCTGAATTTCAACAGAAGCTCGCAAGTGTACACATGTCCGTGACAGCAGAGCCCGGCCATTGAATCAGACCCAAAATCTTCAAAGCTCCAGCAACCTCCCAACAGCGCTCCTTGGCGCCGCATCCAAGGTGCAACGCGGGCCGTCTCCCAGAAGCTCAGCAGCCGCCGGGCGCAAGGGGATTCTGCCAGGGGTTGGGCTTCCCAGGCAGGTCCCTAGAGCACAAAACCTTGACGTTTTAAACGTGAATCGGCTCAAGTGCTCCACGCTGTCCGATTCTTCACTTGCAAGGCACTCGCCACAAGCAAGGACAGGGATCAACACAAAAGACAATTGCAAAAGCAGCCTCCGGTCTACAACTTGCTGCGAGATTTGTGATGCGTAGAGATTCAATACTTCAAGCAGCCGCCTCGACAGCACTGGAAGTGGAAAGCCGCTTTGTGCTCCCACATCAAGCTGGGCTGGAGAAGCGCGAACATGGCACCGAGCATAAAAACAGCAGAAAACGCGCTCAACTTCAGGGTGGCGGGCAAGCAAGTCTCCTATTTGGGCAACTTCGCCGCCCAGAAGCCCAATGCTAGATTTCGACTGCAAAAACTTGAGACCAGAATCATTTTAGATGATCTGTGCGTGGTTTGGAAACATGCTCTTCTTCAATTCCAGCCAATGTAACCCACAGACACTGAAGGTCTTGGACGCTGCACAGTGAGTGAAGTGAAGGCTGCACCGAGAGTTAGGACATTGGCTAGAAAGGCTCACTGCCCAGTCTCATTCTCAACCTAAATCCAAAATTTAACAAAGCACGTCCGCCCAGAATTCCCTGCGCCAGAAGACTCTTCAACCAGGGAGTCAGGTCGGAAGCAGGACAGAGGCTCGATCCAGGACTGCGCCGCACGCCTGGCTCCCAAAGCATGCAGGTCTTGCCAAAGCTTCGATCAAGGTTTTAGAGCTACGTAAAACCTTTGAGGGCCAGGCGTACGTGCTGCTCTGGGCTGTTGGGGCATCTCAAAAACCAAGGCGACTAAGGCGACGGAGGGCCTTTGCCCCTCTAAATATCCCCAGGACTCTGCCCTGAGATCCACTGTGGGCTTGCTGCGCCCGAGAAAGCTGCTGCGATTGGATTCCTGGGGCCGATGCAGCCGCAAGCTCAATGTCATCCTGGAGGCCACAGTGCACGCAGCGCGTACTTAACTTCCCATCGGCCAAGTAAATCTCTAACGATTTCCTGGCACAAATTAAACAAATGAAGCAAGAACACTTCAAAAAGTAACACAGCGAAGATGACATAGCGGCCAGAACCGCAGAGGGCAGGCTCAACTAACAGCTGTCATGGAATGTCCTTTCTGGCATAGAGCATCTTGAAGCTTTTGCCGGCATGGCACCACACCTCGGGGCAGAGGACTATCTACGTAACTGTAACTCGTAAGTCTGAGTCTGAGTGTCGGCACAGGACTCGGATTAATAGCTCCGGAAGAATGGTCACCAGACTGCCAAAAGTCCTGCGACATCTGCGAGAACTCCCCCGAACGCACTGCATCACACACCCCTGATATCCCTGATCAACCCAGGTCCTTAGGCACACCACGTCGGCTGTGCAAAGCACGGTTTTCCTCTGGATGGCAATCACTCCCAGCCTTGAGGAAGCAGAAAAAACCTCATCCCTCCCTCCAATCACAGGAACCCAGGTCCTCATATGGGGTTTGCAATATTCTATATACCTGATTTGACTCCGTAGTACAAGGCAAGCCCTACTATTTGGGGGGTTTTTATTCAGGTTCCCTGCTTATCGTAAAGCCACATATAGGAATACCGTCTAGTAAATTGGGGGTCTACATACTTGGGGTGTGCATTGAGACCACGTGCTGTCAAGATTCAAGCTGGCGGAGATGCTCGAGCCTTGACTGTCGTCACACACGTCACACTGGCACGGTGCAGTTTACATTATCTACGATTGGCTTAGGATTAATTTCTTTTGAAGGGGTGGGGGTGGGGGTTCTTAAGCAATTGTTATTTATTGTTGCTACATTCGAGCAACTCCAATGCAGACGGTTTCTGCGTCTGGTGTGCGGACGCAGGTCTGAAGATGGCAAGGTGCTCCCTTTGAAGTTGCCACCGCGCGCCAGCCAGGCCCATCACTGCGGCTTCAAGCACGAGAACCTAAGTTGAGGGCCCATCGTCAAACACATGTGACGCGTACTCTGTGCCAATCTTATATTTTGGCCACGACAACCCTGAACCCTGCCCGAGTCCTTCTCTCAACCCTGAGACGCCAGGGCACTGCGAGACGCAGCACGGGGCCATCACTCAGCTGCGGGAGCAGGGCCGACGCCTCACACCTGGGTTTGAGGGATGACTTTGTGTTGTTGGTTGTCACCTGCCTACAGTAGTTGGGGCAGCTCTGGAGGGATGTGTGCTTTCGTGGTAGCTACACTTCCCCTAACTGATCCTGCCCCAAGTCGGGACATGTGTGCTTGACCATGCGGGGGTTGTTGCGTCTGCTCGCTCTGCGTGTGTCAACAAAGAAAGGTAGAGTCAGAGCCGCACACTCTGTGAAGTTACAAGGTGCACATCGGCTCTCGTTCCAACTACTGCGAGGATGACTAACGATTACCATCGGGTTCGTCTCCGAGCAAAGGCTCCGGAGCGCGAGGGCACAAGGCGGGGCAAAGCCCCACCATGCCTCCCCACGGTGGAGGCTGTGCTTGACGGTTGCCATGGTACTGGAAAGTGTGCTAAATGTGATAACACATCCTCGAATCGCAGGTGTCAACTTGCAGAATATTCCGCCACCCCCCCCCCCCCCTCCCCAGGACTTCTATAAACCTCTGGAGCTGACCAAGGCCTTCCCGGAACCCTTGGCATGCGAGGGAGTCATGCTTGTGGCCGAGGGGCGCCAGGTCGGCCACTTGCTGTCCAAACTGCCCCCTCACCAGGCTCAGAGCTGGCCTCGCATGCAACGAACAGGCCGCATTCGTGTTCATGCTCTTTGCTCTTTGGTGTGTTCCCCACCCTCGGTGTGGGGTTGCTAGATTTTACACTCAACTCTTCTCCTCGCCCGGAACTCCGGAACTCTTCTGTTCGCCCGGTCTACTCCTCGCTCATGCCTGGAGTGCCCAAGCCCAGAGTGTCCTTGGAGTGCTCAACCCCAAGTGCCCAACTCTGGCGTGGCCAACCCCAGCCCAACTCCCCGGAGTACCCAGCCCCAACCCCAGAGTCTCCCTGGAGTGCCCAACCCCAGAGTGTGCCCGGAGTCCCTGGAGTGCCCAACCCCAGCATGTCCCCGGAGTGCCCAGCCCCAGAGTATCTCTACCAAGAGAGGGTGGGGATGTTCGAAGTAAAATAATTATTTGATGCTCTTTGCTGTTCTTTGTTGCTCTTTGCTGCTCTTTGTTGCTCTTTGTTGCTCTTTGTTGCGCTTGTTCTTCTGTTCTTGCGGTTGCTGTTGCACAACGGCACAACAACACAAATGCAGCAACTGCGCCGGGGTGCTGCTGGCTTGGGACCAAGAGGTGCTCCAACCAGTACTGCGACAGGGTCTCAACAGCCTCGTCTGAGTCACAGACTGCTGTGAGTTTGAAGGAGATGATCAAAGGGATCGGGATGCGAACCGATGCGGAGCGAACATACAAGAGCGACCAAACGTGACAAGAGCCCTTGCCCCAAGGTGCCCCAGGGCCGTTCGACAGTAGCAGCTGCTGCTTCAAAGCCCGGAACTGGACTTGCTGACTGGCAGACAACCCTAGAACCCTAAACCCTTTTGCATGCGGGCTTGGGCAGTCGGCCGGGGATAATCCAAGGTGCCTGTTGCAAAACCTCGAGGAGCGTACAATAGCCCGTGTTGAGGACTGGCTCTTGGGACAGGAGCGCCAACAATGCCTTGGACAGCTCCTGGGTGGCCCGGTTACCCGGTTTAGTTTCGGGTTTTGGGGTTTGGGGTTTTTCTCCACGGGGCAACTGAAGAGGGAATGCTGGGTTTGGGGTTTGGGGTTTAGGGTTTAGGGTTTGTGGCTTGGTTGCCTGCAGCCGGCCTTGAACGCCAGCTGGATGCCCACATCCTGCACGGTCTGGGCTTCCCGGGTCATGGCTGTAGTGAAAAGCGACAGGAGCTGCAATAGCGAGCCGGTGTCTTCGCCTGGGCACACAACCACTACAGGATGTACGAGTACCGACCAAGGCTAGGGGACATGAAACACCGAGCCAGGCATGAATTCTCCGTGTACAGCTAAGCTCCTTGCACTCCCTGGCAGCTCTTAGACGCGCCAGCAAAAAGTCCAGGGTCTCTCTTCGAACCACGCCGGCCTGTGCATCGAGCAGTGCAGGATGAGTTATGCGTGTGCTTGTGGCTGCCCATGTCCAGTTCCGATAGGTGTGTGCCTCCAGCTCCTCAAACATCTCGCCTCAAGGATTCGGTTTGGCATTTGCCGTCTTGCCTTAAGGGCTTGAGGCGGCTGAGGTGTCTACCTTCACATCTTCTGCGTCCTTCTGGGAAGAGACGCGAGATCGCATCCCTCAGGAGCACGGACACCTGCAGCTGCTCTGCGCGAATCGAATCGCTCTGCTTTTTTCGGAGCTGAGCCTCGGGGCATCTGCTAGACACAGGCTTCTTGCAAAGGGGACATTCTCGCCGCCGGAACTGTGCTGCGGAGGAGTGCAGGTAGGACTCGTAGCAAGCCTCCATAACAAGGCAAAGTCATGCAAAATCCAAGAATATCCAAGGATCCAGATCTAATGAGTCACGAAGCAGCGTGTGGTCAGAACCACTCACGCCTTGTCAAAGGAATGTCCACAAGGCGTTGTCACGGGGTCCACCAAGGGTGCGGAGAGGCAAATGGCACAGGCGAAGTCCTGCAGAGACTGTCAATCTTTGCACCAACAATGCCTGCAAAGCGAAGCTCATGGGGGCACCTCTGCACTGGCCGCTGCTGCTTTGCAGGGCTGGGTCCTCGGAAGTCAGAACTGGGGTATGTAGGCCTAGTGAGAAAATCTCCGGGTTCTGGTGAAAGAGGTGTTCCCATTCTTAGGGCAGGACGACATCTGCCAACTTAGTATGCCAGCACGCCGACGAGCATCGGAAGGCGTCGCGGCCAATGGCTTCTATCTACTTCTACACTCGAGGATCTGAGGATGACTGGCTTGCAGCTGTTAGGATTGAAGGCTGTTGGTTCTCAGCATGCTCGTGCTTGGCTGAAGTAGTCCATTGCAGTGGGAGCGAAACAGCCAAACCTGAAACTGAATTCTGAGAAGCAAGAACAATCATTCGGCAGAGGACACATCACCTTGGCAGCGATATGCAGGCTCGCAATGCTCGCGCGGCTTGTATTAAGTGGGATGCCAAGTCTCACGGTCTGCCTTTATCTGTACACCTTCGTACACACTGGAGTGGATTGCAAAAAATTGCGGCGTTTAGCCCCGCCAGGCTGCCACAGGGCGACCAGGCTCCCCGTCATAGTGCTTCATAGTGCACCCATGGAGGGTGACATGATAGCATATGCCTCTAGGATAAGCAGACTGATTCACAAGAAACCATAAAGCATAGAATCATTTTGATACTATTCAGCATAAAATCCCGTTGTTACATAGACGAACATTGCAATCATGACCAACGCCAAGTAGCAGTCCAGCGAAGCAAGTGCCGTGCTTGCCCGAAACTGTTCAAGAAACAACGGCGGAGCTAAGGCGACTGTTCAAAAATCTGCACCCCATTGGGTCATATAAGTCATATGTGCACTGCTCGCACTGGCACAGGCAGGCGAGACATTATAGACGCTACTCTACCAACCCACCCGATGGCTTCGTGCTCGTAGGGCTTAGGGGTTCCAAACCCTCAGTCGCGGTGCGACCGCCTTCAGCACGCGCGTCGAGATTCAGCATGCAGGAAGGGAATTGCACAGAACCCTAAGCCCAAAAACCCTAACCCCTAAACACTAAGCCCTAAAACCTTTGCCCTACTGTGCTCTTACCGGCATGCCTGCCAAATCCCTTCCGGCAGACTGCTGTGCACTGCTTGGCGTCCTAGACTACTGCGAGCTTCATGGAGCACGATTGCATCAGCTCCTTCGGTGCCGAAGGAACAGCAGCCTTACTTCTTCATTCGCTCCCGTCGTACTCGCGCCGCTCGCCACGATGCAAAATCCTCGGAAAGCTCCTTGGCCACATCCACACTTGAGGGGAGCCCCGGACGAAAGCGAGCAGGCACACGCGAGGAGGCAGTCCCGGCCCCGTTTTGCCTTCTTCGCCAGCTTCTGCCAGCTTCGTTCTCTCTCTCTCTCTCTCTCTCTCCATCTCGCCCTCCCCCCGTACAAGTCCCAGGAAGATTGCCTCAGTCTGCTCCACACCCTCCCATGCAGACAAAGGGGCCACCTCCAGTTTCCGGGAGGCGTAGGCGCAAGTTTGGCGGCACGCCTCCTTCGCGGCTGCCCGGAGCACCTCGCGCTTACGGTGTTTAGTTTAGCAAACTTTAAGAATTACTTAGTTGTCCAGAAACCTGGGGGGATTAAAGGTTAACCTTTGGGATTATAAGGGAGTATACTCCCCAAAAAAGGTAAAAGGTTACCGACTCTACCACTGTTACTAGGATTTGGGCTTTATCAGGGCTTAGGCGTGGTTGGATGGTATGGCTTACTTCGGGCGCTCGCTTAGCAAGGCGATCATCGACGTTGGCTCGGGTGACCGGCTACGACATAAACAACTTCAAGGTGGAGACGCCTGCCAATCACAGTCCTGCCCTACTTCCTGCCTCCTCTGGCAATGTAATTCCTGCCACGCTCGGCACCTCACCCTGCACTTCGATGGACACCCAGCCCACTGCTTGGGACCTCGAGCACAGGCAGCATGTGACGTGACATGAATCATCACCGCGACCATAAGCAGTAGCACCACGTCTGCGCAACATACGAGCACATCAGGAACATGGCGTTGGGTGTTGGCTACAATGGTCTTTCATGTGGGGCCTGACCGCTGGCCAAGCTAGGAGCCAGATGCACGTTTTGCCAAGCTTCCGATCACCGTGCTTCGTTGATAAAGACATCGACCCCCTCACTTTAAGTCGACAATTTGCGACACAGCAAAATGTAAATGCAAGGTTCTGTGCAAGGAAATCGCTTGCACAGTGCTTCACGCCATAAGCAACTCTATGCTGCTCACGGTGGTACAAAACAACACTAACTCGCCCTTGCATATAACACTTTTAGAGCTGGAGTCGTCACAGCCTCCGAGCCTCCGTTCCGAAATCGCGTCCTCCTCGATGCTCAGTGCTCCGGTGACGTTTAGTGAGAACATAGGCAGCCCGATCTCCTGGCAGGAGGGGAGAACATAGGAAGACGAAACAATGTTGCCAGCCGCACTGCGTGTCCACGTGTCCACGTGTTTCCTGCCATTGCTGCATGTACCGCAATATGGACTCGTCCCTCATGCTTTGTAGAGTTAACGAGTGGACCCTTGCCAGCATACTGAGCCGCTTGCTGCTCCGGTGGCAAACCGAATGCTGGCACGAGGGTTGCCGAAGGTTCCGATGTCTAAATACCTGCATGTCAACGGGGAAATCGACGAATCCGACACTGCGATATTACTTCGTCAACTGCCTAGTTATTTCGCCGAGCAACTTATCCGCATCAGGCCCATCCAGGTTCCGAATGGCACCAAAAAGGTTGATGGACGACGTGGCTTTGCCAAGCCTTTCGTAAACCAAGGTTTGCAACATCCGATTGCCAGGTTGCGCACTGAGACGCACTGAGTTTGGCACCGGTAGCTCTGCAACATGAATTGTTGTCTAAATCAACAAAACTTATCCTAGCGACTGCCCCAATCATGTTAACCAGCCAAGGGGCCCCATTAAGTCCAATGTGGGCAACGAAAACTCGTAGACTTGCATGTCTGGCGCGTTTGCTTCCAAGTCCTTGGTTGAGCAGCTATGGACTTTCTTTCCCCCAAGAAGGGTGAACCTTAAGAGAACCACCCCCACCCTTCTACCCCCCCCCCCCCCCCCCCCCCCAAGAAAGGGTAACTCCACAGCATTTTGGGAAACCCTCATGTACACCCCCAGGCCTTGGCCCGCTGAATGCTGGAAAATGCCGGTTTTCCAGCCTGGACCAAGCGGTCGACACTGTTGTCCTCGCAGCTTACGTCCCACCAGCAGGGTTTAGCGTTTAGGGTTGAGGGTTTACGGGGGGGTGGGGGGGGGGGGGGGAGGTCCCGCTAGCAACGAGAGAGAACATTCATCGGTAACTGTTAACTTGTTTTTCACGGCAACCATTCAAATCTGTGTTTAACAGGTAAGATGAAGTTCGCCAAGGAGCTCCCGGCCCATCTCCATAAAGCCACTGTTTGGCAAGGTCGGGCGGGCCTCAGAAACTTCAACCGGTCTTGAGCTAGGGCATGTGCTGCAAGCGCAGACAAGGTGGAGACGTCAACGAGACATGGCCAAGCCACCACCCAAACTGACGCGGAAGGGGGTTCTGGCCCCGAACTTTGCTGCCGAGCCTCGCCATGCAGCACGCACAGCCATGCAGCATATTTTTAAGAGATACAATATGTGGAATGAATCACGCGATGATTTTTGCAAATTTGTGATGGGGCAGGAATCTGCATAAAAGGTGCCTATAGAACGTTTCACCTGTACCCTAAAGGGGACGCCTTCGGGCGATCAGGTCTCGACTCGACTCTTAAGAGGAATATTTCTTCTGAGAATGTTGCGACGAATAGCTTGGGGGTGGCCTTGGATGTCAATCCACTCATCGGTGAATGTGCCAGTGCCCTGTGCCGTTCTTGTCGGCGCGGCTTGATGAACGGGAGCGTGGACACCTCAAGCATTTTCAGCGCAACCACCTGTCCGGGCTCCGACAACACCAGTTCAGGCACCATGGAGACATGACGCAGTTGCCGTCCCAGAGGCTGCTTCGACTGCGTCTCTGGCCGCCGAACACAGGCCCGCTGCCCACACTGCAAGGCCACAGTCAAGCAAAAGCTGTCGACAATGGATCCACATTGATGGCATAGCCTATCAAATGCTCTGCCAAGCAGCAAGGATCGGAGTCGCCAACTGGAAACAGCCAGCAACAGCCACACAGGCAACGAGCGCCGCATCCCGGAGCGGCATGGAAAGTGTGCCATGGTGCCAAAAACAATATCTTTGGTTTGTGGGCCTTACATCTGGACATGTCGCATCAGCAGTTGTTTTTATCAGTTCGTGGATAAGCAACCACAAAACACTCCATTCGAAAATGGCTGAATTGCTTTACTTACTTTACTGACACATATAGCCATATAGGGCCACAACAGGAAAGTCCTTCACAGCGTGAGAAAAAAGTGCCACCACATATTGTGTCTCCGGGTACTGTTGATGCACGCCTGCCATCCAGTAGCAAAACCCCGCAAGACCCTGTTAAAGCAGTCAGAAAAGCTGCGCAGGCATAAACAAGGCTGTGGGCAAGGTCTCCGGGGAGCGATACCTCATGCTTTTGGAGCCTTGGACGGCTGCCCGCCTCAAAGGCAAGAAATACGACGTATGAATGAAACACACTGCCGAAGCGACCACTTCAATTCTTCACAATTACTTTCTGCCTGATAGGACGCACTGCAGCGGAGCAAAACTTAAAGGTTCGTAAACTGCGATGCATGGCTGCGGTGCCGTCCTCACAAGTTGAAGAAGCAGCTCACTGTAACAGGTTTTGTGGCAACACAAATGGGCTGTATCTTCCCCACTCAATCACTACGCCACGCATGTAGCTCACTTCCATGTACCTTAGCGTCTGTTTGTTACAAGTGCGCTTGTCGATATATTCTAAACTTCAGAAAGACTGTCGGAACGCGTAGACCCTGATCTAAACAGGTGTTTTGGAAAACAACTCGGCGTTCGCCTCTCAGTCCTGCTGGCGGCTCGACTCAGGAATGTGCTCAAAGGCGCTGGACAAAATGAAAAACTAAAGTGTCAGATTGTACTAAGGTAAGCTCACGCATCTGCCACCTAGGGGCATAAAGGGCAGCCATTGCACTTTCCGTGCTTGTCACAAGTAGTTGTCGTCCGAAAGGGTGCAAATCTACGGGCTTTGAAAGCTGAAGATGAAGCGGAGCTATGACGATCCACAGCCATGTGCCACTGCCTTCCAGAAAATGGAAGCGGAAGCGGAGACCCCTTTCGAAGGAAGCGGCTGCCGCGTTCACCTCCTCCCATGTGTAACCTACGCTGCTTTAAGTTGATGAAAGCCTGGTCGCATGCAAGAGCAAACAAAAACACAAAAATCACAGTATATGATGAGCTGTCCAGGAACTGCTTCGCATCGTCTGAGGGTCGACTGGCACTAAATACAGCCCGGCCAGGCGCGCACGATCCCCTGCATGTTGTTGTGGAAGAAGCATCATTGAGGGCGTGGCCGCGAATATTGCACTTGGGAAATGTTTGCATTCCATCGCTTCCTTGGAATTGCAGTCCCCGTAGCCGCAATCCCTGCCAAGCCTGATGCCCATAACACATGCGACGATGTAAACGCATGCCGTGTTCAGAATGGTCTCAACGAGAAGCCTTCTGTAGGGCGACTCACACCGCCACCCTTTCAAGATCCCGCCAGCGAAATCACACGCGATGATCTCGTCGCACTCCCACTTCGACAGCCCACCGAACGCATGCCGGATCAGCCGATAACAATCGTCATCCGAAGCATGCTTTGATGAACGATGGTGCAGAAGCTTGGGGTTGCCACGTTTGTCGAACTCAAGTCTCAGCAACTGAACTGTGCTGTCCGCTTGGTCCACCAAGTCCTCAATACATCGGACGAGCCATATGTCATGACAACTAAACGCATGTTTGTGCAACTCCCCAATCCAATACTCTTCGCCATAATGAAAGAAGAGCTCAGTTCCTGGTCCAATGTCTGTTGCAGCAACGGCTACAAAGGCTCCGCATCGTTCCACCAAATAAACATTGCATTTCGCCGACGATTCCTGGTATTCCAAAAGTGCTTTCTGGAGATCTGCTTTGGACCTGAGCACGCTGGATGGAATGTTTGCTGCGTCATTTCTGAGTTGAGCGACACCACGACTGCTGTCTGTTACACGAGGATCTCCAGCTATTCCACCAAAATTATAGCTGGAGAAGTTTCCGTACTCGTCATCGTACCAGCCCATGTACTGACTTAAGATGCTACCTCTGCAAACAGCGGTAGCACCAGTGAACACGCCGCGGCCGGCCCCACGAATTGAAGACGGCTTCACAACTAAGTCTCGACGGTTTAAGGAAGGCACGTGAGGCACCCGAATCTCGTCCGGCCGGGATTTATAGGAATGCTGCGTGGACAGGGTGTGGTGATACATTGTACTCTCATAGAAAGACATAGGAAAATGTAGGACCGCCTCATCTGCCAAAAGAGGGGTCGGAACCGGTGTTGCGTACCAGCAGGGGATCTGGTCTTCCGTCACCCTCAACGGTGCATAACGGTGCAAATGGGACCATGTTGTGAGGTTGAAGTTGAACTCCTGTCGAAGCACCTTCGAATTTGACTGGGAAGCGAAACGTGGCAGGATTCATGTCCCCGATAATTCGGCCGAGTTTGCCATTGTACTCCTGCCTCAACATTCCCACAGCCATGAATGGATCGCCCACAGTCCATTGCCAACGCGTTGTGTCAGAGATGGAACCATGAAAGATGATGTCGGACAGCATACTTGTCACATCTTGCACGCCTGCTTGAACCGCAATGTTCGTTTGGTTCGAACATATTCAAAAAATTTTTCAACCTCGGCAAGCGATGTCCACAGGCAGCGGCATAACGCATAGGCCTCAAGGCATGTGGCAGACCGCAAAAATTGCGGAACAACGGCAACAACGCAAGCGCCTGGGAGAGGGCGAGGACAGTGCACAGGGCTGTGGACAACTAGCTGGACACGTACGGCTGCATCAGCGGCCGCGGCGATCCACCGGCATTGCACAACACCCCACTGCCAGTGAACCAGGAAAGCAGCGGCGCCGACGGGAAGTGCAGCAGACGATCGCGCCCAACCAAACTCACCACCAAACCCCCACCGTCGAAGCGGGGTGTTGAAGGTTGGGGGGGGGGGGGACTGCAAGCCCAGCAAGCTGGCTGCAAAGGAACCCCGCCCACCTGCGACGGGGCGGCACGCGCGCGCCCGTGCCCGCGCGAGCAACCGGATGAAGGCGGCAGCAACGACCACCAACCTCCAGACCAGGGCGTGCCTCCGCTGCGCCGGCATCCCACAATCCGGTCGAATAAATTGAGTGGCAAGACCAGCAACGCGCTAACTCTGCAGCCACATGCGTGCGGTGCCGGCGGTAGGGCAGGAAAAGCACGGGAAGCTGGTCCGGCCCGGCCAGCAGAAGCGGAGTTCGGGCCCCAGAAAGGGTAGCATGCACGCCAAGGTCAGGTTCATGCTAACCATGCGCGCAGCGCCGCCCTGGCACGCTCTCCTCTCAAATCGAAACTTTAGAAGGGGTTTCATGTGAACGGTTTTTAATACAGATGCTTGCAACCTTCCACACGCCCCAAGAACATGCCAAACACCATGTAAACGAAGCGGAACGATGCATCTATGACATCACGCATGCTTCAACATGCGCGAAACGTGTACAACACCATCTGAACGCAGCGAAATGTTGCATCTATGACATCCTCAACAGCAACGCTAAACAGCAACTACGCGCCACAGCCGAAAATCGCATGCCGTGTTGATACTCGAGCCGCCCACTCCCGAAAAGCGCGCACGGAACGTTGATTTGGGAGCCGCCCACATCCGAAAATCGAAACATGCCCGTATGAAGACCGACTGCGGTCACGCCTTGTAGGGATGTTATATGTACAGCCGTTGGCCTGGTCACATCAAACCGCGCACGCCATGCAGCTCTTGCTCTAAAGCTTGGTACCGGGACGGGGCCAAACAAAACAGATGCAGACAGTGCGCGGCGAAGGTGCGCCGGAGTGGACGGCGGGGTCGAGGTCCTCCCAACAAATGCAGCTGCCGTACGATGCACCGACAGGGGCCTGCCGGGCAGGCGCACGGAACCGGCAGTGAGGCAGCTGGCGCATCAAATGAAGCCAGCACAGTGAGTATCAAACAAGAATCGCCAACCGGACAACCGAGATGGCCGCAGCACCAGCTCCACGAAAACGACATAACTGTGGAAGTCCATATCCTGCAGCAGATAGCCGCGATGCAGCCAGTCATCGTGGCTACTGCCTACTGCCAGTGACAGAGAACATTGCCGCTGGCTGACAGTGAAGCTCCTGGGCCTCTGGTGTAGGCTCTGCAGCGCCAGCTTGATTGCCCTCAGCTCAGCTCCCTGCAGCAGCATTGCGTCTTTTCTTTTTTTTCTCCACACGCTCTTTTACTCCTGCCCACTTTGTGTCCGGTCAGTGGGGGGGTCCTACGGAGCCTACGAGGCCCTACGACTACGACAGGTGTCGCAGCGGCAGGCGGCTCGGCCCCTCGGCCTCTGCGAGGTCGAGAACGCGGTCGAGCGGCGGACCCGCAACGCTGGTGGCCTGCGGCGGTTGGGGCCATGGCTGCCCAAGGGCAGTGCTTGCGACTGCCTGCTGCACTGCGACAGACAGCATGCCCCACCAGTGACGCGTCCAGCCGGAAGACGCGGCGGCGCACAGGGCTGGCGGCGCAGTGTAGGACCGCAGTCGGACCAGGTCTCGCACCAGTTGCTGGGCGTCGCTGTTGAAGCGCCCTCCGACCTCGCTGCCAAGCACCAGGAGCTTCTGCGGCCCTTGGCGCCGGAGCTCCGGGTAGGTGGCCGCCTTGCGTCGCTCCGCTGCCCGCAGGGCGGCGCCGTCGACGTCGGCCGTGCATGGCTGTGGTTGCCCCGTGCGTGTAAGTGGCGATACCAGCGTCGCATCGCAGCATAGCGCGGATCAGTTAGGCGTCGCCCCGTAGATGACCACGTCTAGGCGGCGTCTGTCCTCCGTGCGCACTCCGGGCGCCGTGGTGTGCACGAGCCATTGTTGTGGAACCACCTGCCCTTCGGCACCGACGGCTTCGCGCGCGACGCGGACCCACGCACGCTCGACGACCTTGGCGCGTCGGGCGAGCAGGCCGGTTCGCGGGCAAGCGAGCGCGTGGTCGCCGAGGCGGTCGACTTGCGCCCCACAGCCGGGCGCCGGGCCGCATCTGCCGTGGCAGAGGGGGAGTGGCATGCGCAGGCGTCGGCGGAGCGCGAGTTGCATGGCCTGGGGCGCAAGCGTCGTGGCTGGCTCGGCTGGTATGGCAGTGAGCCAGGACCCTGCATGAGGCCCGATTGGGACCGCACCAGCGCCCGGGCGTCCGGCAGCATAGCCGGCAGCATCATACTATCGCGGAAATGTTGGTTGCGAGTGCGCGACGCATGAAACTGCCAGCCATGTGGCCAGTCTCCCGGGCCGGTGTTCCGGCGGGGCCGGGCGGGCTCCTTGGAGGATCTCTCGCCAGCCTGGGCAGGCTTCCCAGCCTTCGGCTCATAAAAGCTCACGGGCCTCTGCAGCAGCGCGCAGGCTGGAGGCATTGTCACCGCCATGCTCCAGTACATCCCGGCAGCGCTCGGCAAACTCAGGCAGCCGGGCGTGGATCACCGGCAAAGCATCTGCAATGCCGGCCCAGTCCTTTTTAAATTGCTCCCATCGCCGTCTCTGGCATAGGGGCTGGCAGCTCTGCCCGCGCAGTGCTGCGGGGCTCAGATACCCGCGAACACGCTGCGTCGCTTCGTTCCCGCGCGCACACCTGCACGTTTGCACGAGTATTCGCAGACACCGGTGCCTCACGCGCATAAATATGCTGCGACTCAATCTTGGATCACCGACGTGTGTGGTGCTATGAGGGGTTCCAGCGCGAAGTTACCCACAAAATGACACCTATGGCCAAGTTATTTAAACTTTCTCCTGGGGCAGCCCAAGCCTTCCATCGCCCGCAAAAGGACTCTGTAGCCGACGAGTTTCTGCACCATGTGCGACCTTAGATTTGATGATGCAACTAGGAAAGCTGTATTTTTTTACGCCTATTTTGCGCCTGCGCGACTGCTGCAATTCGTACATTAGGCAACTGGTAGTGGGTTCCCGCTCTTGGGCACTGGAAAGTGCAGCTGGGGGGGAGTTCTGTAGCGGATGGACACGGCGGTGCGCGCGCTGCTGTCAGGCGGGGAATGGGCGGCTCGGCTGGCTCGCGGAGCCGTGCCGACACTCGCCTTGCTGCCGCCGACGTGCAAGCAGGCAGCAGCACATGCTGCTCTGGTGTGCGTTGGTGTAGAGCCGGCTTACTTCGCGCCGGGGTTTGGGCCTTGGCCGCTGGCTTGGGGGTGGTTTGCCGTGGGCGTCTTGTTGGGGGCAGCTCTGGTTGCCGGTATCTGGTGCGCTTGGGCCAGCCGGCAGCCAGCCATGCCTCGCTCCTTGGCGCCCGAACTGGCGGCGGCGAACGAGGTCTTGATGGCGTTCCACGCCGGGGGCGAGGCCGAATTGAGGGCGCTGGCCGCCCAGGCTGGCACAGCTCCCATGGAAATGCTGTGCGGTGTGCTGGCCGCAGCGCTTGGACGTCCGATGCATGCGCCGCCCAGTGTGGCGGGTATCCGCCGCCGACAAAGGCCGGCGGTCAGGTCGGCTTGAAAGCGCATAATGGCACAGCTGCAGCGCCTGTCGCTTCCAGGGCGGGATGGCACCGCCCTCGCAGACATGGCGAGCAGCATGCTGGCTACAACGCCAGCCCACCCGACTCACCCGCCGCCGCGCACGACGGGCATCCTCCACAAACGGCGCCTGGCGGCCCTGCCGGCCTTACCTTGCCGCGCCGTCCATACTCGCCCCACGTGCGTGCGTCGGTCCACGTTTTCCAACGGCGGGCCAAGCCGAGCGTTCATGACGCCGTCGAGACTGCCATTATTCATGCTCAGTTTGCGCAACTTGGGCTGGTAGGTGTAGGACGTGCCTTGGTACCGTCTGAGTTGAGCGTGTTGTTTGCACCGCCGGCCCCCGCCAACCCGACAGGGGGGGGGCAGGGCGGCCCAACAATCCCCGCAGCTGTTTTAGCCCGAGCACCACGCCGCTCAGTTCGCAGCCATGGCCCCTTGCCCCGCGTGCCGCGTTCGTGAGGCCGAAGGTGGCCCCCACTGCAGGCACTGTGCTGCGGTGCACGCCCTGCAAAGGGCGGTCCACACAGGGGCATCGCCGACTTGGGCAGACCCTGCCATCTTGGCAGTCTTGGAGGCGGCAGTCGCTGTCCTGCAGGCCTTCACGCAAGGGCCGCCTGTCGCTTATCCACCCCGCGACAGGCCTTCTGACAGCCGAGAACCCTCTCGCGAGGGCCGCAGCCGCAGCCGCAGCCCGCCCGCCCGGCGGCTTCCGACGCCGCCGCCGCCACCGAGGCGTCAACACCGTGCTGGCAAGAAGCACCGTTGATTCTGGTTGCGGGGGTGTTTTTTTAAAGGTCCAACGCCCGCCGCTACAGCACGCAGGCGGGCGGCCACGGACCCTAGGCAGGCAGAATAACCCGCTCAGGCCGCGCTTGAGAAAAGGTGCGCTCGCACAGGGTTTGCTAGTGCCGCCGCGGCAGCTTTGTTTTGCGTGGCTGACAGGGACGAGGGTCGGGGAGGCAACGCACCCAGGACCGCTGGCATCACGAACCCGTGCACTGGCAGCCTTAGCGGACATTGGCATAGGATCTGGTGACCGTGGCGGGCCGCACGCCGTCCCGCAAACCGCATTGGACACGCCGTCATCGGAGCCTGGGCCCGACCAGCTCAGCGGCGGAGAGCAGTTTGAGGACTGCAGTGAAAGCGCCGTCGTTGGCGGCATGACACCCCCGTCTCCTACTGACGCTTCATACCCGCCGGCACAGAGTCCCGTGGCGGTTTGCCCGCCGACCAACTCGTGGTTCTATGTGCCCCTTTTGCTGCATGTAGCAGGCCGTTTGGACGCCCCATCTGCCGACGTGTGGAGCTCGCACCCCGTTGGTGGCCGGCGTTGGGGGCTTTTGGTTGACGCGATCGTGGCGGCGCCCGCTATCCTTGTCGCAGGCCTATTGGCTGCGGTGCACACGGTGGCCCTTGTGGATGAAGCGGTGGGAGTTGACGATGTCGCCCGTGTTTGCGCGCAACTCGGAGCCGCCTCCGGCCCTACGCTTGATGCGCGAGACGCAGTCCTGGCCTTGCTTGTTGGTGGGCGGTACGTGCCAACCCTCGGCCAATCCGCCATCCTCCAAGCGTATGGCGGCGCGCGCGGGGCCAGCGAGGCCGCGACGCTTGCGCGTGTCTATGCGGAAGACCCCCTCGGACCACCTCGCGCTCTCGGCGGGGCGGGGGGTGAGCTTGCCGATGACCATCTTCTGGGCGATGCTGCGGCCCGCGTGGCCGGAACCGAGCGTGCGAGGGGTCGGGGACGCCGGGGCAGGGGCCGCGGGCGGGGGCGCAATGGCGGGCCTGGCAGGCCACCGCCATGCCCGCAGGGCGGGCCTGGCAGACCACCGCCAAGCACGCAGCTGGCCCCCAACGCGTCTCCTGCACAGTCCACAAGCCCCGCGCCGTTACAGGGAGTTGCAAACCGGCAAACCAGGAGTTTTGGCGGACAGTCGACTTGGCTGAAACGTTGCAGCAGCGAGTTTTCACGTTGCAGGCGCCCCCACACTCTTTGCGCGGGGCCTTGCGCCAAACCATGCGTCAAGGCTTGGAGCTCATTCGCGACGGGCGGGAAGCACACGCCGTCGACATGGGTTGGAAATTGTTTTTGCTCGCGCCCCGCATGCTCTTGTTCCGATCGCGGGGCCAGGTGCATGTCCCGCCTTCGGAGCTGACCCGCCGCGTAAACCTCCTCGCCCAGCAGCGATGGGGCGAATTGCTGGCTGAGGCGGCGCGGGCGGGCCAGGACCAGAACGTCCAGGCAAGTGCATCCCAACGGCGCCTGCCGGGCACTGGCACAGACGGGGATCTCCAACGACGGGCCGAAAGGGCAGCGGCGCTGGCGCACCTAGGCGAACTGTCAGCGGCCAGCGCTGCATTGGAAGCTGCCCCCCTGGCGCCGGCAACGTTGGACACAGTGGCGGAGCTTCGTGATCCGGCTAAAAGGCCCCAAAGTCGCCAAGTGCCGTTACCTCCTTGGCTGGCGGAGTTCGACGCTCCTGCCCTGCTGGCGGTCAACGCCGCCAAACTCAGCGCCAACCTGCTCCGGGCACGCCGAGGTGCCGCGGCAGGCCCGTCAGGCGCCACGTGCGAGCACATGCGCGTGCTGCTTCATGACGAGGATTGTTGCGAACTCTTGCACAACGCGGCGCAGTGCCTGGCTCGTGCGGAGGTGCCTGAGCAAATTGCCGCCGGGCTTCGCCTTGGCCGCATGGTGGCCCTTCAAAAGCCCGCGGGGGGTATTCGGGCCTTAGTTATGGGCGACGTGTTTCGTCGGCTGGTCTCGCGCACGCTCGCCCAGCACTTCAGCGCCCAATTGCAGGAAGCCTGCGCTCCGTACCAATACGCTTTGACCACGAGAGCAGGCACGGAAGCGCTGGCGCGTGCACTCCGCTTTGCTACGGAGTCCAACCAATCTACAACAGTGGTCAGCGTTGACGGGGTCGGAGCCTACGACCACATATCCCGCAGTTGCATGTTCCAAGGTCTCCGCGATTGCCCAGCTCTGGCGCCCCTCATCCCCCTTGTCCGCATGTTCTACGGGGGGGACAGTCAGTACCTGTTCTACGACGAGTCCGGCCACGCCCACGTCATAACCCAGGCGGAGGGAGGCGAACAGGGGGATCCGTTGATGCCAGGCTTGTTTGCTGTCGGCATCCACCGAGCGTTGCGGACGGCCCAAGACTTGTATGCATTTTTGGATGACACATACATCACGTGCCCGGTTGAACGCGCCGTTCCCACCTTCCGTACCCTTCGCACTGCGTTGGCGGAGCACGCCAACATAGACCTGAACCTCGGCAAGACGCGGGTTTGGAACGCTGCGGGCCAGGAGCCTGAGGGCCTGGCGGCGGAACTGCCGCCACAGCCCGGGCACTCCCCCGTGTGGGTTGGCGCCCACTCCCTGCCGGCAGAGCAGCAAGGCATGGTCGTCCTAGGCACACCGCTGGGCAGCGACGCCTTTGTCGACGCGTTCTTGCAACGAAAGGCTGGGACCCACGAGTCCTTGTTGTCCAAAATCCCCGCCGTCCCGGACCTCCAGGCGGCGTGGCTGCTGTTGCTCATGTGCGCTGCCTCGCGTTGCCACTACCTGCTCCGCGCCTTGCCGCCCTCCGCCACGGCGGCTTTCGCCCGCCGCCATGATGAGGCGGTTCTTACTTGCCTGGGGGCGTTGTTGGCCAACGAAGCACCGCCGGAATTGGACGGCCTCGCCATTCGGCGGGCACAGTTGCCTCTGCACTTTGGTGGGCTCGGTTTGCGGTCTGCGGAGGCCTCGCGCCCTGCGGCGCATTGGGCCTCCTGGGCGGACACCCTCCCCACCCTCCACGAGCGCCACCCGGGCATCGTTGAAGGGCTGCTTGCCCAAGCCCGGTCCCACCTGCAACATGAAGGTTGTCTCCTGCCCTGCGTAGCCGCCGCCCTTGGCTCGGAGTCGAGTCTGCGGCAAGCTGGCTTTGACGCCCCGCACTGGCAGCAGTTGGTTGAAACCTCCCGCCCTGAAATGCCGGCGGGACGAAACTTCGGGGATCCTCTGCGAGGATGGCAGAGGGCCGCCACGTCATGCTTAGACACGGCGGCGTGCGAAGGCCTCCTTTCTGACCTCGACCCGGCCTCGCGCGCGCTTCTGTTGTCTCAAGCTGGCCCCGGCGGCTCACGGGCCATCACAGCCCTCCCCACCGCGCCGGAGCTCCGCATGCCTTCCGATTGCATGCGTGTCCTGTTGTTGCGGCGCTTGAGGCTCCCGCTGCCGCACGTGCCGAGGCACTGCCGCTGCGGCGGTACTTTGGATGCGCTCGGGGACCACCGGGCTGCCTGCCCTGTGGCGGGTGTTCTGGGCCCGCGGGGCGCTCCACTGGAGCGAGCCGCCGCCAGGATTTGTCGGGAAGGAGGGGCCCGTGTGGCGACGAATGTTCTGTTGCGTGACATGAACGTTGACGTCCCGCTGGCGGATTCACGCCGCATAGAGGTCCTCGCCAATGGGCTACCCCTGTGGCAAGGTGCCCAGGTCGCGGTCGACACGACCTTCGTCAGCCCCGTGTCGCGGGACGGGTCTGCACGCGCGGGGGCCGATCGCGTCCCCGGCAAAGCAGCAACCGATGCGGGACGACGCAAGCGCCAAGCCACCTACCCTGAGCTGCTGGCGGCCCGCCGCTGCCGGCTGGTTGTCCTGGCAGTCGAGGTAGGCGGCCGTTTCGGGGCTGAGCTGGCGGACTTCCTCCGCCGCTTGGCGGCCTCGAAGGCCCGCGCAGCTCCGGCGCAGCTCCGGCAGTCTGCGCGCCAAGCGGCATGCCACCGCTGGGCGGGAATGTTGGCTGTGGCCGCCCAGCGAGCCCTGGCCTGGTCGTTGTTGGAGCTCCCCCTTGACATGGCGGACGAGTGCGATGGCACTGAGCCGCCTTTGGCGGACGTGTTGGCGGATGCCCGCCACACCTTCCCGGTGGTTGCCAGCCGCCTGCCGGCCCGTCCGTGAGGCTGCGGTGGGAGGAGGTTTGGCCTTGTACATAGAGATTCGCTCGCGGTAAAACAAAAAAAACAGAGGACCGCAAGCTTCATGGACCATGGACAGCCATAAAGCTTGGCTGTTTCCAGGAGGTTTCTGTACTAAGGCTCGATGGACAATGCAGAGTGATTCATCGCTGCCATTTCCACAAGGCATGGTGCTTAGCTGGTTTGTACGCACTTGAGGTGCCCTTTTTCTGAAATCGATCCAGGGGACGTGATTGACATGCAATTTTTCGTGTCGCAACCCGAGACATTGAGCTTGTCATCAAGTCACCCCCGCGCGAATGCGCAGGGGTTCTGTCGCATTGGCGGAGGAGAAATTCCTGCCCGCGTAATCGCGGACGACCACATGCGCCGTGCTGTGTGCAGTGGTCTCCATGGGGTTCAGGTCCACTCCAAGCTCAAGGCATCCCGTTCTCAAGCGCGGCTCGCGGAAAGGTGGTCGATCGCAGCACGGCAGTTGGGCCAACGGCCGTGCAGGCGTGCGCAACGCATCAAACAAGAGAGATGGGTGCACGCGTCGCAACACGGAAAAGTAACGTCCTCGACGCGTGGGCGACTCGAAACACACCGAGCACGCCGCCGTCGCGAGCGGGGCATGATGGCGCCATCGCAGCGAGCGGCCTCAGAGGAGGACGACGACTGGACACGGAGGGGCGTTTCATCACGCAGGGTGTCTCCTCCCCAGTCCGGCTGCGACGACATTGGCTGCACAAACTCAGACAAACCTGAAAGTGGGTAGGTGATTTTTCGTTCTTTGAAAGTGCGAGAGCCTCAGGGACCGTCACTGCAATCAGCCATATGCGCCTCCAGGGCGAAAAAAAAGGGCACGCGCGCAAGGCATGAAGTACGTGCGTCAGGCATGAAGTACGTGCGCCAGGCATGAAGTAGGCTCCAATCATCGCACCCACAAAGGCATGGGTGATTGAGGGCACGGTGACGGGCAGCACGGCCATCCAAAAAGGGATGGTGGCCACACCTAGCCAATGTCCATTCCCTGACCTCTAAGATCTCCAAGGACGGCAACCGACGAGAAGCATGGATGTTTGGCGAAAAATCCAAGATGACACTGGATGAAGGTGGCACGCGATGCAAGTTCAGATGCCTCAGCCTGGCATGCGCGCCAACCGATGCTGTCGCGGGCTGGGCATACACAACGATGCTTCCAACGCTGCAAAATGCAGAGGTTGCTACCGGGACCCAAGCCAAATTCATGAGGCAACGTCCCTGCTGAGCTCAAGGCTCGAAAAGCTCCTGCTGCCCAAGAACTTTGCCAACGCTAAACAGCATAGCGAAAGACCCGAGCAGCAAGACCACGGTGCACGGCACCAGGGGTGGCCGAACACAGGCGACCAAACAAACTGGCGAATGGGTCCCAACCAAGTTCACCCAAAACGGCTGCATTGGGTGCGCCGGCTGGCCAACACAGCAAGGGCCGCCCCAGCTGGCGCACATGCTTATCCAAGCGCTGTACAGACGCGTCATCAAGGAAAGCAGCACCATGGGTGATTGAAGGCAGCACACATGAATGGAATAGACTTCGGCGAAAACTCGTGTGCAAACCACGGCTTTCTGCCCAGGCAATGCTTTGGTGGAATTTGCGGGTGCTTTGAGAGATCAACCTGTCGGTTTGCTTGTTCCAACTTTGGAAGCCTACTCAAGAAGGATGACAGGAAAGCACGAACCGAAAGTCACAAGACCTACCGCCGACAGCAAGAACAGCTGTCTTATCGAGGCCTCTGCCAAAGGAGAAACGCCAACGGGCTCCCCAAGCACCAATGGCGTCAAGTGCACGTTGCAGGCCACTCTCCGAATCGGCCAAAACAACGTGGTGTTCCTACGCATCGGTCCGGTTCTTCCATTGATCTCGTGCGTCGCGGGATTTGCCTATTCGTAACCTGGTTGTGCACGACGGCTCCTTTTGCGCATGTCCACCCAATGCTTGTTGCCCGGCTTTAGGTAGTGATCACAGGCTCATCACTTTCCAGATCACATTGTCGCCCACAGCTACTGACGACACTGCCTCTCCCCGCTGGCCGCGTGTTCGCAACTGGTTACCCATTGTGCAAGCCTTGCGTCCTCGCCTGTTGGCGTGGACAGCTAAATTGTCGGAAATCCGTGGCGAAAACAGGTTTTCCTCCGAGGCTCGCCGTGCAATTCTCGATGTCCTGCATGGGGAGTTTGTCCAACGGCTCGCATTTCCTGTCATCAGCCCCAGCCTGATTGGTGGGACGACGAGTGCTATGATATGATGGTTTGCAGGAATGCTGCTTGGCGTTCGTGGTGCCGGGAAGGCACGGCTCAAGCGCGTGATGCATTCCGCTCCATGCGTCGTGCGTTTCATCATTTGGCTCGCGAAAAGAAAGCTTTGTATTGGCATAGTTGGCTTCAGGCGCAAGAACGTGCCTCAGCTGCATGCCCTCAGCTTGCAGCACGCAATATTCGTCGGCAGTTTGGTTCCTCTCGGCGCCCGCTACCTGCTAACATGCGTTCATCCTCCCCACATCGTGGCGCAGTTGAGGGTGCAGCATGTATTGATGCTTGGCGTTGCCATTTGCGAGACGTGCCTGTCTCCGCGAGCTCCGTTTCTGCAGCTCGCCTGACCTGGAGTCAGATGTCCGTCGTTTGCGTCGTCAAATGTCTGCCACTGCCAGTCGCTTCCATCATTTTTGCAGACGTCGTGCGTCGGACGGACGTCGATTGTGCCTCGACGGGGTTGCACCGACAAGTACGGCACGAGCAGCGCCCAACACGTTTCGGAACCGCAGCATCAGTTCCGACGGTGCGGTTGCGCGAGTTGGTGCCGAAGGGTCTCGGACGGGATGGCGTCTTTCGGCGGAGCAGGACGATGCAAGGCCTGTGGCCACATGGCCTCGCCGGGCGCTTGCTTGGCCACGGTTAGCACCTGTGGGGCCCCTGCCACGCCCCCTACCGCTTGCTGCAGTGGTCGTGCAGGACCTGATCGGCTGCTGCGGCCTGTCGCGAGTGAGGCGCGGTCCCTCAAAAGCAAAAGCCAAAAGACATTTCAGCGGCTCGTGCACGTGTCCATAGAACGGCGCGGAGTGTGTCACATGACGGCGTGTGCGTGTCGAGCTTCTGACTGCACTGCCAGACCTTCTCTCGGCTGCGAAGATCAACTAACACTGTGGGCCTGCGAAGCCACCATGCTCCTCACAGAAGTTCATACGCAATTGCCTTTTTTGCCGCTGGGAGTGAGACACCTGCATGGATCTGGCTCAGCCTACAGCAGCACTCACGACAGTGACCGCCCATCTGCATTTCCATCATAGGTCCTGGGATGGCTCTTACACTTCTAAGCAAGACTAATAATGGAACAATACAAGATTAAAACAATAGAGTAAAGAAATAGAATAATAGAATAATCGAACAATCGAATGATAGAGTCATATAACAACATAAAAATGTACCAAAAACGCAAAAAGACTAGTATCGAATAAGCTACAAACATCATAGTCAGATGATATATTCATACAACCATAAGAAAATTTTCTATTTGGCACGATTTCAAAAACAAAACACAACCAAATTGATTGCACTTGCAGTCAGCTTGTTGCTCTAACTGATTTGACAATTTATTGATTAAAAACTGAGAATCTGTCTGCAGTGACGCTTCCGCAATGAAAACACACCCAGACGCTTTTTGAAGATTCTTCAGTGTCACTGCACACACTTGAAGCTCTGAAAAACAATCAGAATATGATATCATAACATACCTTAACGAAGTCTGAGTATCTCTGGCTCAAAACCCGAATCGGCAGCATGGTGCCACCAAAACCTTTACCGAGCAAATCACTGGCTTTACTATACTCGCCTCATCCTGGGTCCCATCAAAGACACGACTTCAAAGTCCGTCAAATGTACAGACTCGAGCAAGCTTCACGCAGAAAAGATCGGCGGGCAAGTCGCGACCTGAGCACGAATTGGAGGATCGCATGCTATCTGTCTTGCAGATCAGCATCCACTACCTGTCACCACCTCCTCTTCCTTCTCCTTTCAGTATTCACTGCTGACCCTAAGGCTGGCCCTCGTTTTTCAAGTGGAAACAAGACAGAGAACATTTTTTGGCGCTTCAAGCATCACTTTATTCACTTGATTCGCTTTGTTCACGCTGTTCACTTTTGTTCACTTGGTTCACTTGGTTCACTTGGTTCACTTGGTTCACTTGGTTCACTTGGTTCTGAGGCCGCCACGCACGGCAAACTCCGTCCACGACGAAAGCCATGAACGGCAGTGCCAGACAAATCCACACCTCCCTTCGTCAGAATGCTGCTCCTTGCGCCAAGCAGACAGAGTCGTTGCTTCTAGATGCTGCGGAATTGAAACGAAGCCGGGACGAATAAGACCAAGCCCGCAAATTGGCCTCCACCTCAGTGGAATCTCGACGCGCGAAGGTCAGCGAGCCCAAAGACAGGCTGGTGTCCTCACGGACAACCCCAAGAAGCCGGAGGCGTGGACAGTCGTGGGAGGATGGGTAGGTTGAGGCATCTCATTTGTGGAGGAATATGCCTCGTAACCAAAATCGGGCCATGGTCCCAAGAGGATGAACTTCCCAATGGGTCCTCCGACGGGAACCGGCCTGCCCGATCGACCTTGGGCTGTCCCACCCTCTGCCAGTGTGCCTCCTGAGAAACTCATGGACAGGACAGGCAAGAGGGCCACACTCGGCTGCACACTCGACGCCGAAAGAGACATCTCATGTAGCTTCGTAGATGTCATGTCATACACCGCGAGGTTGAGGGAAGCTGGGGCTGAGCTTTTGACAACTCCCAAAAAGCATTTCAGAGAGCAGACCTTTTTAGGTTTTCGGGTTCTTGGAGTTGGTTCTGGGGTCGTCATGCAACCAGCCCGCCAAGTCTTGCTGGAGCTTGCCGAAGATGGAGTCAAGGCACCTCGGCAAGTTCAAAGTTGCTTGCGGGAAGGCGCTGTCTTAAGAGCGTTTCTCTTCGCAAGCCCTTCCCCAAAAAATGAAGATAACTCAGCAAACTTATTAGATAGTGCAATTATGCAAAATCCGTAGATTTCTAAGAAGATGAGCCGAGCAAACAGGGGAGTTGCAGCTGATCGGCCTGTCCATGAAGTTCTTCTCCTTCTGATTCTTGGAGAATCGCAGGAGCCTTCGTTTTTGGGCGTGAGTGCCAGCAGACCAGCAAAGAACCCGATCATGGACTTCAGATGTAGGCCAAGAAGCTCGAACTTGTCATTGTGCAACGAGCTGGCCTCTTCAAGACATTTTGCCAAACCAAGCCCTAAACTCAGCCCAGAAGGCAGCCCGGTGCCAAAAGTCTTCAAGAGCGCTCCTCACCACACTCCGGAACGAGACAAAAGTATCCAGAAATAGCAGCTACAGCTCTATGCCAGCCGTCCCCCCGCCTTGGCCCAAGAGCTCCACAGCCACACGACCAGCGCAGCGGCCACCAGCAACGCGGAAAACCACCTCGTTTCCCGCACCCCCTATCATGACGCAGACTTGAGAGAGGAGGGATATCTGACGAAATAGCACCCTGCGGTAATAAAAGAAGGCTGCAGGGGCCGTTGGGTTGAGGGTCGAAGTGGGATCCCGCAAGGCTGGCTGTTCTTGGAAAGCCGCAGACTGAGATGCTGAAACATTGGCTAGAGAACAGACCCTGCAACTGACAATTGTAGTACCCCCAGGCGTCGCCAGAAACCGGAACCCTTATCCCACAAACCGGCACACGATCATGAAGATTCTCATGACTGTTAAGATTATGATGCTGATGATGAGATATTTGTGGGGTATTACTACTACGACTATGGCCAGTATAATGATGATTGTTGCTACTATTCTTCGTATGATGCTGATGACTATGACTCCTGTTGCATGAGCGCAATGCAGCAGGTTGGCTCCACAGCCTTGAGTGGCACCGGGGCCGTCCAGCGGTCCTGCGCCCCGATGCAATAGTAACAACGAGGCAAGGATCGAGCGCCAGGAGCAACTTGATTTCAGACATATAAGACATAAAGGAAAATACGTATATACAGGGATAAAATATATATGTAGAAATAGAAACGTTTATTTAATGTATACATATGTATTATATATATATATACATATATTTTTTATATGTATACTGTTCTACTGTATTACGTAGCACAAGATACTGTCACCTTGCATTACACTTCACTCTGTATATCAGTTTTTTTCATGTTTTCATTCCTACACAGCATTAAGTTATCCAAAGTTAATGCAAGTGCTGTACTTCCACGTCCACCCTCAGCAAAAGGTTCCGTAGCGTCAAGCCCTACACCACGAGGCCAAACCTAGGTCCAGGGGCCTTAGAGGTCACTTCGCCCCACACACCGTCAATCGGGCTTAGGGTTTAGGGTTTAGGGTTTAGGGTTTAGGGTTTAGGGTTTAGGGTTTAGGGTTTAGGGTTTAGGGTTTAGGGTTTAGGGTTTAGGGTTTAGGGAACTCTCCGGAACCCAGTGTCTTGGAAGAAGGTGCGCGCGGTGAAGTGCAGGGAGCTGCCGATCACCAGCCAGAACCCAGCCACAATCATGCCTTGGATGCGAGGAGGGAGGCGTGACTGCAGACGCTCGCGTTCGCGTGCAAATGCGCGTGCACGCATGCATGCGCGCGCGCACAGGTGTGCACGTGAGTGTGTGCTTCCAGTGTCTACCGGGCTCTGCTCTGAGGATCTCTGTGCCGGTGCTTCAGAAGACGGAAGTACCAAGAACTGGGCATCATGTTGGGCTTTAAGGAAGGGGTCGAGACGATCTATCACCAAGGAGATTCGGAGATTGAAGGTCAAGGCGGTCGGCGGTTCACCGCTGCCACAAGGCAAACACACATGAGCTCTAAACCTCGCATGTGGAGATGCCAGCTGGAAGCTATCCCTTGCTATGGTCCCTTGCTACTGTCCCTGTCTTCGGTGATGGCACCGTTTCCTGCAGCTTCGGCGCGCATGATGAAGAGGACCCGCGGGATGAAGAGGCCCTACTGTTGATCCACCGTAGGGCAACGTGGGGGGGTGGGGCTGAAACCAGTGGGTTCCTGGGCTTAACAAACCAGGGCATCCCCTTCCCCATTGAAGTAAGGCAGGGAGAGCATCCCAAGCCATGTCGGATTTGCAACGGCAGCATCCATCCTTTTGTTTGGGCAGCTCTGGCTTCATAACTTCCGGAACTCCCAGTTCCCCGCCTGGCTCTCGGGGCCACAAAGGTAGCCCCGCACAGAGAGGATGTGCTTGTCAATGCCTGCACATTTGACTGGTTCTGCTCGGCTCGTTTGCACATTTTAGGCTCAAATTTTGGCTGTGTAATGCCGAGCATGCAAGCTCTCTGCATCTCTACAGATCTCCGCAGACTCCAAGCCATGCAGCCAAAGGGCGGTACTTCATTGCGAAGAAAAGTGCGCCACAGGGTAGCAGTGAGGGCATGAGCACGCCGAGGCTGACAGCCTCGGGCAGATTGTGATGAGTAGAGAATCAGCAATCAATACAAGAAAGTCTGCAGATAAGACTTCAACAGTACTAGCAGACTTTGGGATCTGCTTGATGGACGACAGCCAGACAAAATGGTGGAGAAGAGAAAGGGCTATAGGGGCTGGGAGGAGGTCAATGGCTCAAGCACATGATGGACATGCAGACTGTAGAGAAACAAGTCATCATTGCCAACTTCTGCGATCCCATACAAGCACGCTATGGAAAACCGTCTGTACCAGACCACTGTGGCTTTCGGTATGCAGTCAACTGAGCCGGCCCATGAACCCGACTAGTAGCCGTGGTCAGAATTGCCAGGGTGAAGGCGTACCAGTATCCCCAGGCAAAGATCCATGGCTCAGGCTGCGAAAGCAGCCATCGAACCACAAGCTGGCTCAGGTTCCTCAGAAGATCGCAGTCAGCACGCAGTGATGCAACCAGTGACCTGCCAACCAACTGCCCACGAACTGCCGAGCCGAGGAACAGAAGGCTGTTTGTGTTGGTCAGGAAGATGCAATTCAGCAAGTACCGCACCTGACACGACACCACAGCCTGTCCACCACCACAGCGCACGTCTTCAAGGCAAGCTGCAACAGTAGAGCAGCCGGGAGCTGATGGAGCTTGCAGACCCAGGAGCATAGAAGAGGCCAGGTGAACTGAACATACTTCCGTCGAGCAGCTGCAGCACTGAGATGTCCTGGTGCAAAGATAGGAAGCTGAAACTCCCTCGCTGGATCGCGGCTATCGGGGCCTCTGCCTGTCCTTTCAGTATCTTTCAGTTCTAGGGTCCTAGACACACACACACACACAGAGCTTGTGTTGGTTAGAGAAGCTTTAGCACGGTTGAGCTCGATCCTGCGTCTGATCCGTGATCTTCATCTCCAAAAACTCCAGGAGGGCTGGGATGCCCGTGAGGCCCAGCAGTGGAATCAGAAGCTGATTCAGGACCTGAGGGCACCGGGGAAAGATCAAAAGAAAGGTCCAAACACTCAAAGCCTGTTGCGAAGGTGGGGTCGAAGAGGACCCAAAAACTGACACCAAGGCACCAGGAACACATAGTTCATCAGCCTCGGAAGTCTTCCAACAATTGAGCCAAGGTTCTTGCCATGCATGATGCCTGATGCTGAGATTGCTGAGATTGCTGGGCCAAGGCACATTTGATTCACTTCAACCTGCCCCACACGCATCACTGCAGGCATTGCAACATCTGCAAAACTCACTTGTCGATAAGCTCTGTTTGAGATGTGTTCTGCCTTCGACAGCGTGTGGCTCCGGGTGAAGTTGCCTCGTACAGTACAGACCGCCGCATCTTAGCACAACCTCCGCACACAGCACGCTGCACCATTTAATCCCGGAGACAGATTACGCCGATGATGTAGGGAAGCAGCAGCGAGTTGATGAAGAGAATGATCTGAGCCGGATCGAAATTCCAGGAGAATTGTGGACACAAGGAGCAATGCGCGCTTGATCACGGAATGCAATCCTTTCTCATGAATCATGTACCACATACCCTTTTGAAAGGTGGGATCCACTGCAGTTGCTCAAACCATCAGAGCAAACATTAGATGAAGGAGGGGTGCCATGGTGGGCAGCTGCAGGGACATCCAGCGCCAGACGCCCCGCTTGTCCTTCAAAGCTTCATCAGCAGATCATGAGGGACACATGGGAGCATCGAAGACCTGGCACCTGGCAACCTTCGATTGTGGGGGTTTCCGAAAATAGGGGTCCCCTTGTTGGGGGTCCCTTTAAGGGGATTCGAGTCTATTTGGGGTCACACAAAGGGGGTACCCCCTATTTTGGGAGATGCCCCCCCATTTCTCACAAAGTGTCCGGGAGGGACACGCCGAGCCGCTGCACCACCTCGGCTGCACTTGGGCTGCTTTGAGATCTCGCTTTGAGATCTCTTTCTCTGCATGGGGCTCCGTCGGTTCCCGGTTGGTTCTTCGATGTTTCACCAAAAGCGTTTCAACTTCTCTGCCGAAAGTCTGCGTGCCGGATGGCCTTGGAGCCCTTCCGGAGTTCCTTGGGGGCAATGGGAGTGCTCCAGGGCGTGCCCCGGGGTACGCCGGGTACCCGGGATACCACAGTCCAACACGCTGCATACATGGACAGGCGGCAAGACGTTCGCGCTTCGTGCAGCTGACACGCCTACAGGGCCTACATACACGCTTTGCGTGCCCAGATTCAGGTATAATGGTGTTGAGCTCTGAAGAGACCGACCTGGGCAGCGGACAGGGGTGAGACCAGCCAAGCGAAGCTGCACATGACCTTGCTCTCTCTTGCCATCAAGCGGCACGGGCGTAACGACAACCAGCATGAACACCAGAAGCAGCAAGGCGGCGATGGTGAAACGGAGGACCCTGCGCCCGGGCTGAAGCTTCGATGTTGGAGTTGTTGGTCAATTGTGACCGGCTCTCGACTTGAGCAACAACCAAATCTTACAGTTTGTAGAGCGTTTGTTTAACAACATAATATAATGACATGATTCTACAAGAAGAGACTTTAAGTTTTAACAATAACATAAGATAATCGTCTAGTAATAAATGATACACTAATATGTGTCTATAGATGTTGTTCGAAGAAACAAAACATATTTAAACACAATAATATGACAAATGTGATCATTTAATAAAGTACTAACACAATAATCTAACAATCTCAAAGTACACTAGCACTAAAACAACTGAAAATATACTCATAGGTTAATCTAATAATATGACAAAATGAAAGTACACTCATACACTCATGCAACTATATAAGAACATAATCATATAGTAGTCTGTCAATATACTGATATACCAATATAGCAATACAAAATATAACGATATAACAACAGAACAATAAAACAACAGAACAATAGAACAAAGAACAACACACCAGTATAACACTACAACAACATAATATGACAGTACAGTAATATAGTAATGCAAAAGAATGCACAATATGGGCATATAGTGATATACATCTTTTGGGATGTTCCCCCTTAAGCTAACAGTCCCTATTGGGGATTATAGACCACCAATTACAACACCCCAACGCAGCTGAAGATGGCACTTTGTGGCCGTGTGGGATGGCCTCTTGTAGTAGGGGATGTGCAAGTTCTCCCACATCACATCGGCTGGATGTGGCGCCCGTCGACACCTCAAGACACAGCAGCAACTTCGGGCGCACAAGCGCGATACTACCGTGAATGGCATGCAACGCAAATGATTTCGTCTAGAACCCAGAGGTCTTGCTGCACTCTCAAAGAGTGCCGATTTTGTTTAGCGTGTACTTCCCCATGAATCTGTCTCTTGGGAACAATGCTTGATTTTGGTGTTGCCATTGTTCATGCTTGTTGTTGCTGATTTGTTGTTTCAGCAGGGGCTCTTGTTTTTGGCATGCGTGCTTTACGCCGCCGTGGAGGGTTTGCGACTGTCGAAGAATGGGGTTGGGGGTGGTGAGGGGAGGGGGGGGGTAATTACGTGCAGAAAGGCCGAAAACCATGGTATTTACAGTGTTTTCTGCACGGCTCCACTGGTGCTGCGTGTTGGGTTTCACGGCTGTTTGTCGGTCGAATGTGGGCGTTTACCTGGGGTTTTGCGCGTCATTTTTTCCCTCGAGGTCATTTTAGCTCCGCTGGGCTTTTTTTTTTCCAAGAATGGCCGCGGGGCTTGCGAATATTGAAGAATGGGGTGGGGGGGGTGGGCCAGGGGTGGTGGGGGGTAATTGCGCGCAGAATGCCCGAAAACCATGGTATTTACAGTGTTTTCTGCACGGCTCCACTGATGCTGCAATGAAGGATACTCTTACGCCCTGCTCACTGCGGCGGTGTGTTTCGTTTGGGGCGAAGAGGTTGGGCTATGCGCGATTGGCCAGAGCATCCACGTCCGCACGATGAGAACGTCCGTGTTACCAGTGCGCGCGATTGGCCAGGGCATCCCTGTCCGCACAAGCCCAAAGCCCTCAACCTCAATCTACAAGAGTGCAAGCCCAAAGCCCTCAACCTCAACCTGAAAAGCTGCAAGCACGCGACCCTGAACCTGAACCTTCAAACCCGTACCTCCCAGCCCTCAACCCAAACAGTCCTTCGACGTAAAGGTGTTCGAGGGTTTAGGGACCTCCGACATAACCCTGTCGAAGCCTTCGCCTCAACCTGCCCAACACAAAGCAGTGCAAGCCCGAAACCCTCAACCTGAACCTTGAAGTCCAAACCCAACCCGCCCCAACACAAAGCAGTGCAAGGCCAGGGCCCCACAGACCTGAACCCCCAAAAATGACAGAAAAAAATCAACTTTTGGTTTTCTACATTTGCGCACCGCGCTCTCGCCTTGCGCACGCACTGGACTGAAAATCGACAATGTTGCCAATGCTACGAAACCCCACGCAGGCCGATGAATTTCTGCTTTTTGCAAGTGGATGTTCTCTGTTCAAGCAGGTGATACCTTTAAACCGCTACGTGTAAAAAATGCCTCTTAACCCATGCCTGCCACACTTTTCGAGGCATGCCAATTTTAGCCTTTTGCATGCAAAGTCTCGAATTCACTGCGCCTGCCAGTGCTTTCAGTACTTCTGCATTCATCAGTGCTGGATGTTCTCCAAACGCAATCGCCAGACCTTCCACGGCGGCGAGAAGCGCGCGTACCTTTTTTTTGTTGTCGCTGCGAGACGTGGCATTCTGCTTGGCTGTTGCTGCGGGGCGCTGTGCTGTTGCTGTCGCTGCTGTGCTTTCTTTTGCTGGTTGCTGCCTGGGGGCTCGTTGTTTTTCTTGTTTTGGTGCTGCTGGGCGCCCTTTTGGCTGCAGGCTGCAGGGCTTCTTTGTTTTCTGTGTTTCTTATGATGCTGCAGGCGTCTGTGTTTTGTTGTCGCTACGGGCATGTGTTGCTTCTTGCCGTTGCTGCGGGGCGCGTTTTGCTCTCGACGTTGCTACATGGGCCTATTTGTGCATGGCGTTTTTGCCGCTGCTGCGGAGTTTTGTTTTTGTTGTTGCTGCAGAGCATGTTGTTTGTGTTTTGTTGTTGCTGCGGGGCGCACTTTTTGGTTGCTGCTGTTGTTGCCACGGACGCACTCACTCACTCACTCACTCACTCACTCGCCCCTCCATTTGTTGTTGCTGCCGCGGGGCGCGTTCTTGATTTTGCTGTCGCAGGCGTGCACTTGTTTGCCTGTCGCCGTGGGCCGCGCTCACTCACTCACTCACTGGCCTTTTGGCCGCAGCTGTCACTGGGGGGGGAGGCGTTTGTTGTTGCTTTTGCTGTTGTCGGCGGGGGCCGCGACATCAAGAACATGTACCGAGTCAGCCCGCGAAGACGAGAAGAGACAGGACCCATTCCTGGAGCTGACGGACCTCACTCATGACATGCCGATACTGTAGCATTGCTCGGCTCACCCCTTCCTCGATAGAAAACCCACACACACACACAGGTGTGGACGGCAGGCATGAGCATGCCCCACCAGCCTCAAGGTAACAGAGGCGAAGGGTGGCTGGCCGAAGTTGAAGTAGGCGTACGAGTAAAACCTGGGGTCCAGAACACTTCAGCCGCAACCATCATGGGAAAGACGGTCAAAAATCTCTGGGTGCTGTCAAATCACTTCCAACAGGACTCCATGTCTTCAAACAACGTCGCTTTGTAGCTTTTATCCTGCATGCTGGCAAGCTTACAATCAACGAGAAGCAAAGACAAGAGAACCCTTCTTCTCCGGATGCAGTGAGGTGTTCTGTGCAAGTGCCTCACAAAAACTTTACCCTCTCCCGCCTGGAAGGTCACAAAGGCACCTGCGTGTCGAGAAATGAATCATTCAGCAGGGCCAGTGAACAAAAGCAGTAAGCAAACGATACCAGTAAAACCACTAACCACATAAAGCCCTAAACAGAACAGCAGCGTGCGTGCATGACCAGGTATGCCCAGGTACGCCCGGTATGAGCGGGTATGAACGGGTACGCCTACTCGGGGTACCCAGGCGTACCTCCCGGGCATTCTCGGGCGTTCAGCGTGTCGCTGAAGGCGGCAACAATCCCAATAATCAAGGTACAATCAAGCTACATGTCCCGATCAAAGGATACAGAGTGCACCCAATTTTTGGCCCAAGACTACCCGATACCTATAAGTTAAATCCTAAGTATTGCCATCTGTCTGGTTAAAACCCTATTGACCCCAACATGCTGCCCTGGGGACTGCCACTCATCCGCTTGGCACGCAGCTCCATGTGGTCCAGGTCGGACTTCAGGTCTTTGGCCTGTCCAGGCCAAGAGAGGGCATGCCTCTCCAGCTTTTTTCGTAGCTTCGTAACTTAGCTATGCTGATTCTTCTTGTTTTTCTTGTTCCTTTGATTGTTGCAGCGCTTAAGAACAGTGCTGCACTCTGGGCTCTCGTTCGCCTGTTCGAATGTTTGCTCTATCGTTTCGAGGGGCCGGTGGTGCTCTGAAGCCTATGTACGTTTGCTGCTGCTCTCTGCGCTCCAGCCTGCGCACGGTACATGCTGCGACACTCCCGCCTCAAGGCCTCTGCATGCTCAGCTCGAACTCTTTGCTTGGTGTAGCCTTTTGGGTCTACAGCGGCATAGACCTCTCTACTTCTTGCCACTTTTTCGTAGCCCTGATTCTTGTTAATAACCGCCACGGACGATGAGGATGAGGAGGAGGAGGAGGATGAGGACGAAACTGGTGGCGGTGATGGTGGTGATGGCCCTGAAGAAAACGATGATGATCATCGTCGTCGTCATGATCATGACCATGCCCATGGTCATGATCATGATGGCAATAGTGATGATGCATGCTGCCGGTAATGATAAGATTGATGAATCTGATGATGACGACTTGACGAAAGTGGTGGAGACTGTCGTTCGTATGTTTCTGTTGAAGGATGATAATATCATTCTTGCTGTCAATATTATGGCCCGACAAACCAAGAACCTTACTACTCCTAACAACAATATATAGTAGGGTGTCTTTCCGGCTTTTACTTGAACATGACAAACATAACCCCTCACACGCCACCAATGAATGCTTTGTGGTGTCGCTGATTATGTCATTCAAGCTTCTGCTTGAGGTCTCGTTTGCACCTCTATGTGCAGACAAAAACAAGCTGCACTCCAGGAAGACTAGTAACGGGACAATGGCTGTGCAGACCCACCTTTCTCTCAAGCCGCTGGACTTGTCTAGACAGCCGCCACACGCGGAGTCTCGGAATACACCTCGCACGCAGAAAGCAATCAAGCCATCCTGTCTTCGACGTTAAGCCCCAACGAGTCTGGAACCACTACCCCACTGCCGATTAGGTGCAGACTTGCTGACAACAACTGACACGAGGAACGCGATCACCAGATCTTGCGTGCTTCCAGAGCCCCACATAAATCTTCGGGTTTCAGGATGTGTCAGGGTTTAGACAAACCCCAAGCCAGATGATACCACTACCCTCGAATCCCCTTGGCCAGCCGACCGGCAGAGACAGCTGTAACGGTCCAACTCCGCCTGCGACGGGTCGCAGAACTCGCCAGGGACCCAAACCCAGACCCTTATTGGAATGCGTAAAGGAGGCTATCATATACCCGAAAAATCATAAACAGGTATGTATAATATAGAAATATGTACATAGACATCCCTAGAATGCTTCAATCACTCTTGTTCAGGTACACCCTAGGTCACCTGTGCTTGCCAGCCTAAAGAGGCATAAGAGTCGGGAGCAGGGAGGCAAAACACAGCGAATGAAGCACCCTTGTGCCTCCCCAGCTGCATCGCTTTAGGAGACCCTCTTCCCCTGGCCTGAATGATGCTCAGCTCTTCCCGCTTCATCTTCAGCCTCGCAACAAGGCTCGGGCTCGGACTACACCAAAAAACCGAAGAGTCGAGCAGCTCAGGTCATATGGGCGCCATTTGGTGAAGCCGCAAGACGCAGCGAAAGACGCAGAGACATCCAATGCATACCCTAAAATACCCTAAACCCTATAACCCTAAACCCTAAACCCTAAACTCTTTTTGTTGGGGTGCCCTCTTGCCTGGCATGCGTCTCCTGCTGTCGGGCATCCAGGTCGTACCACGTATCCACCACGAAGGGCACGTGCACGCGGACAACTGAAGGGCTGCAAAAGGGGCTCTTTATGGGGCTCTTTATATGGTCCCTTCCTCTAGAAATGGCTTCCCGCTTCTGTAATACGGAGAATTCATGGTGCTGTGTCCTTGTAGCACACTTGCCAAGTATCCCTGACGGACTGAAAAGCGAGCCGGCCTGCTTTCTTCGCTTTTTCTTCGCTAACTTGAAGCTTCTTGCGGATATGCTCCTGGCAGGGGAGTTTGAGGCTTGCAGTTCAGGCAGTTGAAGGGCAAATCTGCAAGTGCCAGAGATTTCTGGCGCCGGCACTATGCTCAAAGATTCAAACTACTCCCCTCTCCCGAGATTTCCCTCCTACCCTCCACGCATACCAAGCTCAAGCCCTCGCACCTCAATCGCGCGAGTGAGGGACTGTTCGACCATCTGAAACTCCTTCACTCTCTGCTACAGCAAGGCTCAGCTGCGCGGGTGGCTTTGCAAACAAAGGTCGCAGGACAGTGTGGCATTCAACAACCGCAACTGGGCCTGATCTGTGAGGGAGAACGGCTTTCCGGTTAGATTGTCGCCCACGGGCAGGTGAGTCAACCAAACCGTGCGGTTGAGAAAAGGCATCGTCCTCGGCAAGGGAGACCCCACTAAGCCCAGTGATTCCAGTGGCTTCTTGGATGCCACAAAGACAAACATCTTAGCTTCCACCACATTGGGCTCCAGCTGTGGATGCATTGCCGAACGCACCCGCATGTGGACCTGCGTCGGGGTTGTTCTACACTACAGGATCATCTCTTTGTTTTTGGGGGCCTTTGTTTCAGGGCTCTCTTCGAATCGTGACCTATAATACAAAGGGAGCCCTGCTTCAGCCCTCCAACAGACCCCGGTTTCTGCAGAGGAGCAGACCTTCATCCGCTGCGTGAACATCAGAACAACCACACCGAAGACGGTGGCCAGAAGGCCTTGCAGCATGCACACATCTGGATTACCGCCTTGACTCTTGGGTCGCGAGGTTGCGCAGGAGTTGCGTTTGAGAGAACATACAACTCTTTTCACATTTCTCTGGCATTTTGTTCGCATTCAGACCCGTGGCAGCTGTATCGCTTCTTGACTGCGCTAGGTTTGGTTCTTGCTGCTCGGAAGATACTTGCTCTATCCTGGGTGCAAGTTCATCTGACACGTGGCATAAGCCGCTGCAACCGCATTGCTCCTTGCAGACATCTTGCCAAGACGGTACAGCCGTGCTGTTGCACAAGGCAGGCTACAACAGATAGCTTGAACCGCCCCCAGAAACCCGAGCAAGGGCTTGCCCCAATGCTTCCCGGGGCGCTGGCAAAGTAAGCAGATCCCGTCCGCACTGATATCCTGCCGCAGGTGATGTCTTTGTGATAGGCAAGCTCAGTCGTCGGAACCATGGATATTTGGCGTGGGGGGTGGGGCGAGGTCTTGCTTCTCCTCATTGCAGCCCCAAGAACCACAAAACATAGTAGAGCGATTGGCACACCGAGATTCAAAGCTTAGACGGACCTCAAGCTCTAGGGGAAGGGGGGGGGGAGTGGTTTGCTTCCGCCCTGCAAACTCTGCAGAGCACATCAGCACTCAGAAGGCGGCAGGACGTTGCTCCTGGGCGAGGGAGATCCGTCCGCGCGGGCCGCCGAGCAGCAGGGGCTGCACCTGAGCGGACTCGGCTGAATTAAGGAAGAGACCCCCCATGTATACTGAGGATCATGAATATGAGGGTCTATTCCTTAATTCAGGGGTTTTGGAAGATCTGGGTTCTGCTTGGAGTCCCAGAAGCCTCCGAAGTCACAAAGCGCGAGTGCTGAGAGCTGAGGAGCGGACGCCCCAATGAGGTATCACCAGAACGGCAGAGACAACAGTCAGCGTAGTACACATCCTCAAGGACTGTCAAGGCGGCCCCTCTTCTGTGCCAGCGACTGAGGACTCCGAGCGGATCACCCTTCAACCGTCGACTCTCGGCGCCCAAACCCTCACCGAGGTGCAGCCGGGCAACTCAGTAGCAATGCGGAGGAAGATCAAGTAGTTCAGGGCCTGAACAGATTTGAGCAGTCTGCAATGGAGAGACGTGGGTCACGCATGCATCAAAATTCAACAATCGCCTGAGGTTGACCAATACATCTTTGCAATTTGGCAGGAGGTACAGCCCCCCTGGTCAGAGTCACGAGAACCACAGCTCAGGCCAAGACGGTGCCATGGAACCTCGGGAATCGTATGAAGACGTACACAGACACAGCACACGTCTCTCTCCCTGAGCAGCATGGGAACATACGCTTGCGCGCTTGGAGCGGGACGTTGGGCCAAGAAAGGCGGAGGAAAACTCAAAGGCGTTGCGACTGGTGTAGTCGGCATAGTCGTCGTTGCCAAGTAGCCTGTCTATCAGGTGTTGGGGCATTGCAGTACGGAATCAACAGTATGGCTTCCCCTCCCAATGATCCCAGTAGACACTGCACTGCTTGCACAAAGGGGAAGTCAGGGAGCCTCACAACTTACGGTACACTCCAAGACTCCAAGACCAGTCTTGAGTGAGCTTCTTCTGGCCTCTGGGACGGGCTTTCTGCGTCGCTGTTGCGCCTGCACGCCGGAGTCACGCCGTAAAACCCTGAGCCCTCCCACCCCGACACCCCCTAAAACACTACATACTCCCCAATCGACAAACCCTCAACCCTAAACCCTAAACCCCTAAACCTCCGAAAGCCCGGGGCCTCCGCAGGTGACGGCACCATCTTTTCAAATGCCAGATGGCTAAACCTCCGCTCACTTCCATGGGTGTTGGTAGTAGAGTTTACTAGGGTTTAGGGTTGAGGGTTGCGGGTTTAGGGTTTTTAGGGTTGATGGGGTTTACAGGGTTTGTGGGCGTTCATAGGGTTTATGGGCTTTCTATTTTCAGTTCGGAGTTTGCGATTTGACATAACCTGACACGGAGAACAGTTCAGCAGGACATACGTAAATTATAGCAACACCTGGTAATTCGCCATGTGGAATTTTAACATGAAGTGGACCGTCATAACTTATCAAAAACAAAGACATGCTGTATAACATGATGAATACAAAAGACGATGATATCATGTGTATACAATGATAGCATTAGGCATACCATGATATAATATCATGCTATTTGATACAAAATGATCTTCATGCCATGGAAGATGACATCCTACCAGAAGACATGATCCTTCACATATGCTACAACATGTTATCGTACGTGTAGCCACCATGCCTTTGCTTTGTCGGAGCGGGTCCGGGGTGATCAGAGCAGCTTTGAGGGCCCGACCAGCTACCAACGTTGCGACATTGAGGGCAATGCTTTGGCCCATGCCAACCTCAGCTGTTAGGGTTTAGGGTTTAGGGTTTAGGGTTTAGGGTTTAGGGTTTAGGGTTTAGGGTTTAGGGTTTAGGGTTTGGCATTCATTGCTTTCCCGCCGACGTGCGACTGAGGGGCTGTAACTGGTGGCTGCGCATGATCCTTGAGCCACTGCCTGGTGTCTGCCTTCGTCGCGTTTGCCTGCAGAGGGATCAACTCGAAAACTCAGATTTCTGCATCTCCTTCTTAGGTACTGTAAATGGGCAAAATTGGGCCAACAAAAATTGGGAAAAAATGGGCGCAAAGATGGGCTACCATGACCTGGGGCATGCTGACCCCTCCACTCGCTCCTCCATGTTGGCCGCCAGGAGTTGCCATCATCTTCACGCGCGGAGCAAGCCAAACTGGCAATGGCCGTCTACAGAACGGTTTCGAAGAACCCGAGGCCCTTCTGCAGCCCTTCTTTGGGATGGTCAGAACCGGAAGTCTGCGTGACAATGATATGTAAGTGAGATGTCCTCTCGACTCTGTCGAGTTGCACCTAGAGCTAGATAGCAAGAGTTTGGAATGTATGGACTACTACTAACTCACAACGTGCTAGTATGACTAACACTGGGACAGCTTTTGCGAAGCATGCCAGCAGACACGTGCTTATACAGCTTTCTGCCGTGAGTAGAAGCCTGTCTGGCAAGGATGCGGATCGGAGCACGACCGGGAAGGCATGACTAGGCAAGCGAGATACGACACAAGCCGCCAGCCTCGGCTTCTGAAGTGCAGCACATGTCCAGACACTGTCGCTACGAGTGAGTCTCGACTGTTCCCTTTCATTACAGCCCGTGCTCGGTGAAGGAAACGAACAACATGCATGGGAACAAGCACAACCCAAATTCCATCTGAAACCCGAAGACCGGAAGGTAATCCGACGACACGGAGGCATGGGCTTTTCTCCATTGGCACTACGGCAGCTCAAGGCTCCCAAGGCTTTGGCTCGGCATTGACAGCCCATCTAGGATTCAGGGGTTTCAGGGGTTTTGTGACGTCTATGACCTTTGAAGTGAGACCATGCCACCAAGCCATTCTAAGCCCCGATGGCCCCAAGTCGGCCATCCCACCTCGTTTGAGTGGATGGCCGCATGGCCGCGCCCACACGCATCAGAAGTCCAAAGAGGGAGCGCCCCGCTCTCACCCCACTAGCTGCAGGTGTATTCGGCACTGCTCCTAAGGCATGACATACCCCAAGTAGCTAAGTAGCCACAAGGCCCGCAGGACGTGGCCATCTCAGGGGCTCCTTCCCTTTGTCGCAGTCAACTAGATTCGGGGAACCCCAGCTCAGGCGGCTGCAGATACTTTTGAGCTTCTTGAAGACCCTTGACATGGCTTTGTTTACAGCTTCCACGCTGAGGCGGCGGAAAAGCAACATGCCGCTAGGGTTTAGGAGAGCTTAGGGTTTAGGGTTTAGGGTTTAGGGCTTCGGGTTTAGGGTTTAACTGGCAGAGCACGGTGTTTGTAGTTTTGGACAAACAAGGGAAGCGCATTCAACAACTTCAGCCAGCACTGTGCAGGGAATCCCAGGCCCTACAAGGAAGCAAAACGGTCCCCTCTTCTCAGCTTGTGCTATATTTCGCTGAGAAGGACAAGGGAACATGACTGCAGCACCTATTTGTGTTGCACTCACTACTCAATCTACTCAGCGGTTGGCGTCTATCTTGTTCCAGACCTTGGTTGCTTCAAGATCCATAAACGCCTCAACCCTAAACTACCTTCAACCGTCTGTGAACCCCAGGCTGAACGTGCCTGGGAAGAAAACTCAGGGTAGAGTCCTGCTCGTGGAAGGCAAGTGAGCAGGCACCGCTAGATTCTACTCGCTAGAGATTCTACTCGCTAGATTCTCAAAACTGCGCGAATGCAACAAGAAGGAGACACTGGAAACAAAGCTGCTGTCAACAAAAGGGCTCAGTCATAGTCTGTGCTGAACTGACCACATGCTGCTCTTCAGACTAGAGTAAACGCAGCCCAAGCTACACCGCTGGGCAGCTTGATGAACTTGTCAGCATAGGCATCCATCTTGTACAGGCGGGCGCGCAGGTCGTTGCCCTTCTTGCTGGCATCGTTGATGTTGGCGATCATCGACGCATAGTCCGCGGCCAGCTGCTGAGCGTACTTGTTCTCGTACTCCCGCTTCTCTGGCTTGAGGTGCATGACGAGCGAATTGCTAACGTTCAGCACAGGCGACGTGGGAGCCTTGAGCGGGAAGGGGAAGCTGCCGTTGGCGCGCCAGCGCTCTGGGTGCTCGCCGTGAGGACCATACGGCGAGGACGTGATGGTGTTACCGACACCCCATCGCTTTCGGTCAATGATCGTGTTGTAGTTCCACACAGCCTCCATCTCCTTGTCCAGGTAGATCAGGATCTTGTTGATGTAGCGAGCACGAGGGGGAAGGTCCTTGCCGCTGACGCTGCGGCGGCGGCGGCCCCACGTGGTCTCGACCTCCTCTTCCTCGTCTTCCTGAAGGAGAGACTTGCGGTTCCACACCACTACGTGGCCGGTGGCATTCTCGACCTTCTCCATGGTGTAGTTCACGAACTTCTCCAGCTCAGTCAGGTACTGGTAGTTCGCCACGATGGGCTTCTGAAGCGGAGCCAGGATGTGCTTGAAGTGGTTCTTGGTCTTGGTGCTGATGTCCTTCAACCATGCACTGCCCTCCTCTTCCTCTTGTTCCTCCTCATCTTCCGCTTCCAACATCTCCTGTGCGGAGCTCTTCTGGCCCTTCAGCTGCAAGGCATTCAACACGCAGGACTCTTCGCCATTGCACTGGTCGTCACCAACCAGCGCCGACTCCAACGCCTCGGGCGAAGCCGACACCAGCGCCGCCAGCGTTGCCAACCATGCAGCAAGCAGTTGCATTGCAACTGAAAATTGACTCTCGGATACTCAGCGCTGTTGACAGGTACTGTTTTGGAAAGGCTTTGGCGGCGGGCGGGCGGCAAGCAAGTGTGACTCAAACCGTGTGCAACAGCAGCACGCGAACTCCTTCCTAGCAAGTGGCAAAGCTTGGGCAATTCAGACGACTTTCACCCATTATTTTAGGTTGCCTGGCCGATGCAAGTACTGATCAACTCCCTGCGCATGCCGTTCGACAGGAGCAGGTCACCGGCAGACCGCCGTTTCAGGAACTCCTAAGAAAAAAAGCGAATGGACCGCATACTCAGCGGTTGGCGTCTATCTTGTTCCAGACCTTGGTTGCTTCAAGATCCATAAACGCCTCAACCCTAAACTACCTTCAACCGTCTGTGAACCCCAGGCTGAACGTGCCTGGGAAAGAAAACTCAGGGTAGAGTCCTGCTCGTGGAAGGCAAGTGAGCAGGCACCGCTAGATTCTACTCGCTAGAGATTCTACTCGCTAGATTCTCAAAACTGCGCGAATGCAACAAGAAGGAGCCACTGGAAACAAAGCTGCTGTCAACAAAAGGGCTCAGTCATAGTCTGTGCTGAACTGACCACATGCTGCTCTTCAGACTGGAGCAAATGCAGCCCAAGCTACACCGCTGGGCAGCTTGATGAACTTGTCAGCATAGGCATCCATCTTGTACAGGCGGGCGCGCAGGTCGTTGCCCTTCTTGCTGGCATCGTTGATGTTGGCGATCATCGACGCATAGTCCGCGGCCAGCTGCTGAGCGTACTTGTTCTCATACTCCCGCTTCTCTGGCTTGAGGTGCATGACGAGCGAATTGCTAACGTTCAGCACAGGCGACGTGGGAGCCTTGAGCGGGAAGGGGAAGCTGCCGTTGGCGCGCCAGCGCTCTGGGTGCTCGCCGTGAGGACCATACGGCGAGGACGTGATGGTGTTACCGACACCCCATCGCTTTCGGTCAATGATCGTGTTGTAGTTCCACACAGCCTCCATCTCCTTGTCCAGGTAGATCAGGATCTTGTTGATGTAGCGAGCACGGGGGGGAAGGTCCTTGCCGCTGACACTGCGGCGGCGGCGGCCCCACGTGGTCTCGACCTCCTCTTCCTCGTCTTCCTGAAGGAGAGACTTGCGGTTCCACACCACTACGTGGCCGGTGGCATTCTCGACCTTCTCCATGGTGTAGTTCACGAACTTCTCCAGCTCAGTCAGGTACTGGTAGTTCGCCACGATGGGCTTCTGAAGCGGAGCAAGGATGTGCTTGAAGTGGTTCTTGGTCTTGGTGCTGATGTCCTTCAACCATGCACTGCCCTCCTCTTCCTCTTGTTCCTCCTCATCTTCTGCTTCCAACATCTCCTGTGCGGAGCTCTTCTGGCCCTTCAGCTGCAAGGCATTCAACACGCAGGACTCTTCGCCATTGCACTGGTCGTCACCAACCAGCGCCGACTCCAACGCCTCGGGCGAAGCCGACACCAGCGCCGCCAGCGTTGCCAACCATGCAGCAAGCAGTTGCATTGCAACTGAAAATTGACTCTCGGATACTCAGCGCTGTTGACAGGTACTGTTTTGGAAAGGCTTTGGCGGCGGGCGGGCGGCAAGCAAGTGTGACTCAAACCGTGTGCAACAGCAGCACGCGAACTCCTTCCTAGCAAGTGGCAAAGCTTGGGCAATTCAGACGACTTTCACCCATTATTTTAGGTTGCCTGGCCGATGCAAGTACTGATCAACTCCCTGCGCATGCCGTTCGACAGGAGCAGGTCACCGGCAGACCGCCGTTTCAGGAACTCCTAAGAAAAAAGCGAATGGACCGCATACTCAGCGGTTGGCGTCTATCTTGTTCCAGACCTTGGTTGCTTCAAGATCCATAAACGCCTCAACCCTAAACTACCTTCAACCGTCTGTGAACCCCAGGCTGAACGTGCCTGGGAAAGAAAACTCAGGGTAGAGTCCTGCTCGTGGAAGGCAAGTGAGCAGGCACCGCTAGATTCTACTCCCTAGAGATTCTACTCGCTAGATTCTCAAAACTGCGCGAATGCAACAAGAAGGAGCCACTGGAAACAAAGCTGCTGTCAACAAAAGGGCTCAGTCATAGTCTGTGCTGAACTGACCACATGCTGCTCTTCAGACTAGGAGTAAATGCAGCCCAAGCTACACCGCTGGGCAGCTTGATGAACTTGTCAGCATAGGCATCCATCTTGTACAGGCGGGCGCGCAGGTCGTTGCCCTTCTTGCTGGCATCGTTGATGTTGGCGATCATCGACGCATAGTCCGCGGCCAGCTGCTGAGCGTACTTGTTCTCATACTCCCGCTTCTCTGGCTTGAGGTGCATGACGAGCGAATTGCTAACGTTCAGCACAGGCGACGTGGGAGCCTTGAGCGGGAAGGGGAAGCTGCCGTTGGCGCGCCAGCGCTCTGGGTGCTCGCCGTGAGGACCATACGGCGAGGACGTGATGGTGTTACCGACACCCCATCGCTTTCGGTCAATGATCGTGTTGTAGTTCCACACAGCCTCCATCTCCTTGTCCAGGTAGATCAGGATCTTGTTGATGTAGCGAGCACGGGGGGGAAGGTCCTTGCCGCTGACACTGCGGCGGCGGCGGCCCCACGTGGTCTCGACCTCCTCTTCCTCGTCTTCCTGAAGGAGAGACTTGCGGTTCCACACCACTACGTGGCCGGTGGCATTCTCGACCTTCTCCATGGTGTAGTTCACGAACTTCTCCAGCTCAGTCAGGTACTGGTAGTTCGCCACGATGGGCTTCTGAAGCGGAGCAAGGATGTGCTTGAAGTGGTTCTTGGTCTTGGTGCTGATGTCCTTCAACCATGCACTGCCCTCCTCTTCCTCTAGTTCCTCCTCATCTTCTGCTTCCAACATCTCCTGTGCGGAGCTCTTCTGGCCCTTCAGCTGCAAGGCATTCAACACGCAGGACTCTTCGCCATTGCACTGGTCGTCACCAACCAGCGCCGACTCCAACGCCTCGGGCGAAGCCGACACCAGCGCCGCCAGCGTTGCCAACCATGCAGCAAGCAGTTGCATTGCAACTGAAAATTGACTCTCGGATACTCAGCGCTGTTGACAGGTACTATTTTGGAAAGGCTTTGGCGGCGGGCGGGCGGCAAGCAAGTGTGACTCAAACCGTGTGCAACAGCAGCACGCGAACTCCTTCCTAGCAAGTGGCAAAGTTTGGGCAATTCAGACGACTTTCACCTACTATTTTAGGTTGCCTGGCCGATGCAAGTATTGATCAACTCCCTGCGCATGCCGTTCGACAGGAGCAGGTCTCTGGCAGACCGCCGTTTCAGGAACTCCTAAGAAAAAAAGCGAATGGACCGCATACTCAGCGGTTGGCGTCTATCTTGTTCCAGACCTTGGTTGCTTCAAGATCCATAAACGCCTCAACCCTAAACTACCTTCAACCGTCTGTGAATCCCAGGCTGAACGTGCCTGGGAAGAAAACTCAGGGTAGAGTCCTGCTCGTGGAAGGTAAGTGAGCAGGCACTGCTAGATTCTACTCGCTAGAGATTCTACTCGCTAGATTCTCAAAACTGCGCGAATGCAACAAGAAGGAGCCACTGGAAACAAAGCTGCTGTCAACAAAAGGGCTCAGTCATAGTCCGTGCTGAACTGACCACATGCTGCTCTTCAGACTAGAGCAAATGCAGCCCAAGCTACACCGCTGGGCAGCTTGATGAACTTGTCAGCATAGGCATCCATCTTGTACAGGCGGGCGCGCAGGTCGTTGCCCTTCTTGCTGGCATCGTTGATGTTGGCGATCATCGACGCATAGTCCGCGGCCAGCTGCTGAGCGTACTTGTTCTCATACTCCCGCTTCTCTGGCTTGAGGTGCATGACGAGCGAATTGCTAACGTTCAGCACAGGCGACGTGGGAGCCTTGAGCGGGAAGGGGAAGCTGCCGTTGGCGCGCCAGCGCTCTGGGTGCTCGCCGTGAGGACCATACGGCGAGGACGTGATGGTGTTACCGACACCCCATCGCTTTCGGTCAATGATCGTGTTGTAGTTCCACACAGCCTCCATCTCCTTGTCCAGGTAGATCAGGATCTTGTTGATGTAGCGAGCACGAGGGGGAAGGTCCTTGCCGCTGACGCTGCGGCGGCGGCGGCCCCACGTGGTCTCGACCTCCTCTTCCTCGTCTTCCTGAAGGAGAGACTTGCGGTTCCACACCACTACGTGGCCGGTGGCATTCTCGACCTTCTCCATGGTGTAGTTCACGAACTTCTCCAGCTCAGTCAGGTACTGGTAGTTCGCCACGATGGGCTTCTGAAGCGGAGCAAGGATGTGCTTGAAGTGGTTCTTGGTCTTGGTGCTGATGTCCTTCAACCATGCACTGCCCTCCTCTTCCTCTTGTTCCTCCTCATCTTCTGCTTCCAACATCTCCTGTGCGGAGCTCTTCTGGCCCTTCAGCTGCAAGGCATTCAACACGCAGGACTCTTCGCCATTGCACTGGTCGTCACCAACCAGCGCCGACTCCAACGCCTCGGGCGAAGCCGACACCAGCGCCGCCAGCGCTGCCAACCATGCAGCAAGCAGCTTCATGACGATCACAAAAGTGGAAAACTAATGCTACACACAAAGCGCTGTTCGCAAGTGTTGCTGGGAAGCGGCGGCAGAATTGCACAAAGGTGTGAGGTTACAACAACCTGGCGTAGTCCGAAGAGCCTTCACATGCCATCCTTCTTTGGGGGCTATTGTGCTCTGATCTATTTTGGCCTCTTTTCCAGGCGGTCTCTTTTGCGAGACGCACTAGCATCCTTAGAGCTGGCCCACGGAACAAGCACCCTTGTCCAATGCCTCCGAAGTCACCGAAGGGTAGTCTGAACATTATTTTGGGGCTTGTTGGTCGTGTTTCTAGATGTAAGCACCGCCAAAACCTACGTTCGAGGATCAACTTGCCCCGAACCTACTACGTGCGTCGACAGTACATCGTCAAGACTCAAGACCAAAGGTTGTTGTATCGTCCGCAATGACAAATCGCCGCTTGCACGTCCTGCTTCACTCGCCCTGATGTCCGCGCAAGCATGGCAGAGTTGCAACTGCTGCTTCACGGCCTCACGATTCGCGGTGTTCGAGATGATACTCCTGCCTCAATCCTCGCGACGCGCAGAGCTGTTGTCGCTTTTGGGCCTTGGACCAATCTCCCGTGGACAGGCGTAGCAATTGAAAGCTCCGGGTGCAGGTGCTAATCCTTCGATTGTTCGCCACCAGCGGTCACCGCTTGACAAGTTACTGCTTCGGGTCTACGCCTACGCCCAATCAATTGGCATGTTTACTCAACTTTCTTGGAAGCTCTTGGGAAATATGCTCATGGTCCCTTACCGTTGAAATTAGTAAGAGATTGTCTGGACTGGGTACTGTGAGTTCCGTGGGAGGCAGATCGATCCTGCACATGGACATGCCACATTTGTGACAGTCCAGAGAAGCTGCCAGTGCTCACACATGTGCCCAAAGAGTCTGATCAGGCGGAGCTGTTAGTCTCACAAAAATGGGGTGCAAGGCGAGGTGAGCATGGCAAGCACGAGTGGCGTTAAAAGCACTCCTGGGTCCTTCTCAACAGCCCCTGTGCAACTATCGCAACGTGGCTGAGCCTCTGTAGCCCAACAGGATGAGAACCTTGAACAAAGGGGGGAGCCTGTTGCAGACCCGAGCTTATTAAGGTTTTACTTACACAGGTTTGTGAGTCATGTTGCTACCGCACAAAGCTATGCACGAGGCTGAGAAGCGTAGAACAGGAGCTGGCAGCCCACCCTAAGTCATCCACAGATGTGGAAGGCTTGGGTTTAAAGAAGTGTCAGGCGGCTCAGCGACCACAGCAGAGGCGGTTCAGGGTTCAGGTTTAGGGACAGCTGTCTCAGAAAGGCACACAACATGCACACGCAACCCTAGTCAAAACACCTACGAATGCCCCCCCACAACGGTACTCTCGGAAAATGTCAGAGCTCATCCGAGGTCCCAGCTACAGTTACGAGCCAACATGCAGCTTTCTGCATCGTGCCACTGAAAGGCAGCGGAACTGAATATGTCTTGCAGGGCATCCTGGGGTGTGGGGCATTCTTCATGGTGCGTGAAGGAGTCGGCTACCGTCCTACTAAGCGCCCGAGTCTGCTGCAGCACACGGAGCCACTATCTGTCGACTTCACTATCTCTGGGCATCGATCTTGTTCCAGACACCGCTGGGCAGCTTGATGAACTGGTCAGCGAAGGCATCCATCTTGTACAGGCGGGCGCGCAGGTCGTTGCCCTTCTTGCTAGCGTCGTTGATGTTGTCAATAAGCGATTGGTAGTCTGCAGCAAGCTGCTGAGCATACTTGTTGTCATACTCGCGCTTCTCTGCTTTGACGTGCATGACGAGCGAATTGCTCACGTTCAGCACAGGCGACATGGGAGCCTTGAGCGGGAAGGGGAAGCTACCGTTGGCGCGCCAGCGCTCTGGGTGCTCGCCGTGAGGACCGTACGGCGAGGACGTGATGGTGTTACCGACGCCCCATCGCTTTCGGTCAATGATCGTGTTGTAGTTCCACACAGCCTCCATCTCCTTGTCCAGGTAGATCAGGATCTTGTTGATGTAGCGAGCGCGGGGGGGAAGGTCCTTGCCGCTGACACTGCGGCGGCGGCGGCCCCACGTGGTCTCGACCTCCTCTTCCTCATCTTCCTGAAGGAGAGACTTGCGGTTCCACACCACTAGGTGGCCGGTGGCATTCTCGACCTTCTCCATGGTGTAGTTCACGAACTTCTCCAGCTCAGTCAGGTACTGGTAGTTCGCCACGATGGGCTTCTGAAGCGGAGACAGGATGTGCTTGAAGTGGTTCTTGGTCTTGGTGCTGATGTCCTTCAACCATGCACTGCCCTCCTCTTCCTCTTGTTCCTCCTCATCTTCTGCTTCCAACATCTCCTGTGCGGAGCTCTTCTGGCCCTTCAGCTGCAAGGCATTCAACACGCAGGACTCTTCCCCGCCGTTGCACTGGTCGTCACCAACCAGCGCCGACTCCAACGCCTCCGGCGAAGCCGACACCAGCGCCGCCAGCGCTGCCCCACACAAAGTGGCAACGATCTTCATGGCACTGTTCTGACACGACCTCAAGGGCTCTAAAAAGTCTCGGGATGCGGTATTCGAGCCAGCTGAGCGGGCTCCTTGACACCTTCGGCTGTTGGAGGTTGCCGGCTCGCTACGGCCTGCTCGGGTGGCCTCTGATCTGCAAATCTCTCCGAAAGCCCTGCGAAAGCCTGAACTGCGTCGCTGCTCTCATGTTCCGCTGCGCGTGCCAGAGCTCGTTTCTCTGTGCCCCGTGTGTGAAACGCGGATCGGACGCTTGACTCCCTCACGACTTCTGGCCTTCAAACATTCCCCAGTAGTCAAGTTTTCTCTTGTTGCAGAAAGTAAGCCTTACTAAAACTTTCTTCTGCTCGCTCTGGCAGCGGGCCGCTTTTCAGCCATCGAGCGCCAGAGGGATCCTGGTGAGGGGCTTAGGGGCTGCGCTGGTCGCCTTGGAGGGCGCTTCGAAAGCTGATCGTTTTCGGAATTCTGTGACTCCGCCCTCGGGGCACAGAGTGCCTCACGTCGGAAACCGCAGCCTTGGAGATGCTGAGATCACGGGGCCAAGTGGAAGAAACAGCTGAAGCTCCTCTCCGACCCCTGAATCCCCAAACCGCCAACCCCTGAAGCGCAATCGAATCCCGCTTCAGAAGGCAAGCTGAGATACGTCTTGCGGAAGTTCGACGGGTGGAGCACTTGCCTGTCAGCACATTGCCAGGCAAAGCATGGCAAAGCATGGCAAAGCCCCACAACTTCCCACAACGCATCCGCAACCTTGGGGAGAGGGCTCGGGAAGGTGTTGACAGTTCTCGTGATCGTCATTGTGGCAGCAGCATCCTAGGGGGAGCCTACTATATTTGATGATGCGCAGCATGTTGCTAGCAGGGTTCAGAATTTAGGAGCTAGGGCTAGGCTAGCTTTATGAAACCAGGGCTTAGCATTGCTGTTGCGGAGCGGCTTCCGCTGTTGCGTGTCAAGCTCCTGCCCTCTGCTTTCATCTGCGTTCCGTGGCTCCCCAGCACCGTCTGAACAGCACAGGCTTACACAGAGCAGCTTGACAAGAAGAGACCACATCAAGCAGCCAGCAAACGGGAACCTTGACCGCCTGGGGCGTACAACCCACCAACTTGCCCAGCCTGCCTGTCCTAGATTTGATGCGAAGAACTCATCATCTGATAGCTTCTGGACGGCTTGCGGCTGTCAATACCAACGGGTTCACCACGCAACACACAGCGCTACAGAAGCACTCCCAAGTAAGTAACAACAGATCATTTCCTGCCTGGTACGGGCACAGTGGGCGACACACAAGAGCAGAAGAAAGAAGTCCCAAGAAATGTCCCAAGGTTCCCTCTATCGGCCATCGGATATCAGTTGTCCCAACGCGCAAATACCGATTCTGCCCCCACTACTTTGCCAACAGTACCGGACCAACGAAACTGCTCCACCAAGCAAGCCAAAATCCAGACATACTAAGACAATGATCTCCAAGAACACCTGAATCCTCACGAGTTCACCGACCCACGTAGGTAACCCCGCCTACAATCGCAGGCAAAAAAATTAGAAAACCACATTTGTCAGGCCATAGTGCGGGCACAGAGCGTGCATAAGACCACGACGGTGGCGCTACAAACATTTGTTACAAGATCACGATCCAACCCGAAAAAGGTGCAAGTTCTGCACTTCAGGGCAACCCTTACCGGGAACCACAGCCTTGCTACGAATGAAACAAAGTACTCGTGAAAACCCTCGACCCCGAAGCTCTCAAAGCCATGCCGGCACGGCTGAGAACAGCCCGCGGGCACAACACACAGAGAGCCAGGGGGGCCGACACCTTGGGGAGTTGAGAGCCTAAGTTTCAGGGTTTTTGAAGTTAGAGCTATGGCAGCTATGGTTTTAAGCTCTAGGCTTTCGGGAAGGTTTGGGGATGGGGGGTATCGGCATCAATCATAGGATGTTTTTGCCGTGTGCAGTGTCGTTTTTCGCGCTTAGGGGACTCCACAACCGACAGACGGGACGGTCAAGGGGGGAGAACTCTCATGGCAACGTCATGACGGGGCACTGTTGAGTGCTGTAGTCTGGGTGGGCTGGGGGTCTGACCGGCTAGTCCCAAACCCAATGCGATCGTAAGCTCATATCCCCCGTGCTTGTTGCGGATGCTTCGTGGGCACTACTGGGCCGATTCTCTGAGGGTGGATACATGTGGGCGCCTGCGGGAGGTGGGATTCTCTGAAGTTGAGCACTAGCACTCCAAAAACACCGCCAGAATTCTCCGCGGACTTGTCTTGGGGCACTCCAGGGATACTCAGAGACACTCTCTGCGGGATTCTCGGGGCGGGAGCAGGCGAAGAGCATGGGGAGAATTGCACACTCAGAAGCCTGGCTCACACCGGGGGTGGACACAAGAGTGGCAACGCCAGCAATATGAACTGGCAAGTGTAGGGCGCTCAATGCACTTGAGTCGAAACCCTTGCGCCAAAACGGCTAGGGGTTTTGGGATTTGTGAGTCTTTAGATGGGGTTTAAATATTAACCATTATTCTTATTGTTCTTAAGCTGTAACCATGAAGGTTGTGTGCTTGGCGCCTGTGCTTCGGCGTTAAGGCATTTGGCTCTTCAGGGTGAGGTTCAAGATCCTAGGTCTTGCTTCAGTCGGTGCCGGAGAACTTGCCACTGCCGCAGGGCCTTGAAATCCACAAAATCCGCAAACTAATCCAGAGGAAAGGGCCATTAAACGATTGGGGTTCAGAGGGCTTAATTAAGGGTCGACATCCACGGTTGGTCCAAAAGGTGGAGGACACTACTAGGGCACCACACCCCCAGGAAAAAATGATCCACAATACCCACAACCTCCCGCAGAAGCGCTTCGAATCCCTCAGGCAGGCGCTGGTCGCTTCCACCGCCAGGCCCACGAGCAAGGCCGGCACGTATCGCTGCAGGGTCTGGGAGAAAAACTCCACCTGCAGGTTCGGGTTTCGTGGGTTAGGGGTTGAAGGGGTGATTTTAAAGGGGATCCTCAAGGAGCGGTGGCTCAGGGTGTGAAGAAACGTGTCAACGTGCAACCTTCTCAGATTCGCAGGATGGCTGCTGCAGTTTCAGACATTTTGCCATAGATGCAGCACTGTGTACCCTGGCCATGAGACGAGGTTTGCCGCGACCCGCGCGGATGTCCCGGCACCATGCTAGACTTCCGTGACCAAGACATACGGTCAGTTCTCTCTATGTAGTAGGGTTGATACTACTTGTATCCCGAAAAGGACACCCAACACATACACTCACCAGGCACCCAATATACACCCAATAGCAGCTGCATGAACCCTGTTTCAGACTGAGTTTGTTTACCCAACCTGAAGCCCTTCCCTGTACCAAGCCTGGCCCTCTACAGGGATGAAGCCGCGTGGCATGGCGCCTGAAACAGAGTTCGGGCCGGGGGGGGGGCGGGGGGGGGGGGGAGGCGGGGTGGAGAATGTTTTCCGGCCCTTTCTGTCGGTTCTTTGTGGGATTCTGGGAGTTCGGGATAATCTGCTGCCTTCTCCCACTGTGGGATTCTCTGAGGAGGTGGGGGCTCAGTCAGGAAGTCAGTGCAATCGCTGAAGCCAAAACCTAACAACCCCACACCAAGGGTGGGATATTTGGCCCAACGAAGACTTTGGTCTCAAGCAGGCGGGTAAGAACCAGAAGAGCAAGCACGCGTAGTACCAGAGCTCATCGTGCTAGACTACTAAACATCTAAGAGATCAAGCAACGATGACAGCAGCGCAAGAGTATTGACGTTGCGTGTGCAACGCCACGACAGCGAAGAACATTCAAGGCCAAGTCGTCGTCACCACCCACACATCGCCATACGTGTAAACATACCCTTTGCAGTCCTCCCGTTTCATACTTGTTTTTGGGGGTTCTGGCCATGTGGTTGTCTGGGGCGCAGGTGCGCAGTTGCAAGCAAGATGCCTCGATGATGTGTCGTCAGGGACCCTCCAACCCTCAGTCCTGCCCTCTCGTTAACAAAACACACAACAGTTGTAAAAATAAGAAATTGCAAGGCAACATACGTACATATATGTACATAGAGCAACATAGCATGTTTATAGCAATGTGTACATGGTATAGAAAGAATGTGCCATAACGATTGCACAACATTGAAATGTCAAATTGTATGTATGTGTGTATATATATATACATGTATATGAACGTCTATGCGTTTGTAATTTGTTGCGCATTTTCATGTTCGCGTACAGATAGCAACATAACATGGAATACTATATCACAAAGGAACAGAAATTAAGCTTACACTATATTAGGCACATAATCAGAATATCAATATGCAATAACATGACAACTCCCAATATATCAAATAAAAATTTCTAGCATATAGTAACAAAAATAGTCGCAACATCATATAGTAGCATTACATCAACATAACTGTTTCTAGTAACAGATATATGCATAATACAGAAGTACAAACGCAAAAACACTGATACTCACAAGAAAAGCATAGTGATTGAGAATATAATATCAAATAGAGACATTTTATGTGTATAGATAGATAGATATCGCACCTCGTAGTAACGTTCTGAATGTAATACCAGAATGCTTGCCGACGCTTTCCGGCCTCCGGCCGGGGCAACATCGGCCACTGGGGCCGGTCTGAGCGTGGGATGTGGGGACAGTCATCACGGGAACCGAGCCTTAAACCTCACGGAACCCTTTTGTCCGTAAATAGGGCTTAGGGTCTAGGGTCTAGGGTCTAGGGTTTTGGAAGTTTGGGTTCCTGAACCCTAAACCTGGAACCTGGCGCAAGACAGAAAAGGACTGCTGGCACCTGAGCTGTTCGAGTTGTTGGGGGGCATGAGGGCTCATTTTGACCTCATCTGGGGATTGCTCACTGGGAATGGGTAGCTTGCGCAGAGCTTAGGGCATAAGGGGGGGGGGTTTCCGAAGTCAGGGGTAGCTTCTTAGGGTCCTTCATTATAGGGGGATCCTAGTCGCAAACCTTTATAGGGTGTTGGGATATTGGGTGCCGTGCCTCATGGTGGGCCACTCCTCCTTCCGATGGGAGCGACTCGGGCATCTTGGGTCTTCAAAGCTCAAGGCGCAAAAGCAGCGCAGCAGACACGATAATTCAGGAAGAAGGAGCTCCATCTTCCCCCGAACTCTTAAAACAAAATGCAGAATCGTCACAGAGACTCAGCACTAGTACCACCTGATACTACCGAATCATGCACAACCCACGTAGCAAACAGCAGAAGGCACTGAAATCCACAAATCGCCCGCCGCTAAGGCTCCTCGGCTCTCAGCGGCCTTCCCACAGCTGCAGCCTCGAACTCTTGGGCCGGCTCGGGTCACAGCTACATAGCCATATAGTGCTGACATAGTGCTTACATAGGGCTACATCGCTTGAACAAAAGCCTGAACAAAAAAAAGAGGCCTGGCCTGGGTGCTCTGCAGAGCTGAGTTTGAGGTGCCTGACGGTGTAGGCCACAGGGGTGGCTGCTCGGTACCAGGCCAGGTTGCTGGAGGTGGTAGCGGCGGAGGCTCTGAGGGCATGCCGTTGACACCGGTGGCACCGATGGCACCGGTGGCACCGGTGGCACTGGCGGTGCCGGTGCTTGGCCCGCGCGGTGGATGCCAACGTGTTCGGGGGTCTGTGGCCTGGTCTGCGACCTGCCTGGGCTGGCTGACCATGGCTGACTGCGCGGCAGGACTCGTCCCGGGAGCCATCACGCGCGCCTGGGTCGACCCAGCCATGTTGACACCTTGCTGCCAAGGCGGTGGCTGTCGAGCAAAGGAGGTCTGGGCCGACCGCGGGCGTCGCGGCTGCGATGGGGTCTGCGATGGGGTCTGCGATGGGGTCTGCGATGGGGTCTGCGATGGGGCCTGCGATGGGGTCGAGGGTGCAGGCACGTGTTGAGCCTGCTCTGCCTCGGGCATCCTGGGTCCTCGTTGTTTTTGCAGCTCCTTGGTGGAAAGCTTCCAAGAATGTCCAGACTTGTGGGGCAAGGGAAAGGCGAGCGCTGTTCACGTCTCGTTGAACAACTTCAGATCTAGGTTTGTGTTATAAGAGTTTGAGGATGCAGGTTGGGGCCCGGAATGACAATCAAAGCCCATTCATCCCCAATCCCAACCACCAACCACCGCAAGGCCATCACTGGACAGTCAAGCTGCTTGCTGGAGAAAGGCGTCCCATTCTTGTTGGGCACTACTGGGAGGGGCCTTCGCAAGCTACAGCAAAGAAGACTGTGCCGCAAGTTCTGGGAGGGAAAGGGGCTAAGTGACCAAGAGCGGACGTGCCTGTTGCTGTACGAGGGCCTGCCACTCCAGGTCCACCACAGAAGGTGCTTGGACGGCACGTGCAGGCTGTGCCTGTGCCTGTGATGCCAGTGGAGAGGTCATATCAAGAGAAAAATCACGACTCCACGGGTGATGATGTGAGCATAGGAGCAAGAGAAAGCGGGGCAGCTTGCCTGCTGCTGCAGCAGTGCTTCCCACTCTTGGTCGGCCGCGCTGGAGGCTTTGTGCGCGCTCAATGCCGGTCCGCGGCTCGACCGCTGGGACTGCACGTGCTCTCGCTCTCTGCTACAAGGAGTGGCAAACGAGTCTCTGCAGGGCATCACTACACAGACTGAAGCAAGATGCCTGCTGCTGCATGAGAGCTTCCCATTCCTGATCTGCAGCGCTGACGGGTCGATCAGCTCTGGAGTTTGGCACAGGCCGCGGAGCATGCGCCTGGCAGCGCTGTACATGCGGCTCTCCGCTTCAGGCCGCTTTGGCTGGGCCGACATGGGGGCAACTAGAATGGAAGGAAAATGTCTAACCCCAGCAACACATCCCCGCCCCATCCATTCCCACTTTTCGTCAGCAAATGATGAAGCAAGAGATCCATCTCTTTGCACGTTCACCGTCTATTTTCTATCCACTTCACCAGGTCACTCACTTCGCTCATAATCGAGTTTTTTGGAATCACCTTCTTCGGCCCCTTCGTTGTCTACAGACCAGTACTTGCAAGGCTTGGCAAAGCTTGGCGACGCAAAGCTGCCTGCACATCCGGCATTGAAGGCCGCGGTGTGGCTCCAGGCGTGAAGCCCTGTTGATCTTCGAGGCGCCTCAGCTGGGTGCTGGTGAGTTTTTGCTCAAGCGACACAGCTAGCAGCTAGCATATGCCCAGTACACCTCAGTACCCGGAGGCAGCCTACTTTCCTGGACACGAGATGTCTGCTTCTGATACCAACACGCCTCATGCAGCGCTAGGTCCCAAACGCTACATCCTCAAGGAGCACTTCACGCCTCGGTGGGCAACAGTAGTCCCATTCCTCTGGGTGCCCATGCGTTCCATGCGTTCCAAGTTACTCAGCTGCGGAATCAGATTACCCTTCATAACACAAAAATCGGTGATGCTGCTTGGGATCATGGTGGACTTGCCAGCTGTGATTCGTACGTGTCTGAGCCCGGCGGCTGTTCTATTCTCTCAAGTATCATAAAACTGCTACAGGGCGTAGGTTTAGTCTGCGTGGGAGTTTCGACAGGTTCGACTCGTCGGAAAGCTAAAGAATCCGAACGAACGAGGGGTGGGCAGCCCCTGAGACCTCGTACGAAGGACTCCCGGTCCCAAACCTGGAAACTCCCGAGCTTTATGCAGCTGATTCCGACTAATTAGCAGTAGCACGAACCGGCAACACGTATCAACTGCCGAAATATTCATCCTGTGCCTATTCTTTCAGACCAACCCTAAACCCTAAACCCTAAACCCTAAACCCTAAACCCTACACCTAAACCGTTTCAGACTAGTCGGGGGAAATTGCCACCCATCTTTCGGGTCTCGTCAAGCAGCGCAAAGCCCACGGGCATGCCAAAGGAGATCACGGCCTCTTCCAGACTGTCCTGTGCTTTGCCCACAAGGTTTAAGCTTTAGGGTTTAGGGTTTAGGGGTTCAGAGGTTCAGAGGTTCAGGGGTTCAGGGTTTAGGGTTTAGGGTTTAGGGTGTAGGGTGTAGGGTTTAGGGTTTCAGGTTTAGGGTTTCAGGTTTAGGGTTCAGGGCTAAGGGATTTGGTGTCTTGGGATGAAGGGACTTCGGATTTCGGGGGTACCCGGTGCCCGAGATCCACTTTGTGCAGGCAGGTTGCAGCGCGCACTTTCCTCGCCCCCGCAACACGGAGACTGCCTGCCAATGCGAGTACTTAAGGTTTGGGGGCTAATCAGTTCGCGTCTGAGACATGTGGATGTATGCTCATGGAACTAGTGACAAAGATCTCCAATCCCGAGGCACAGAACAGATGTTAAAGTCAAAGCTGTGGACATTTATGCCTTCCGTTACCATGCATGTATCAAGAGTGTGTAGCTTCAAAGATAGGGTCCCCATTCTGGCGGTTCTTGTTTCGAGGGATTCTATGATGATCAGAACGACTCCCAATGCCACAGGGTAGACCGCACCCCAGGAGAAGGCACAGCCTGCGTTAATGGTAAAGGCCAGCTCAGACGGCGTGAGCTTCTGCTTCACCTCATCCGGCACGAGCACACGTGCGAAGGCAACTGATATAGCAAGACATGGTAAACGTGCATGGCCTGGAAGGTCGGCCCCAGGACTGTCTGTGTCTGTGTCTGTGTCTCTCTGTCTGTGTGTCTGTGTGTCTGTGTGTCTGTGTGTCTGTGTGTCTGTGTGCCTGTGTGTCTGTGTGTCTGTGTGTCTGTGTGTCTGTGTGTCTGTGTGTCTGTGTGTCTGTGTGTCTGTGCGTCTGTGTGTCTGTGCGTCTGTGTGTCTGTGTGTCTGTGTGTGGGTGGGTGGGTGGGTGGGTGGGTGGGCGGGTGGGTGGGTGGGTGGGTCTCTGCGCGCGCGCGCTTGCGCGTACTCGTGTCCGCACTGGAAACACAGGAAGCATTGTCACGAGAATGTCCTGCAAAGACTCCAGAAACAAATCCCCACAAGACTTCATGAGAGCTCACCACACGGAAATGCAGGCTGCAGGCAAGCAACCATGATAATGTTCAGCACGCCATCTGGAAGGCAGACGCCAACCGAAAGGCGGACCATGGGAGACCGCATGGTAACCTCCAGTCCGGCTGCGTCTCAGTGTTTCACTTGCATGATGCCGCAATTGTGCCCCTTCTGCCGCTGGGTGGCATTACAAGAAGAGGTTTGTTTTAACTTGGCCTGGGAACAACACTCCTGCATCTCGTTTACTGCCACGGCGTGCTCTTCTTCGAGCTGGACTCTTTCTGCGTGCTAGAATGCACAGATCGCTACGGAAAGCCGTTGCTGCCAAGGAGCTGTTTTGAACTGTTCAGGGAGGACTGTCAACTCCTCGACACGATCTACAACCAAGCCCCAGCCCCTACGTCTGCTGGTGTGGCGCTGCCGACTGAGCTTTTGCTGATAAGCCCAGTCGAAGTCACCCAAGCACACAATCTGAAAATCCTTGGAGTTAGACCCGAAAGTCGACCCTCGAAAGCTTACATCCTACAGGTTGAGAGCATGAGGGTAAGACAGTGTGAGAGCGAGAGAGAAGTATAGAGAGATTGGTTTCCTCACTTGACACAGCCTGTGCAAGCACAACCTCTATTGTGGACCCGCTGCAGCCCAGATTCCATGAATGGCCGAGTGGTCTCCTGAGCAGCATCAGTGGTGGGAACGACTGGAATTTACGGAACAGTACAAGACCTCTTCTCTCGGCCGCATCGTCTCCGAGCTGCGTCACACATGAGAGAAGAATCATTATGGTGCGATGTTGCCATTTTTTAGGATCCTGAATATCCCTCCACAGGAGCGCAAGCATCTTCAACCTGAGCCGTTTTGTTCATAACAGGCCTTCCTGGGACCACTTCCCGGTCTTCGTGTCTTCTGTGTGCTGACCCATCCGAACTCTTCCCGTGCAGCCCAGGCTTCGACGATCAGCTTGTACTGCTCGCGGAGCCTTCTGGCATGCTCCTCCCTGCGCTTCCTCGGGCTTCAAGCGGATATCGTTTAGGGTTTAGGGTTTGGGGTTTAGAGTTTAGGAAACCGCAAACCTAAACCCCAAACCATGGAAGCTGCAGCCAGCGTGCCCCACGATGGGGATGCCAGTGTCGAGATCCTCCTTTGCAGCCTAGGTCCGAAAGGCAGGATGGGTCGGATAGCTCGACAGCCATGGCCTGAGACCTCGGAGTTCCACATGAGGCCCCACTGATACCCCCCGCCTGCAGCATGCCTTCTGCATCCTCTTCCAGCAGTATGCGAACCTCTGCGCGGGTTCACCAGCTTCGCCCTATGGGCTTAACACGAAAGCTGGCCTCTATAATTGTAACCCAACATCCCCGAAACTTCCCCATACCACCGGAATGAAGCCTAAACGAAGACACCCGTTTGGGCAACAGGACTCGAAGAGGATGCACGACTTGAGCACAATAACCTTGAGCAAACTCTTAAACATCCCTGTTGCTCCAATAGACCCAAAACCCTGAACAACCCCTACAACTCCGAACCCGAGCTGCAAGGAACTGACACATCCTTCAATGGACTCTAGTGAAGTTCCGCGGTCAAGCACCAAAGGACGCAACAGCAGCTGCCCTAGAACATTTGGGCAAACAGCGTCTTTCAAGGTAACGCAGGCACGCGATTGCCCCCCCCCCCCCCCCCAACCCACAACCTTTGAAAAAATCAGGCCAGCCCTGTCACCGTTAGCCCGGCCTGGGTGTCCAACATGTTCTGGAAGGTGTACTTCTGGCTCTTGAAGGTCTGGGCACCGGGTCGGGCATCTCTGATGGAAGGACACTTACGGCACAGCAGCGTCTCAGGCATGAGCTGACATTTTCGCCATTTTCTCCGCGCCCGAAGTCATCCTAAGTTAGCGGAATGTTGCTGTGACGAGGTTCAGCCAAAAGCGACAGCCGACAGCCAGAACGGCCAGTTCATCTCGCACACTGACCCGGAGAATCGTAAGAAGCGTCTTGTACACGGCTGCCAAGAGTGATGAGACGTGATAAGGCCACGCACCATACATTCCATGATTCCAGCAAACATGATACATGCTGCAAGCACCCCTTGTAGCAAAAGCAGCGCCCACTCTGCAGGCATGCCACTTGCGGAAGAGATGCATGTCCGCTCCTGCCGCGGAAGCTTGGTCCAGACATAGAGGGAATGTCAAGATTCCTATCCCCCGTTGTAAGGACCCAACGGAGCCCAATAATGACCCTTCTGGGCTCCGATCTCTCTAAGCCTCCAAGAATTGTTCGAGAACGGTGGGGATGCGTGAGGTGGTGGAGATCATGATGATCAACGTTCACATCTTTGAAGACTGCCTTACGTACACAACCTGTTCAAGATCACCGTGACCCTTCTTGGCACGGCCAAGAAGACACCACTTTCCAGCGTCGAGCCCTCGACGAAACATAATGCCTCCACCTCAAATGTCTCCATCGTCCTCGAAACAACCCGAAGCCTTACCCCCGATGAAAATGCCGTGCCCTGAATAAAGAGGCACGCGTCCTGGCTCAGGCCCCGCGGCGCTGCAGAGGCAGAAGGCAAGAGGGTCGCTGCAACGACGACTTCTTTCTAGTAATTGTACTGGTTATACTTTTTTTTCGTTAGGCTCGCAGCTTGCAGTTTAGTAGCAATACCGCAAGGCGCCTGCCAGTCCTATGACTCGTGCGGTGCCTCTCCAGAGCTGCCAGAACCTCTACGAGCCCTCTCCTTGCGGCGTAGGGTTTCCTAAGCCCTGAAAAGCCTTACCAGCTGTTTTGCCCAGAAGGCCTGGTCACACGGGTCTTTCTTGAAGTGCACGCGAGTGCTTGGTACGAGAGCTTATCGAGGACACGCTGTTAAGTGCCTAAAGGTGGCTACATGTCACATCATCTCCAAGCTCCAGCCAATTTTTTGCTGGAGCTTGAGCCATGCAGCAGCGTGCCAGCTGGTGTTAATTTTCCATCCTGGCAGTGCTACAGGCTACTCATCTGCAACCCTGAGACCACAACCCTCTCTCAACCGCACCCGAATGCCCGAGACTCATCCCGGAGTCCAGGGGGGACCCACATCTCCATGCTTCACCTTTTGATCCCTCATCGCTCACAGCGATTTCGCATAGCTCTGGGCACAGTCCGCGCCAAAATTTCTGGAAACGGGGCGGCTCTAAGTCTGTGGCCTCGAGGGGCGCACATCATCTGCGCATCTCATGCCAGCTTCCGCCTCGCAAGGGCGCAGCAGACAAGAGGGACTTGGACAGCAGCCACATTCAGGGTATTCAGATGGGTTGCTGCGAAAGATCAATCCGTGTAGTTGGGAGTAGAGGAATCTTCATCCGAAATGCGAGCTCTGAGCACCGAGCTGGATCACCATGTGGACTTCCTGGCTACAAAGTGTGCTGACTGACAAGAGCTCCTTCCAAGAAGGAATTGAGGGCTCGGGGTGTTCGATGTTCAGGCCCAGATACTTACGTAGAAGAACCTGCCAGAATCTGCCTCCGGAACTGAAGCACCGGTTGTGAAAGACGCTGCCGGAAGTACAAGCGCGGTTTTCAGCAGCTGCTTCACCGCCTCGACTTCACCTGGTGGTCACAAGGGACTGCAGTGCCGTTCTTGGATCATGTCAAGCTGCCCCCACCCCCTCTTGCCCAGACAACCCAGCATAGGGATTTACGAAAACGAGGATAATATCGATCCAGCAATAGTAGGATCCCCGAAATCAGGACTCCAAGCAAATAAGGTACCCCAGATGTCGGAGACCCCCAGAACACGCTGCTTAGGGTCCCTTCCCCAACTCCCTGCAAGCGACATCCCTTCAGAGTCCCCGGCACTCGCCATTGACAGAAATGATGTTGTCACGAGGCATCACCTCACAATACACAGGCTCTGCATCACCTCACAATACACAGGCTCTGACTCCTTACATAGAGTCAGACGACGTCTCTGGTTTGTAAGCCACTATGGGCTGCATACGCAGCAAGGCAGCTCAGAGACCCTGGCAGCTGGAAGAACTGACACATTTCGCTGCGCGATTGGCTGCTTGAACAGCGAGAACCACATCGTGGAACGATGTGCTCTCCAATCTACGCCGCTACGCGAATCATGAGGAGATCAACGATCTCACCCAAATCTAGAGCCCAAGTGGTGACAGCTGTTCACACGAGCCAACAGCAAGAAGACTAGTAAACAAGCCATCTGATTTCCTACAAGACTGCGTCACCACCTGACATGCAAGGTGTTGGTGGCGCTGTTCTTCTTCAGAAGTTGCTGCTCGATTACGCAGTCGAGAAAAACCCTTCCTCACGGAGGACGCTACCAGCACCCTGCGACCAAGATTTCTGCGGCATCAGGGCTTCAAAACAAACACGGAAAACTCTGTTAACCCTTCGCCCACTTCTGGAAACCCCTTTCCGGGTTCTTTTTGAAGCCCCCCTCCGCCATCGCTGTCCTGAGCGACTCGACACCAAGGCCACAGAGTCAAGAAATCTTTACCAAGGGTTGTAGGGTCTTTGGGGTGAGCAAAGGTCTTAGTAGGCACGGGGGAGTTTGGGAAGCAGTGGCTTGGCTTCGGGTTCAGATTTTTGGGAAGGCTTAAGTGCCATCTTCAGCAGTTGGAAGCTTGGGATGTTGCACGTACTGGACGCCAGTGTCTACTCTCGACCTAAGTCTTAAGTAGGACGCGCAGAATGCACTTCGCTCTCATGGCCCAAACAACCGCACCGTGGCGGATCGCAACTGCTCAGAAAGAAGGAGCTGTCTTTGGAGCTTTGGGGAGGAGTCCTCCTAGAAGCTGCTGAGTTCTGAATCTGTGGCATGTGGACAGCTCCTTCGACCCCATTGCAAAAATGAAGATTTGCACCGCGCTGTCAGCCGGGCAGCCATGTCTGGCAAAAGGGCCTTACAGCGACAGAGCAGTGAAAGCCGCGACCACGTACTTGCCACAAGCCATGGAGTGTCATGGAGTATCATGGAGTAGTTTCTGCTTTTGCTGTTATTCTTAAACAGTTGAATCTTGTTGCTTGCAACCATTGCTTTTTGTACTGTAATCATGATTCTAGCTATCCAGACAAGCCGACATTCAACGGTGTAAAGCCCAGCACCGAGCCTTCTCAGGCTTTCAGAGAGAATCGGGTCTCGCCTTGCACAACGTCTCTTAAGAGTGGCATCTCCTACATGTGCATCAGCCTCTCTCAACAGCCTCTCTCGCCTAAGCACTTTACTGTGTGGCTCCCGGTAAATCGGCTTGCGCGTGGACAGGTCTATCAGCTTCTCTTTGCAAGGCACCCTTCTCGAAGAAGCCCACAATCTGGTTCGCCGCCGCCACACCAGCATTGTCATTCGCCTGCCCAGCCATGCAGACTTCCCCATAAACCCTCAGCTTGAAATCTTCCCCCTTATACTGACAGTCCTTACTACGGATTAAAAGTAGGGGGGTACTATGATCCCTATGAAGGATTGTTAGCATAAGGGGGAACATCCCAACCCTCAGCCCCAAACCGCCTTTGAAACCTCGGATCCTGTGCTCAGCAGTAGGCTCCGGCCAGCGAAAGCATGTCGTGGGTGGGGGGCTGTTCTGCATTAGGGCCCCCTTGGGAAAGAGGAGAACTGTTCCACTATCTTGGAACCCCCCTTCCGAAAAGAATCCCCACCAGGGACCCCACAAAAAAAACAAACTCTACATTACAAGGCCCCCGAAAGCAGGGGGGGGGTTCTTTTGGGCACCCCATTTATGGGGCTCCGTATTTCTATGCAGGATTTTCATGGGGCTCCGTATGTCGATACGGAAATCCCAGAGAAGCGACCATCATGTAGAGAAACACCCCAGGGTGGTATTAAACCCTAAACCCTAAACCCTAAACCCTAAACCCTGAGCCTCTGCAGTCTGGGCTCCCATCTTCTTCTTCGTGAAGATCAATCGCTTGCCGTACCTGGGGGTTGAGGGCTCAGAGGGCTTGAAACTGCAGGTCTCGGCACTACGGCTGCGGCTCTACTCCACATCTCTCACGAAACCCTAAACATCCCTAAACCCTAAACCCTATACCCTAAACCCTAAAACCCTAACCCTAAACCCTAAACCCTCAAAGCTTTGACCCTGGCGCCCGAAGCCTTGAAAATTTGAAATCCTGGAAGCTGCCAGCCGAGATGCTTGTCTCCCACAGCTGCCTTGAAGGGCTCGATGTCCTCACTCAGCGGTTTAGGGTTTAGGGTTTAGGATTTAGGGTTTGGGGTTTGGGGTTTAGGGGTCTAGGGTTTAGGGTTTAGGGTTTAGGGGTTTAAGGCTCTTGGAAACTTCTCAAGTGTCGCCACCCATGCTCGGACTGGTAAGACACCTGACATGTCCATTCTCCAAAGCAAAGCTGTAAAACCTATCGATGCGGACTCTCAAAGGTCTTCCAGGACATTCCAAAACCCATCCCTCGCTCCAATGTCCAATGCAGCTCCTTGGGCGCAACGTCGCAGAGATAGCAAAAGTCAGGGCGCGTCTTGAGAATCTGGGCGCATGAGGATCATGGGTGCTTTGCAGCTTTTGCAGGTTGCGATTCACAAATTCAAGCACACAAGCACTGCTGAAGACTGATGGAGGGAGTGAGATGTCTATGGAGTCTACTACGCATGCGGATAAACCCACATGGCGCTTGCATCAAAAGAAAGGAGACGGGGTCAAGCCAAGCCCAGCCTCTAGCATGTCTGCTTCATGGACCACCTGCACAACCCGCTGGAATGACGGGGGCAGTGGCTGCAAACACGAAGCGAGGCAATGATACAAAGTTTCGAAACCCTCCTAGACCCGAACACCCCTCAACCCCCGAAGAGAACGGACAGCGCTACCGTTTCCTCACGGCGCCTCCAGTCGCGCAGTGTTGATCAGGGTGCCCCCCTTGGGCATCTTTCCCAGGAGATCCTAGCGGTCCAGCTGGGCATTTAGGGTTCCCCCGAGTTGCGGGAGTGTGTCCCCAACTCTAAACCCTAAACACCCTAACCCTAAACCCTAAACCCCTAACCCTAAACCCTAAACCCCTGAACCCCTAAGCCCTAAACCCTGAACAAGGCCTTGTTGATCGAAGCCTTGGTCTCGTCAGTCAGAGGCACGTGGAGAGAAACCTGGATGGTGTGGGGCAAGGGGCCACTTCCAAAGCCCCCAAGCGGCCAAAATGCCAAGAACGCAACGAACCAATGAAACCCAAACCTGAAACCCCAAACCCGACACTTTCCATCCATGCAGCCCGACACCTTAAGCCCAGAGCCCTTTAAACCTCAAGACCCTGAATCACACACCGGGTCCAGAGAAGAGAAGTGGCATACTGGTGCTCAAAGAGGCCGGCGACGGTTGAGACCGGTTCGGCGCCCATCTCCTCTTCAAGGAGATGGGGGAGGGGGGGAAATCTGAAGAGAGCGCGCTTTTGAACTCCAGCAGTTCGAAGATTCCAGTGTCCACACGTGCCGGTGTTGGAGTGTTTGGGATACATGCCTGGCATCCTTACTGATGGCCACGATGGGGCAGGGCAAGACATGATGCCACTAAACCCATGAGTGAAGAAACACACACTGGCAAAACACGCTGAAAGCCTTGATTTTGTCTGCAGGGATGTAAGGATCGTAGGCGAAGCTCTTCATGCCAAAGCCTGACCCAGACTATGGCATGGAGGGTTTTAGACACACTCGCCCAATGCTTGCGATGCTCTGGAAGAACCCTAACAGCGAAATGTTGGGTATGATGCTGGAAAGACAAGAAAGTCCCCTTGCAGGACGCATATCGCGACCGGTGTGCTTTAGACCCCTGTCATATTGCTGTGCCAGGTGGGAACCTTGTGCCAGCTTATGCACCGCCCGGGCCACGGCCCCGAAGCCATAGAAGGCAATCTCGCGGTTGACCTCATTTCCCACACAAATTCCGGGTGGAGCGAGCTTCTCTGACTACTGCAGAGCCAAAGAGCCAGCTCAAAACCGCTGGTGCCGTCGAAGTTGTTGCGGGCGCTCACAATCATCATGCCTCGGACAAGAACCCTAGGAGAGCGCAGCTGCGCGTTGTCCTTTAGCCACCTTCTAAGCCTTGGATGCGTGTCGACAAAAACACTCAGCAAGCCAACAATGCCTGCAGCTGATCAATGGTAGAGGAACCTGTACTCAACTCTCAAGTTGAACAGAGCCACTTCCTAACCTTGCCCGGTCTGCTTGATGCAACCTCACGAAATGGCCCTGATGGAGACCCGAGGCACCGAAAACGAGCTCTGCCACAGCATTGGCGTTCTGGCCCGGAGTGTTCATGGCCTTGCAACTCGATGCTCTACCGGTGGTCCATCAGTCCGTGGTCTAGTCTAGAGTGGAATTTCGGGATACAAGTTGCATGGGCTGATAAGATTTGTGAGAACCTGGGCTTCCATTGATCAAACGTTGGGAGGGGCTTTCTTCCTAGAACCTGCGTCCGTGCAAGCAGTGTCCCTCCCCGAACCTCCTTCCACCTTCTGCCCTAGAGCCAAAACACCGAACCCGCCAATGCTCATCTTCGGGTAGTTACATGGCCCCAAATTGGGGAACCCTTTTTTCCCCCCTACGACCCAAGAATTAACCCTCTTAGGCCCAAGGAGGCTCAAGCGACTACCCCTTACGGGGTAGAAGGAGGGACCCCCTAGAAACGGACCCCTAAAATAAGGACCCTTAAGGGATCCTTATCTAGACCGAAGTAGCCCCTAAGTAACCCCCTAACCTCGGGTCCACTTGACCCGGGGCTCCCGGCTGTGATCCCCTTGCCTTCGCAGGCCTGCGCGAGAGCAACGGGGATTCGGGGCTTCGGGCTTAGCGGGGGTTCTAGGGTTTCGGGATTTAGGGTTGGGAGTTTGGACGCTACGGAGATGGAGGACTTGTTTGAGGCCCTCGCGCCTCACAGCAACCGTCAACCCCAACATTGCTTGTCGGAACACCACTTTTCAACATGCCTAAACCCCCTATTCCACTTGCTTTGGGTTCCGGGCTTTGAGGGCTTCAGGGCTTGGGGTTGGGATTTAGGTTAATATCACATTTTCCCTTCTTGGCTTTCAGGGAGGATCATATTCAGAAGAGTATTTTTGAAAGGGCTTCAAGGGCCGTCCGAGACAGAAGAAACAGGGTTGCTTCAGGTCTCAACGCGCCTTGAGATCGATGTTGTCGTAGCCAGCACCTGCACACACACACACACACACACACACACACACACACACACACACACACACACACACACACACACACACACACACACACACACACACACACACACACACTGGGGTTTAGGGTTTAGGGTTTAGGGTTTAGGGTTTGGGGTTTGGGGTTTGGGGTTTGGGGTTTGGGGTTTGGGGTTTGGGGTTTAGGGTGCCTCCCCAACCGACATGTCAGCAATTCGTCCACATATATCAGCTCAACTGAGCCAGCTGTGACAAGTGGCTCAAGGGATCCTGGGAGCCTCAAAGCCGCACGTCCCAGCCCCAAGTCTTGCAAAGTCCTCAACCCACCGGAGCACGAGGAGGCCGAAGCCGCGGGCAACTGGAGTTCGGTGGGGTCTTGGTTTGGGCGACGCCCGATGCAAATGCTTCAAGGCCCCGAGGCTCACAGTTTGAGGGCTAGAGAAAGCCTCGGATGCAGCGGTAGCAGTGGTTAGGGCTGGGCCCGCTCTGGAGGGCAGCAGTGGTTAGGGCTGGGCCCGCTCGGGTTCTGGCCCCTGCAAGCGAGAAGGGCCTGCACGGACCACGATCTTCATCTTGCTGGCCTTGTCCAGCACTGCCTTCCGGGGCGTGGTGGCTCAAAGCGAAAACTAGGTCCTTGAAAGAGCACACTTGTGGTCACCTGCATTGGATCGCGGCAAGTAGCGCCCTCTCCACGTTCTTCCACACCTAAGGTTCTGACACAAGAAGGCACACTTCTGCGGCCTGATCCACGATGTCGCTACGGATGATCATGGCATCGGCGTCGCCCACGGCTGCGAGCAGATCGTCCTGGCACAGCTCTTGTGGATGGCTTCCTGAGGCTTCCTGAGGCCTCCTAGGCCTCCTAAGGCTCCTAGGCCTCCTAGGCCTCCTAGGGCTCCTGGGGCTCCTAGGCAGGCGGAGTCCTTGCTCTTGTAGTTTTCGAGCTTCTTCATCGTGTAGTTGGCGGCCTGGCAGCAGGTGCATCTCCGGATCGCAAACCGGGGGGGCGCAACAGGCTGCGGCCTTGAGGACTTCTTCGATCTTTGTGACAGCAGCCGCTGCGAAAGCCTGGGAAGGTGCAGGTCCTAGGCAGTTCTCGGCATAGTTCATAATGTGTATAATGTATATATATGTATATATTGCCCCTCATACCGGACGCCCTGAAGACCCGAAACTGTTGAGGCATGTGGGGTATTTGGGGGGGGGGGGGGGGACCGGCCCATGGCTCCGACAAACTTCGCTCCCGGCCTTCTCGGTGGCCAACAAAACCGTCCTTGCCTTGCCCGCCTGGCAAAGTGCTGCACTAAACAACTCACCCTAAACCCTAAACCCTAAATCCTAAACCCCAAATCCTAAACCCCAGGGGGGAACAGCTTGGTCCATCCAAGACCCTTACGAAATGCCGTGTGCGCAACAGATTCAGCGCTGTCAGGTGCAAAGCAATCTTGCTGGCGCCTCTCCAGCCATGGTTGCGGGATGCTGCAGGTGCTCTAGCGGTCACGTCCAAAATGTATGCTTCTAAGCCAAAATCTGCAGAGGGATGCTATTCTACACTGTGGGAGCTTCGCTTCTGACCGCAGTACCGTGCTGCAGTGAGATCTCGGACTTCCTTTGACCCTCAGGCCAGTGAGTACACGTGAAGAATGTAGTCCCCGGCAAGGCACTGCACCAGCACAACGGAAACTAGACCGCAGACGATAGCACTTGAAATTTATGCACTGCGAAGCGGAAGCTTCGCGACATTGGAAAAGCGCCTGCACTCCCACAAAACTATTTCATGCAACTTCGCCACGAAATCCCCTCCATAAAAACTTGCTTTACTCTTGGTTCAGGATGAAGAGGGTTCGAGGTTCGGGTTGCTTCCCTTGCTACAGGTGCCACGGGTAACACGGCGCGGCCTGCCGTAGGTAGCAAAGCGATTCTGGAGTGTATCGACTCCTGCAGCATGAGAAAGATGTTGGAGAACCATGCCAGGTGTGACATTTGAGGATGGGAGCATAGGTCAACATGTTTGCAAAGGTGCACATCATATGCTACATGGAATGATTTTGCCTGTGTTGCCTTCGCTTCTCTTGTGCCCTGCTATCCCGCCCCGTGTCGCTGGAATTGTCGTTGTGAAAGGGTGCGAGATGGCCAGACACCATGGCCCTCAGGTGCGTGATTCCATGCCCTGAACAAAAATGACAGTGTGGAAAGTCCGGGCTAGTCATACCCAAGATCGCCCCAGAATACCCAAGATGACCAAAGATTACCCTAGATTACCCAAGATTACAAGTATAACTCAGTATGACGCTCACAACACCTTCAAAGGAATGTACTTGCAACCTCACCTGCTTGAGTCACTTCGGGAATGGTCCCGAAGTGCTGCATGTATCTAGCTTAAGCTTGCAGTGAGTCTGGGCGCGGAAAGTCATACAATGAAGGAGATTGATACGATGACATGACTCCATGCTCTCCGGGAAGGTGACAACTCTGAGGCGCCACCAAGGCCACGGCATCTCTTCGTTGTGCCTTCCCACGAGGCCTTGATCCCTTGGAGCGGAAGTTGGGTGTCTTGTTTGCTGCCACTCTAAGTCGTTCAACCATGCGACTTCACCTGAACCTGATCATTTCGTGCAGCTTGACGCGTCGGCTTTTTCAGCTGCACGGATGGATTCTCCACTCTGCGCCAGGTGTTCCCACCACGAGGCATCTCCTGCCTGCGAAGGGTGGCATCTACAAAAGCTCAAGCGATTCTTGTCGCTGCTCTTTCTGGAAGCTCCGAGAGCCCCCCGGAACATCTAACTTTGTTTGTGCTGTTGAACGGCTCTTGGCCCAGGCGCACTTTAGTGCCCTGGAGCTCCCGACTCAATCAGGACGCAGCCCTCGTGCCAGGTAATGCCCAACTCCTCGCATCTCTCCTGCTTGGCTTTCGGGCTGTTTGAACCTGGTTTCGAGTCTGGCCGGCCTGGAACAACCACGTTACGCTAAGCTGGATTACGTTGGACTATGTTGGGTTCTAGCTCAGGTCCTTGAGCTCGGGCGCCTCGGCGCCCGGCTGCACGAAGACGTTCTTGACCTCAGGCGCATTCCCAATGCACCGCTTCACCAAGCACCTCCAACATGAAGACGAACACGCAGGAGAAGAAAAAAGAAACGAAACCCCTTAAAGCCCGAGTAAACCCGGTTAAACCCCATATTAAGCCACCATCCATTAAAACCCCCCCCCAAAGAAAATATTAAAGCCCATTAAGCCGCCAATAAGCCACCATTAAGCCCATTAAGCCCCCCATCAAGCCCAATCAAACCCCCATTAAGCCCCACGAAGCCCCATGAACCCTCCCCAGGGCTCTTGTTTCCTAACACACACGATGTGGTCAGTTCTCAAAATGATGGCCCCTTTCCCCAAACTGGATCATAATTTTGGCAGCCACCCCAATGTAGAGAGGTCTTGAGGCTCAGAATCTGCCGCTTAGCGACACCCAGCTTGTGCATGTCATCGATGACTGTGGCCTGAGCTCAGGAGCTGGTGGTCACCAGGGTTTCGAGCCCTACTTGGAGGTTCGGGTACTTATTCGCCCAATTATACTAACTGCACTTCTGACCCAATTATAACCATATTGGGGCGCTTAAGGGGGGCATAAGTGGGTTGTGCGTGAAGTTATAATTGATTAATGAGTACCATGAACCTCCAAGTAGGGCTCGAGGGCATCTAGGGTTTTAGGCACTAGGGTGTTTGGGGTCTTTTCGGGTTAGGGTGCCCAGGGCGCCCAGGCGTTTCAGGGTTTTGGAGGGCTTTTTGGTTTCAGGCGTTGCCGTCAGGCTTTGCTACAGTTTGGAGCCCGATCTGCGTATATGGTTATGGTTTGGGCGGTTTAACGTTTAGGTTTAGGGTTTAGGGTTTAGGTATGCACCCCCTTCTCAGAGATGTAGAAAGCAAAGGGTTCGGGGCTTAAGGGGAACAAGCCAGGCATGCCAGGCCAGCGAAGGTGCAAGCAACTGTGCTCCTGCGAGTAGTGCAGTACAGCATCCACGAATATTCCCTTACCTGCAGACAAGGGGCCCCTATCTTGGGGTTCGCGCACCTGCATTGCGACCGCAGGCTTGGAACGAATCGCACTCCCCCAGGGTTGAGGGTTGAGGTCCACGAGTCCCAGGAGGGCACATACTCTTTCGGAGAACCCCCCCCCATCTGACTCGGCGCGCCGAGCTGCCAAACACCCCTGCCCAGGGCCCGTCGGCAACCGAGATGCAAGTTCACGGCGTCCAGCGGCTCCTTGACATCTGCCAGAGCCTTCCTGCCGTTGCTTTGAGCCCCAACGTGAACCCTCTTGACAACTGCATCCACAGCCCGGAGCCCCACTAAATCTGTTCAGAGGCTCGGTATGCCAGGCTCTGCACCGCTGGAGGGGTCAACATGGCTGACCTCTTTCCCCAAAGCCTGCAAGGAGGGTAAGAGTTTAACCCGGGAACCCAACCCGGTTCGAAGGCGTTGAGAAGGAACAGGATCAAAGCGTTGTTGTTGGCAACCACACACACATGGCAAGGGAGGATAGGTTAAAAGTTCCCCCGAACTGTTGGCAGGTGCCCTTGAACACATACATACCTCTACCTTGAACTTTGCGTTGCCATTGATCATTGAGGGCTTGGGTGAACCGATTTCCAAGCTCCGTGCCAAGCAAACGACTCACCCACGAACCGATTCGGCACTTGCACAATTCAACATGAGGCATTCGCCCACTTTATCTCGTGACTGAAAAAGCTGCAGCACCCGGCAGAGAGAACGCCAAAAAAGCCCCAAAAGCTACGAGTGCCGAGCCTTGAGCCGCGCCAGGAGCTGAACCACAAACTGGCAGATCATGCGGCTGCGACTCTCAATTTCTTAGAGGGACTGTGGGCCGCTGCCCTAGTTCTAATTGCCAGGGGTTTCCGAAATTAGGGGTACCTGATTGGGGTCCTTATTACGACGGGATCCTGCTACTTGGGGATCTATATTGGGGGTCCCCTACTTTCGCAACCCCCTAGGTGTGAGACTCATAGCTTGAATAACCCGGCACCATGCATATGCCCCAGTAACTGCTCTAAGACCCCAATGAGGACCTGTCACAGCACACAAGCAAGATGCAGATCCCATGCCAATCCTTCATGGAGACTCTGTTGCCACAATCACTGGAGTTGGGATCTGGATCAGGGAACCCTAGCTATAGTCTCAAACTTCGTACCCTCTGTCACTCTGAGGCACTTGGTTGCTGCCACGGCCGACGACGGCCCAGCGGGGCAGCCTGCTTGTGAAAGCTGCGGCACACTGAGGTGCTGGAGGAGGATGATGAGAAATCTGACGGTCTTCACATGCAGGCGGTATTGGTCATGTTTGGTCTGAGAGTTTTTGCAATTCTTCAACGTGGGCTTTTCGACTTGAGTCTTCATCTTCAACGTGGGCTTTTCGACTTGAGTCTTCATCCTCAGGAAGTTCAGTCAGGGGTATCTGGGGCCTCTGGCCCTGATCACTTTCAATTTGCCTTTTTGCATCTAGCCTGCCTCGTTCATGTTTGCCCTCTTCCATGGATGCAAGGTCAAGGAGGTACAACACTCACCGCACGCACGTCCCCGAAAGACCCTAAACTCCTAAAACCCCCCAAAAGCCTGAACTCCTGAACTCCTGAACCCCTGAACCCCCCTAGTCTCCCGTACCCTTGGCACCAAGCGGCTCGAGCATCTTCTTGCCACCGCAACAAGCATCTGCGGGGGCTGCCATGGCGTCGATCTACCCTTGGGGTCACTGGCTATACCATGAAGAGAGTAGCTGTGCACAAGGAGTGCCGTGGACACTCGACTTTTTGTTGTTTAGCCATCTTGGTGGACATGCTCGTTCTGGGTGGTGTCCTATGTGTCCGCAAATGGAGACTTCCCCGTCTCAGCCACTGCTGAGTATGCAAAGCGCCTGTGGAGCAGACATTCCATCGCTTCCGTTTCAGCTGACTTTGAAAAGATGAGTGTCGAGCACGACCTCATGTACCTTGAGCTGGCCATCTCGTGTCACCTTAGCATCCAAGATTCATGTGCTGCAAGTGCCCAAGAGACTTGTTTACAAAGGCGCTGGAAAATCACCAACACTATCCAAGGAGCTCGTGCCGTCCACTTGCTCACCAACATGAGAGGATTAACTAGCGGAATATCAAGTCTTGCTGTCCAATGATAAATCTTGTTCAGGAATGCCTAGATTGCATAGCTGCGGAAGCCAGAAAGACAAAGCAAGGGAAGAGAGCGACTTCTGCTGCAGCACGTGCAGCTCTGTGCTTGGAGCCGGGCGTGTTTCAGGCCGATCTTGGTGTCGAGACTGCTTCTCAACAGAACGACCTCCCAGTCAGAGGTCCGACAACAGAGTGAGGTGAGAGTTTGAATACGCAAAGGGGAGCCGTAGGCCTGGAAAGTAAATTCATTCTGTCTGCGCGGCAACGCGGGCTCCTGAGGTGGCTCCTCGCAGCTCCGATCGACTCATTTCGTGGCTCGCGCTGTGGCAGAACAAGTCTCCTTCATGCCCTCAACAAATACCGCTCAAACATGACAGGAGCGAAAAGAGGCGATGCAACTCTGTGCAGGAGAGAGGATAACCCCTGATGGCAGCCCTGACGGCACCCCTGGCGTCCGGCTGCGCGTTCTTCCTGGAAAACACCTTGGCATGCGCAACCGACTGAAGCATCGCCAAGCGATGGAAGTCATGTCACATCTCCCAGAAACAGTAGACGGACTGCAGCAGCTCAGGGCTTCGTTGCAGCGACCTCAATGTCTAGCCGATTGCCATGCCCGAGCGAAACCAAGGACAAGGCTGCTTCCAGTCGAAACCACGAACCTGACACCTGAAAATACCCCGGCTCTGAGGCTGGTGACCTCCGCGATCTCCAAGACAGAAGGCTTGCCACCGCTGTTCGCCATCAGGTCCAGTACTAGTACCAGTGATCCGACGGATGACAGCATGTCATTGGCAGGCAGAGTATCTGCTTGACACGCGTGCAATGCCTGTGAGTTGCATGGCCAACACCTATTGCTAGCAGAGCCCAGCGTGTGGTGCTTGTGCTTTGCCATGTTGTGTTGCATCGGGCCATGCTGCCAACGTGGCAAAAGCCATCAAAAGCCCTGAGAAGGTGGCAAGCAGCCTGCCAGGATCCCGGGAAGCTACCGATCAGATGTCCGATGGAAGCTATCAAAACAGGTGACACGACTTTCTCGGCTGGACATTTGGGCTTACAATGCTGTGGGTTGTGGGCACCCCACACGCCAAAAGATATTCACTTCGATCATCCTCACCCCGAAGCTAACCAATGTCGGAGCCATCCTGCCCTTGTCGGACAAGGAATCAAGGATACTTCGGACAAGGACTTACGGATACTTCGCCCAGGAGGACTCTGTCATGGTTGTTCTTGAGGCATACTCTGCTGGATCGGGGCCAGCCAGGCAAGCCCAGAGGGATTCTCCACTGGCTTTTCACTCCAGACTAACATGGCCTAAACTGAACGTGACTGTGCAGACGCGACCAGGCAGAAGAAGCACAGTTCCACTTCTTTTCCTTCGGTGACGCTGGGGAATATCCTTTGAGTCTCAGAGGGATCTACCCTACAGTGCCCTACAGTATCTACATGTAGCTCCCGGCCCAGGGGGTTGCAGCCGCCAGTGCGGGCCCTAGGGCAGGGACTACCTTCACCCCCTGCACCAGCCCGACGCATTTTGCAGGGACGTGGTGGGTGGGAAAAGCAAAATGCTCAAAGGGCACTACTTCCTCTACTGATTCTACTTGCAAGCTGTGATGTCACAATCTTGCAGCGAACGTCACATCAACACGTGCAACCACGCATGCACTAACCCAACACAAGCAGGTACTCACAGACGCGTGGAACTTGCGAGTTGTTTAGGCTCGTCCAAGTGTGGACTCACTGTTAGCCCAAGTGAAAGAGTTATCATGTCGCTGGCTCCATGACGACACTCTTTTGGGGGGCTCAGCTCAGGCATACTCGGCGGGCTTCTCTGCGAGTGGGAACTTTAGGGATACTGGATGGGACTCTCTGGATTCTCTGCCGGTCGGCACTCCAGGGCAAGGAGACCGGGCGGGACACCGGGCGGAGCACGGTTGACTTAGACTTAGACCCTAACAACCCACGCCGAGAATGAAGAACAACCCGAAATTCTGCAAAAGAACACACATGAGTTGACGTCCCGCATTCCTACTGCGCTTGTGCTTCCTTTTGCATCCAGCTCGCCGCGAATACTGCTCGAAGCGCCAAGCACTCACCAGTTCCGCCCGCCACCCTTGTATCCGCCGCCCTTGTAGCCATCGCCCTTGTAGCCATCGCCCTGGCAGGAGGGGCATTCATTCTCTTCAATCCCAGCCGGCCAAAGTCTGAAGCGTGGATGCTCCGCAGCAAGAAACGCCTAGACCAAAGACAAAACACGTATGCATCTATTTGCATGCATGCATGGGCCTACTCACGCATACACATACATACACACGCCTGCACATACGTACATACATTCACATACATGCGCGCACTCACAGAGAGACACACATACTCTGCATACATTACATACATATTACATGCATTACGGGCATATTACATACATTACACACATTACACACATTACACACATTACACACATTACACACATTACACACATACACACATTACATACATTACATACATTACATACATTACATACATTACATACATTACATACATTACATACATTACATACATTACATACATTACATACATTACATACACTACATACATTACGTACATTACATACATTACATACATTACATACATTCCATACATTACATACAATACGTACATTACATACCGTACATACTTTACATACTTTACATTCATTACATGCATTACATACATTACATACAATACATACATTACATACATTACATACATTACATACATTACATACATTACATACATTACATACATTACATACATTACATACATTACATACATTACATACATTACATACATTACATACATTACATACATTACATACATTACATACATTACATACATTACATGAATTACGTACATTTCATGAATTACGTACATTACATACATTACATACATTACATACATTACATACATTACATACATTACATACATTACATACACTACATACATTACATACATTACATACACTACATACACTACGTACAATACATACATGACATACATTACATACACAACATCCGTTACGTTCATTGCATACGTTACATACAGTACATACCTTCTTAAATTTTTGCACCGCAAGCGCAAGGGCTGAGCGCGATCCAGGCGAATACGCCTGAAGCTGTACAGAGCATGGTGGAGAATTTCTTGTAAACGACCTTGCAACGCCAGTGAATGTAAGACTGATTAGCTGGGGAGGAGTTTATCGTGACTAAAAACTATTGTATCTTTCGTACTCTTTGCGGAGCAACCCTTCTTTTGATCTTTAAGACCATTCTTTCGGTGTCGAAGATCTCTCGGTGATCTTTCGGTGATGAGGCTTTCGGTGACGAAGTATACATAAGTTGTTAACTAAAGCGTGTTTGTCTGGTTTGTTGCGCATCCATGTATATAGTTGAGATGTTCAACACATACATGAACCTCTAACCTTTACGCAATCTCAAATTGAGACCAGCGCGCGGTACTTCGCACCTACCCCACCTGGCTATTGGCACCGCGACTGTGCGAGACGACGTACAATGACGCACTTAGCTGTCCCATGTCGGGTGTAGAAAAACTTGGCTAGATCGGGCAAAAACACACTGCCAAGGATGCCTTAGCTTCAAAAAAAAAACTGGGATGGACCTCCCAGTGCTGATGCGGCAGTCGCTGCTGCCCGCCAAAAGGCGACATCGGCCGCGTCTGGCCGTGGTTTCGTGGTTTGGGACTTAGGCTGCAAATTGGGGTCATCAAGCGTCTCCTCAGGACTTCGTGAGCGCATTTTCTCAAGTCCAGGGTCTGCAGACACCACATCTTTCCAGCTTTCTTGCGTCGCAGGTCCTGCCCCTTGAACTCTTGGCTGTAGGATTGAATAACAAGACTCTGAAGTTAAGAAACCTGCGTAGCTCATCAAGAACTCGGACACCGCACAGGCCTTTGTGCTGACACCTCAAAGGATCACTGCCCAAGCCAAAACCAACAGTTTCCCCGCGCCACCACCAAAGTCCTGGACTGTCCTGGCCTGATATGGGGCCTGTTGCTGCAGCCATTGTGGTCTGATCTGCTGGGCCTGAGCCTCACTGGAAGTGGGCTGGCCAGGTGGCTCTGCAGAAGCGAGGGCGGACAAACACAATCTGCTGAGGCTCGAACGAAAAACTTTGGCTGCGCGGTGTTGCCGTGGCCTGCCATGGTCGGGCCAAAGTCCCCCGAACACCATGAAGGAGGGCGCCATGCAACTTGTGCAACCTACCTGTCGGGCCCTTGTCTGGGCCGACGCTCACGAACATCCAAGACCCAACATGAAAACAAGACTCTTGGAACGTCTACTCTGAAGATGTCCTCCATCTTAGTCTGCATTCATCACCAAACGTCTGGAGCGAATGACGGTATCTAAGAGTCAGTGGAAGCTTGAGGTTTAGGGTAATATTAATGGCAAGAATACGAATGATATTCATAACATGAATGCGATTAAGAAGAGGTTTAATTGAAAACTGGGATCAGGACTTCTGCTTCTCGCAGCTGCGGCTCTAACACCTCCCACCCCTGTGGGTCCAACTCGTGATTATCCATGGTTTAGGGTTAGTTTAGAGGGTTTAGAGGGTTTATAGGGTTTAGAGGGTTTAGGGTTTAGGGTGATCTCATGGGGAGAGCTGAGCGATAGCGTATCAGGGTCGCAGGGGGCCCCGTTCATGGCTGCCCTCAGACTCAACCCACACCATCTACGAGGTTCCCTGCGACAGTTCTCGCACGTGCATGTAGTCTCCAGGAAACAGTCGCCTGTCTGACCTCGACTTTGATGTTTTGTGGCCGGCACTTTGACATACAGCTGTCACTTTAGCCAATTGACAGGAGCACGGCCCTCCAAGCCTTGTCAATGCAATAAAACCGCCATGGAAACCCCGAGAAATGACTTGCCTTGCCCATGATGAGCATGGGGCGACAAGGCCCACCAGCTCCTCACTTCTTGCTCGAACTTAGGGGTGGGTTTAGGGGACTGAACGACCAGCCTTCTCTGGGTCATCTTCCAAAGATGCTGCACCGCACCAGCTGCCTTTTTACTGTGGAGTCTCAAAAGCCGAGGGTAGAAGACCACTTCAACGGATGCATTACGCAGACGCTTTCTTGAGCGATCCCACATCAGTGGTCACGCAGCCAACAGCCAGCCTTCCACGCCCGCAAAAAGCTGGAAATCATGATACAGTGACCACTACACCAATGCTCCGATTTTGAGCTGAAAACACAGAGAGCATTCCATTTCGTAAGCAGGCGGATTGATAAGTGGCGCATGTGGCTGCTGAAAATTCACTGGGCAACTGTGAGGGCTGGGATACATTTCTTGAAAGGGGTCTCCCAGCTGTCGCTCAAAAAACATGTGAGACCAGGCGCATGCCGAGAAAGACCTTATCAGTGGTCACACAGCTAACAGCAACCCATACACCGTAAGCAGCTGGAAACCATGTGACACATACGGTGACCACTACGCAAGTGGTTGACATCCGCGTGCAAAAACGAGTCACTGAGAACATTCTTAAGAAAGCAGAGTCAAAGTGACGCATGTGACGGCTTAAAATCGCTGGGCAATCGCGAAAATCAGTCCCCTACGGGGCTTGAGACCGAACGCTTTGGCGGATTCCTTGATATGCAGAGCTTATAAGCAAGATTTCAGACCAGATTCCCATCAGGAAAGCAGACTCAAGCTTGAGCAAGTCTGCATCAGCGTTGGCTGATTAAATAACAAATGAAATACGGCATACATCGGCATACAGTCATCTCTACGCAAATGGTTGATCACTGGGCAATCACGAGATATATTGTGAAGAGCACCCTCTGCAGCAGACCCCGTTCTTTGGGCCCCAAGAAACCGTGGAGAAATCTGCTGCTCTCAACCCGAGATCACGGCGTCAAGGGTTTGTTTCAACAGAATCTGCCTTAGCTGCATGGCAAGAAGAACTCCGCTTCGATGTCACACGCACACGCCTCCTGCACAGTCCTGCGCCCACTGCAACATGCAAACCGCAAAGCTACCTCTGCAACCAAAACCTCGACAACTGCCTGGCCTGGGGCAATGTTGGTCAAAATGCTTGTTCTTGGTTTCTGGTATTTAGGGTGCTGGGTGCACTCCGTCGACCTGCCCCCCCCCTTTGCCCAAAAGAAAGATGTATTTTGCTTCGACCATCCCACGGTACATCTCCCTGTCGTGGGAGCCATCCTGCCCTCAAGAGTCCTGAGTCGTATACTTCGCCGCAGGCTTGTGTCGCGGGACTCTCCGCGGAGTTCTCTAAGGTTCACTCCAGTGATACTTGGCGGGACTCTCTCCAAGGCGTGCTCAGTGCGCTCCGGTGTGGGGGTGTTTACTCCCACAATACCCTTGACTCTCGGTGGGTTTCTCTGCGGGCTTCTCTGGTGGGGGCGTGGGCACTCCATGGATACTCGGCGGGGCTTCTCTGCAGGATTCTCTGGGGGTGTGCCAGGAGACCGGGCGGGACACTGGGCGAGGAGGCAAGGAGCATGGTTGACTTAGAAAACACGCACAACAGTCCCAACACATGCCCGGCGCCCTTTCGGCTAAGAATCACAAACTTGACAGTGAATCCTGACAGGATACAATCGTTCCTGCCGCGGCTGGCTCCAGGACATGAGCTGCATCACAACGGCCACGGCCTCGGGCAAACGTCCGCGTTCGGGTTTGGGGGCTCGGCGTCAAGGGCTCAAATGTGTCTGTCTCGAACTTTCCACAACTGCAAGTACCATCCCGTCAAGAAGACCAAGGCACCACCGTTGTGAGCACTGACAGCAGCTTCAACATCACCGCACCAGTGATCTTCATGCCACTAACCCGTATACCCCCGGCATCACTGAGCTGAAGGTGTAGAACAAGCCCTTGCCGCTCTGCCATCGGCAAGGACGATGTCAGCGACAGCACGTGGTTGGCAAAGGAAGCAGCGCATTCACACTTCTGCGTAACCTTGACCGCAGAGCGCCAAACATAGAGGGCGAGTGCAAGGTTCGTCGCGGCTGAGGAAAGAGAAGGGACCACCCAGTGAAACCCGCATCCCAGCGTCAGGCCTTCTGCGTCAAGCAGAAGCTGCCCGAGTGCAGGAACGGCTTCAAGAATCGCAAAGGCCATGAGAAATATGTACACTGCCCCAGTCAGCCTGGAAATGGTGCTCGCGAAGGCCTTGGAGATTTGCACACGCCTGTGAATGTACATGCTTGCGCCAGTGCAAAGTTCAAAAAGAAACACCACGGTCCTGACCGCCGGCTTTATGCTGCATTATGCTGCCCAGGCTCAGCCACACATGTCCATGTTTTTTCTGCCTTGCCGATTGCATTCGTGGAGTTTCCGCAAACCCTTGCAAAGAAGTCCATGTAGTGCATGAGGAAACTGTTCAGGTGCAGCGTGCAATGCGCTAACCCTGCGTTGAAAAAACCTCCGGCACACTCCACACACAAGGACAACAGACCACCACTAGGATCGCAATGAGCTGAAAGCCTGTAAGAGGCGGCAGCGTGGAGGAAGTGCAGAAGCAGGTAAGCCAGGATCACGGCAAAACTCGACTTCTGGCTCTCCATCCACGGCTCCATGAAGTCATCGCCAGCTGCGCTGCGGATCTGCTCTGTCACGAGCTCTGCGAGGCCGCGGCGGTGCGCTTGCGCGATCAGGGGCAGTGCACAGGTGGACCGGAAAGCCCTGACTGCGCACTCCAAGCTGCTGAACCCGTAGCTTTCGTGGGAGAACATCTTGGCCCAGCAGGTCGCAGCTCGGATCGAAGCGAGGCCAAACACCGCAATCCTGTGGCCACTCTCGTGTGCGAACATGTGCGAACCCCAACTGCCTGAGGCCCTTTTGTTTTGGCCGCTGGGAGAGGCGGAAGGGAGAGGTTGGAGGCCATCTGGGCTGATGCCTGGGGATGTTTTGGGGGAGAAAGTGCTGACAAGTTCCTTGGTGTGGGGAAACGTTTGACGCTGCCGGGGGCCGCTTGCAAGCTTTTGGCAAAATCATGCCAAAGTGACTAGGAAAGGGAGGCACCTGACTGCCTGAAACTGTTTTCTGACACATATCCCTACTAGGCGGGCCTCACAGGACGAGCGGTAGCATTGACACTGCTCATGCCGCTCTTATGCCCGCATGCCGCTTAGTACTTCTGCCTCTCATGGAGATGAAGGAACCTGCAAAGCAGCTCACACGGGGATCCCAGCCAAGCCACAGCAGCACCGTCTGACAGCGGCCAGGCTTCGGCGAGATGCCAGCCAACAGGAGGAGTCCAGAAGACAGAGAGCTGGTGAAGCAGCCGGGGCAGCTGCGGTGCTCGCGACCCGGTATCTGCACCGTCACGTGATCTGCAACTGGCGATGTCACATCGTCGAGGCAGCAGGCGTCAATGGAGTCTCTCACCTGAGTTGGAAGATCTAATCTTGACTTCCACTGTCATAAGAGCTCGTGGCCAAGAAGAGCTTCCGAGACTTCACCACTGCCATGTTTCTCTGCTCTCTACTGTAGACAACCGCCCGTTTCTCACCGACCATCTTTGGGGCCGACCTGCTGCATGGACGTGGATCGCATCCAGGCCTGGCAGCTTACGACAGAGACCAGTAACAGACACTACCGCTGGTCTTTGCGGATCGCCAGGCTGTGGAAAACTGGGGGCCTTCACGTGACGGCGAGCGACGCACTCGCTCAGGATCGTGCGTTCTGCTTCCTGAGGCAGTTTCTCGGCAGTTACCACAAAGTCCTGAGCAGAGCAAAGGAAAGGGAACTCATCAAACAGGCTGGTGCACTCCGACCATTTCCATCAATGAACTGAAGCCACGTTCACTTTGTCTTCGAGCTACTTTTGCGCTGATTGCTTCGAAAATCTTGTGCACACTTGAACCGGTGTAGAAGGCAATAACTTATGTTTGTTGTAGTGTTGCCATGTCCTTAACGCTGCGACCACTCTTGGAGACGACATGGCCACGAGACTTTGTTGCCAACCCCAGAACAAGTTGAATCAGGCGGCGCTTGATTGCATAGAGTCTGGGGTCAACCTCGGATGATGATTTGGCAGTCTCTGCGCCTGCTCTCGGCGTTAAGCACACCTTCTTCACCCATGCCCTTGCAAAGACAAGACCGGACTTGATAGCCACAGGCAGAAACGAAAGCTCCGTGATGCGAGCGCTTTTCCCGAAAGCATGGCGGAGGGTTATTCAGCGGAGGGGGTGGTCGTGAAAGAGTGCATGTCGTTATATGGATGGCGTGATGGATGGCGTGATGGATTTGATGGATTTCGTGGCGTGCTTTCGTTGCGTGATGGCTTTGAAGGGTTGTCCTCTTAAAAAGTAATATGTTTTAAAGCACGGGGTAGGGTTGGCGGGAGCCGCCGCACTTCCTCAAAAAATGGAAAAACGCGAACCCTCTGCGTGTCATGTCGTTGTCGAAACACAAAAACGATGACCCTCTGCGTGTGCACGGGGTGTCGTGACGCCCGTTTGACAACCCCCTGCGTGTTTTTTGCGTTGTCGAAACGTTGTCGAAACGCAACAACGATGACCCTCTGCGTGTGCGCGGGGTGTCGCGAGCGCGCGAACGACAACCTCTGCGTGTTCGAGCATTGTCGAAAATGGTTTTCGTGTTTTTTCGTTGTCGTCGTTAACGCATGGATGGATGTCGTCGTGGATGCATGTCGTCATGGATTTCGTGTTGGATCTCGTGATGGATGATAATTTCTTAAAAAAGTGAAGTCGTAATCACGGCTCTAAAATGCTTTCGGGACAGGCGTCCGCGGGCGGCCAGCAGCAGCAGAGCCCACCGCCAGGCACCCCAGCAGGCGAGCATCAGCGGCATCAGGCCGGTCCCGTTTCAGGCAGAAAGGCACCAAAATTAGACCGCTCCGAGCACCCGAGAATGCCCCAAAAAGGGGGATAGCAAGCCGACGGCCATTTCTTGACCAGCCCCACCCCCAGACCCCCACGGCTCCGCCCCAGCCCTTACGGGGTATTGAACGAAGCTCCCTGGGAGCTTTCGTGATAAAGCAGACGAGTCGCTGTCTGCCTCTGCCCAGGACCTCCGGCAGGGCTTTGGCAACATGATGATCGAGTCTATGCTGTCGAAGCTGTCGTTGGTTCCATCGCCTCGGCTGCAGCGTCTCAGGGAGGCCCGGGCCTCGACCCCCCTAAGATATTCTGCGAAAGCAACTCAAGCATTTGTTGTCAAACACAAAAAAAGCACGGCTTTTTGCGCGCAAGCACTTAAAATCGTGCCTGCTCTTTACCAAGGTACTTGTACTCGGAGGGGCGGGAATCATGCTCATGCTAGCCGCGGGACTATCGTCACACGCTTGGGCCAGTGAAACTGCAAACGTGCCGAAGCAACATGCACTTTCAAACATGTCCAGTGTCGCTGATATCCGATGCACCAGTTGCTGGTATGGACTTGAACGTCTCGTTGCAGCTCCTCGCAACTATCCACTCCGAAGAACTTGATGTTGAGAGCCTGCTTTCAAGCGGCGAGTGCGACATGATTTCACTCAAGACACAGGACAGCTATGCTGACCCCAGGCAGCCCGCCCGGCAAGGCTCTCCAAAAAACTCTCTCGACTTGGGCACAAAGCTTGCTAAATCATTCACACCTGAGCTTGCTCTCCCCGCCCCACTTGGAGAAGTTTCCATGAGATGCCGCAGCCTTTTTGTAGTACTTCTGGTAGTAGAAAGCGAGATGCTCGACAGGCACGGCAACCTCAGGACACTGCATGTGGCAGTGACCATGGGTGCATGCTCAGTGTTCTAGTCAAAGTGTAGGAATTTCCGAGCATCATCACTGCACAGAAGCCAACATGTCGCAAAGTGCACAGCGCCATAGAGCGCTGACCAGCGAGCACAGCATTTCTTGTGCTCTCTCGCCAAGATCTGCCACATGCGCGGAGCTCGCCGAAAAACACCGGATCATTCTGGCACGTAGAAAGGCATTCTGCAGCCCCCGCCGGGCGACGAAGGCTGGACGGCGAACGTGACTGCGGATCCCAGGCCGGTTGGTTCCATTCGGAGCGATGCGCTTACATGCCCGGCATCCTGTTGTAGACAGACCCAAAAGGGACTCAACGGGCCGGTGTCGAGAACGAGCCGATGAAGGCCAACGTTGACATGCACAAAGCCTGAACTTCCAAACCTACTCAGCCCTGAACTTTCCAAAGCAGAAGAAGAGAATCCCCGAGGCTGGCGCGCGGCCGGGATCATGAGACTCAGTACCTTGAGCTGGCCATCCCGTGTCACCTTCGCATCCAGAATTCATCGAAAGCACACAAGGGACTTGTTTACAAAATAGACTACATACGTTCCATACAATGCATACATTACATACATTGCATACCTTCAGAACTACATGCATGAACTTCTTACGCATTTCAAAATTGAGACCAGCGCGTGGTACTTCGCACCTACCCCACCTGGCTATTGGCACCGCGACTGTGCGATACGACGTACAAAGAGGCACTTAGCTGTCCCATGTCGGGCGTAGAAAAACTTGGCTAGATCGGCCACAAAATACACTGCAAAGGATATGGACAAGTTAGCTTCGAAAGAAACAGGAATGGACCTCCCAGTGCTGATACGGCGGCCGCTGCTGCCCGCCAAAAGGCGACATCGGCCGCGTCTGGGCGTGGTTTCGTGGTTTAGGACTTAGGCTGCAGATTGGGGTCAATAGAGAAGTGCCATGCCTTGCTCTTGCCCGTCATGAGCACGGTGTCGGCGACAAGGCTCACCAGTTCCTCACTTCTTGCTCGAACTTAGGGGTCCCTTCCGGGGATTCCTGAGAGAACAGGCTTCTCTGGGTCCTTTGCCAAAGCTGGTGCACCATCTGCCTTTTTACTGAGGAGTCTCACACAGCCGAGAGCAGAAAACCGAATCAACGGATTGATGCAGATGCGCTCTCGAGCGATCCCCTATACATGGTCACGCAGCCAACCGTAAGCCATCCATGCCCGCAAGAAGCTCGAAATCATGATACAGTGACCACTACACCAATGCACCGGTTTTAGGCTGAGAACACAGGAACTATGAACTGGCGCCTGTGGCTGCTTGAAATCACTGGGCAACTGTGAAAAATCATTCAGGCACCACTCGTAACGACCCCTTACTGGGATGTTTGAGGGCACCCCGCTTTGGCGGAAACATGATGCAGATGCTTTCTTGTAAGGGGTCACCCAGCTATCGAGAAGTGACACCAGCCGCATTCTCGAGAAACACCTTATCAGTGGACACTCCGCGGACAGCAACCCATACATGCCATAAGCATACATGCCATAAGCAGCTGGAACCCATGTGACACATATGGCAACCACTACGCAAATGGTTAACGAGTCACGGAGAACATTCGTAAGAAGACGGAGTCACAGTGACGCATGTGAGGGTTTGAACCCACTGGGCAATCACAAATATACGCCCCTTACGGGGTTACAATTCGAGCAGACCGCCTTTGCGGATACATTGATGTAGGCGCTTTCTTGAGCGAGCCTGTCGTGATGTCGACACGAAGGCCACTGTACAAAATGACTGACAAATGGGTCCGGAAACTTCTAAGTTATAAGCAAGATTTCAGACCAGATGCCCTTCTGGCCAGATTGTCAATCAGCCAACAGCAACCACCCTTCCGTAAGCAGCTACAAATCACGTGACACATTCGGCACGGCCATCTCGATGCAAATGGCTGATCACTTTGCAATCGCGACAATATCGTCATGAGCACCATTTGTAGCAGACCCCTGCTTTGCACCCGAAGATACCGAGAATCACAACAGTGGAGAAATCTGCAGCTCTCAACCCGAGATCACGGCGCCCAGGGTTTGTTTCAACAGGATCTGCCTTGGCTGCATGGCAAAAGAATTCCACTTCGATGTCACACACACACACACACCTCCTACACTAAGATGCGCCCACTGCAACATGCAAACCGCAAAGCTGCCTCTGTTTATGGCTGCTGCTTTGGCAACCAAAACCTCGACAACTGAACGGCCTGGGGCAACGTTGGTCAAAATGTTTGTTTTCGGTTTCTGTTCTTAAGGATGTTGCGTGCACAGCTCAGGGAAGACTGAAGCTTTCAAGGCTTATAGGGTTTTGGACCACAGGACCAGCCGACCTGCCCACCCCTTTGCCCAACAAAAGAAAGAGATATGTAATTACTTCGATCATCCCCACCGTCAGCTCCCCTTGTGTCGCGGGACTCTCCGCGGAGTTCTCTGGGGGCTTCCTAGCTGGGTGCGCTCCGGTGTGGGGGTGTTCACTCCCACAATACCCTTGACTCTCGGTGGGTTTCTCTGCGGGCTTCTCTGGTGGGGGCGTGGGCACTGCATGGATACTCGGCGGGGCTTCTATGGGCTTCTCTGCAGGATTCTCTGGGGGTGTGCACTCCAGGGGCCAGGCCAGGAGACTGGGCGGGACACTGGGCGAGGAGGCAAGGAGCATGGTTGACTTAGAAAACACGCACAACAGTCCCAACACATGCCCGGCGCCTTTTCGGCTAAGAATCACAAACTTGACAGTGAATTCTGACAGGATACAATCGTTCCTGCCGCGGCTGGCTCCAGGACATGAGCTGCATCGCAACGGCCACGGCCTCGGGCAAACGTCCGCGTTCGGGTTTCGGGGCTCGGCGTCAAGGGCTCAAATGTGTCTCGAACTTTCCGCAACTGCAAGTACCATCCCGTCAAAAAGACCAAGGCACCGCCGTTGTGAGCACTGACAGCAGCTTCAACATCACCGCACCAGTGATCTTCATGCCACTTACCCGTATACCAGCATCACTGAGCTGAAGGTGTAGAACAAGCCCTTGCCGCTCTGCCATCGGCAAAGACGATGTTAGCGACAACACGTGGTTGGCAAAAGAAGTGGCGCATTCACACTTCTGCGTAACCTTGACCGCAGAGCGCCAAACATAGAGAGCGAGTGCAAGGTTCGTCGCGGCTGAGGAAATTGAAGGGACCACCCAGTGAAACCCGCATCCCAGCTTCAGGCCTTCTGCGTCAAGCAGAAGCTGCCCGAGTGCAGGAGCGGCTTCAAGAATCGCAAAGGCCATGAGAAATATGTACACTGCCCCAGTCAGCCTGGAAATGGTGCTCGCGAAGGCCTTGGAGATTTGCACACGCCTGTGAATGTACATGCTTGCGCCAGTGCAAAGTTCAAAAAGAAACACCACGGTCCTGACCGCCGGCTTTATGCTGCATTATGCTGCCCAGGCTCAGCCACACATGTCCATGTTTTTTCTGCCTTGCCGATTGCATTCGTGGAGTTTCCGCAAACCCTTGCAAAGAAGTCCACGTAGTGCATGAGGAAACTGTTCAGGTGCAGCGTGCAATGCGCTAACCCTGCGTTGAAAAAACCTCCGGCACACTCCACACACAAGGACAACAGACCACCACTAGGATCGCAATGAGCTGAAAGCCTGTAAGAGGCGGCAGCGTGGAGGAAGTGCAGAAGCAGGTAAGCCAGGATCACGGCACAACTCGACTTCTGGTTCTCCATCCACGGCTCCATGAAGTCATCGCCAGCTGCTCTGCGGATCTGCTTTGTCACGAGCTCCGCGAGGCCGCGGCGGTGCGCTTGCGCTATCAAGGCAAGTGCACAGGTGGACCAGAAAGCTCTGACCGTGCACTCCAAGCTGCTGAACCCGTAGCTTTCGTGGGAGAACATCTTGGCCCAGCAGGTCGCAGCTCGGATCGAAGCGAGGCAAAGCACCACAATCCTGGCCACTGTCTCTCCCTCTCTCTCGTGTGCGAACCCCTCGTAACTTGCCTGAGGCCCTTAAGAGGGCCACTAGCAGAGGCCTGGGAAGGGACTTTGGAGGCCTAAGACCCTAAGAGTTTTGGGGATGCTTTGGGGAGAAAGTGCTGACAAGTTCGGGGTGGGGAGAAACGTTTGAAGCTGCCGGGGGCCACTGCAAGTCTTGGCTACTCTTCTTCTTCTTCTGCCCAGCGAAGAGGCTACTCTTCTTCCCTGGGCAGAGGGTCCCGAAAAACCCCCGGCCACGACGGCCCGCTGCTCGGTTCGTTGTTACAAGAGGCTATTTCTTCTTCTTCTTCTACAGGGCTTGAGGGAACCAGGGGCCCCCGCGCGCACAGGCGCGCCCAGCACCTCAGTCCGTCCTTTATGTGAAACAGTGGCTAGCGTTCACCGCTCCTGACATCCCCCGCCTGCCACTACCTTAAAGATCCTTAGTGTGCAATGCCCCGATTTCCCTGGGGATGTCTGCGGTGCGCTGTATGCCTGCTCGCGGTTTTCGCGGCGCGCTGGTTTCCCAGCCGGGGAAAAATGCTATCTCTCTCTCTTTCTTTCTTTCTTTCTAGGGGCTTGGGGTCTGCGCCCCGGGCATCTATGCCCGCCCCTGTTTCGGGGTTATCTCTCTCTCTCTCTCTCTCTCTCTCTCTCTCTCTCTCTCTCTCTCTCTCTCTCTCTCTCTTTGTTGTCCCGCACGCATGGCCCCCTCCCGAAAAAGAAGGCCGCCCCCAGGGGCGCGCAAGTCCGAAGGTCTGTTGGAATGAGGGGCTTACTGCGGCTTTCGTGGTCCCCTTTCAGAAAATGGAATGGTCGCAGGGGAAAAACATGCACCTGGAGGACTCTATTGTGCGCCGCCCCGAATTACGCCCCTGGCCATGTTAAAAGAAGGAAGGTGGTCGGTTTTCCACGAAGTCTATCCAAAGCCCCCTGCGAAGTGGCAGTGGGGCGGTAGGTTAGTTTGTCAAAAGCCCCCTGCAGATCGGCAGTGGGGTAGTGGGTTAAGTGCTCCTGTCTTAGAGAGGTTACAAGGTTGCAAGGTGGCGAGGCTTCGCTCCCCTGAATTACTGAGCTGTACTATTACCCCCGGGGTTCAGGTCTCTCAGGAGTGGAGGATGTCGCTGTAGCCCTGTCTCAGTGGTGGACGATGTCGTTGTGGACGATGTCGTTGTAGCCTCGTCTTGCTGCCAGGCGGACGACCTTTTCCCCCAGCTTTTCTTGGTCTTTGTTGTTGGCGCCCCCGAATTTCCTCTTTCTCGGTAGTGGCGGCTTTTCATGTTCGGGGTCTTCTTGGAGGGCCGATGGTGTTTCACATGGTCCCCCCTGAGCGGTGGGTCTCTTCTCTTGGCAGTAGTGATAGGCCTGGCTGTCGTCGTCCTTGTCCCCCTCTTTATTTCTGCTCGCCCCCTATCTCGTCCTCCTCCTTGGGCGCGTATAGAGGCCGACGGTCTTTCACATGGTCCCCTTGATTCTCGCCCCCTGGTTGACGCGGTAGTGGTAGTTGTGGGTCTTGCTCCTGCTGGGAAGTCTCGCCTCTTGGGTTGTTGTCGGTGGAGCGTCTCCCACGTGGTCGTTGAGGGGATGATGTGCTGCAGTGAGGTAGCTCGTAGTCTTTTCCACGGTGCCGACGAGGAGGTTTGTGGAACTGCAGGACGGAGTTTCGGTCGGTGAGGGTCTCGAGCGGTTTCGGTCTCTACTGCGTCCCCCCCTCCTGGTCGACCAAGACGTCTTCGTATTCTTCATCTTCTTGACTTATTGGTGGCGCATGTGGTTCCTGTAGTTCTCCCCCCTGATGCTGTGTCTTCTCATCGCAACCGAATTGGGGTTGGTACGCTCTCCTCGTGGCCGATGGTATTTCACATGGTCCACGGGCGCTTTCCTCCCTTGTCGGCTTGCGTTGTCCCCCACTTCCCACGGCCGACGGTATTTCACATGGCCGGGTGGTGTCCTCCTCCTTTTTGACCTCACTGTGTCTGCTACCTTCTTCTTTTTCACCAGGGTGGTAGGGCTGGCATTGGTGCCCCCCTTTCGAAGGTGTCGCCGGTGTTGTCCTTGTGGAGTTCTCCCCGACGAAGGGCGGTATATAGATTGCCCCCATTTGCGGTTGGAGCACGTTGACACTAGCCTGGAACCACTGGATCGTCTGGTGGGTGTCGGCCAGTTGTATTTGCCCCCCAATATTGTCCGCGGAGTCGGGGCACCCATCGGATCAGCTCTTTCATGTAGTGGAGTGCTCCCCCTAGTAGTCGTTGAGCCTCCTCTGGTATTGGCATCGTCGGGGGCGCCCCCCCTTTTGTCGCTTCCATGGCTGAAGTGCGCTGCGGGTTAAGGGGCGGTGGAGGGTGAAGGTGTGCAACGTGGAGAGGAAGGGCATGCGGAAACATGAGGTCCTGGAAGGCATGACTGCATATGTTTGGTTAGAAGGTCATGTTGTTTCTGTGCGCCTGACTGGCCCCCGCTCCCACTCGGTTAGGGTCCGGAATCCCCCGAAGGCAAAGCATGAACACTCGAAACGACAGCAATGGCCCCCTAAACAACAACCGAAATTAGGGTGCGTAAGGGAGTCGAGCGGTTCGCAGCTTTGAGCCGGGCGGCGCGGCGGCTCAAGCCACAGTGGAGGGGGCGGGTTCCCCCAAAGTGACTTGAGCCAAAATGGCTACTCTCTCTCTCTCTCTCTCTCTCGTGTGCGAGCGCCTGGTAACTGCCTGAGGCCCTTTTGTTTTGGCAACTGGCAGAGGCCTTGGAAGGGACTTTGGAGTTTAGGGGAGAAAGAGCTGGGAATCCTCTGAGAAGCTGACAAGTTCCTTGGTGTGGGGAAACGTTTGACGCTGCCAGGGGCCGCTTGCAAGCTTTTGGCAAAATCATGCCAAAGTGACTAGGAAAGGGAGGCACCTCACTGTCTGAATCTGTTTTCTGACACACATATCCCTACTGGGCGGGCCTCACAGGACGAGCGGTAGCATTGACATTGCTCATGCCGCTCTTATGCCCGCATGCCGCTTAGTACTTCTGCCTCTCATGGAGATGAAGGAACCTGCAAAGCAGCTCACACGGGGATCCCAGCCAAGCCACAGCAGCACCGTCTGACAGCGGCCAGGCTTCGGCGAGATGCCAGCCAACAGGAGGAGTCCAGAAGACAGAGGGCTGGTGAAGCAGCCGGGGCAGCTGCGGTGCTCGCGACCCGGTATCTGCACCGTCACGTGATCTGCAACTGGCGATGTCACATCGTCGAGGCAGCAGGCGTCAATGGAGTCTCTCACCTGAGTTGGAAGATCTAATCTTGACTTCCACTGTCATAAGAGCTCGTGGCCAAGAAGAGCTTCCGAGACTTCACCACTGCCATGTTTCTCTGCTCTCTACTGTAGACAACCGCCCGTTTCTCACCGACCATCTTTGGGGCCGACCTGCTGCATGGACGTGGATCGCATCCAGGCCTGGCAGCTTACGACAGAGACCAGTAACAGACACTACCGCTGGTCTTTGCGGATCGCCAGGCTCTGGAAAACTGGGGGCCTGCACGTGACGGCGAGCGACGCACTCGCTCAGGATCGTGCGTTCTGCTTCCTGAAGCAGTTTCTCGGCAGTTACCACAAAGTCCTGAGCAGAGCAAAGGAAAGGGAACTCATCAAACAGGCTGGTGCACTCCGACCATTTCCTCAATGAACTGAAGCCACGTTCACTTTGTCTTCGAGCTACTTTTGCGCTGATTGCTTTGACAACTTGTGTACAGTGTACACTTGAACCGGCTTAGAAGGTAATTCCTTTGTTGTAGTGCTCGTTGCAACCACTCTTGGAGACGACATAGCCACAAGACTTTGTCGCCAACCCAAGAACAAGTTGAATCAGGCGGCGCTTGACTGCATAGAGTCCGGGGTCAGCCTTGGCTGATGAATTTGGCAGTCTCTGCGCCTGCCCTCGGCGTTTAAGCCTTAGCGCACCTTCTTCACCAACGCCCTCACAAGTACACAAGGCCGATTGCTGGATGCCGGTAGAACAGGTTCGAGCAGATAAAGACCAAGCAGACCAGATCGGATAAAGCAAGCCGCTGTCTGCCCAGGACCTCCGGCAGGTGCTTTGGCAACATGATGATCGAGTCCATGCTGTCGAAGCTGTCGTTGGTTCCATCGCCTCGGCTGCAGTCAGGGAGGCCCGGCCTCGCCCACCCTATGATGCGAGAACAGCTCAAACATGTCAAGCACAAAAAAAACAGCACAGCTTTTCGCGCGCAAGTGCTCGAAATCGTTACTGCAAATGTGACAAAGGCTGACATCGTCCTGCTCTTTACCAAGGTACTTGTTCTCGGAGGGGCGGGAATCATGCTCATGGCAGTCTCGCTCTCAATGCCAGCCGCGGGACTATCGTCACACGCTTGGGCCAAACTGCAAACGTGCCGAAGCAGCATGCACTTTCAAACATGTCCAGTGTCGCTGATATCCGATGCACCAGTTGCTGGTATGGACTTGAACGTCTCGCCGCAGCTCCTCGCAACTATCCACTCCGAAGAACTTGATGTTGAGAGCCTGCTTTCAAGCGATCTATGCTGACCCCAGGCAGCCTGCCCAGCAAGGCTCTCCAAAAAACATCTCCCGACTAGGGCTAAATCATGTCCTTAACACCTGAGCCTGCTCTCCCCGCTCCACTTGGAGAAGTTTCCATGAGATGCCGCAGCCTTTTTGTAGTAATTCTGGTAGTAGAAAGTGAGATGCTCGACAGGCACGGCAACCTCAGGACACTGCATACATGGCCTTAATGACCAGCTAAGCTTTGACAAACACAATAACTGCCTTGTTTGTTGCAGTCGCCATGGGCGCATGCTCAGTGTTCTAGTCAAAGTGTAGGAATTTCCGAACATCATCACTGCACAGAAGCCAACATGTCGCAAAGTGCACAGCGCCAGAGCACTGACCAGCGAGCACAGCATTTCTTGTGCTCTCTCGCCAAGATCTGCCACATGCGCAGAGCTCGCCGAAAAACACCGGATCATTCTGGCACGTAGAAAGGCATTCTGCAGCCCCCGCCGGGCGACGAAGGCTGGACGGCGAACGTGACTGCGGATCCCACGCCGGTTGGTTCCATTCGGAGCGATGCACTTACATGCCCGGCATCCTGTTTTAGACAGACCCAAAAGGGACACAACGGGCCGGTGTCGAGAACGAGCCGATGAAGGCCAACGTTGACATGCACAAAGCCTGAACTTCCAAACCTACTCAGCCCTGAACTTTCCAAAGCAGAAGAAGAGAATCCCCGAGGCTGGCGCGCGCGGCCGGGATCATGAGACTCAGTACCTTGAGCTGGCCATCGTCACCTTCGCATCCAGAATTCATCGAAAGCGCCCAAGGGACTTGTTTACAAAAGAGCTGGAAAATCACCAACACTATCCAAGGAGCTCGTGCCGTCCACTTGCTCACCAACATAAGAGGATTCACTAGCAAAATATCAAGTCTTGCTGTCCAATGGTAAATCCTGTTCAGGAATGCCTAGACTGCATAGGTGGGAAGAGAGTGACTGCTGCAGCACGTGCAGCTCTCTGCTTGGAGCCGGGCGTGTTTCAGGCCGATCTTGGTGTCGAGACTGCTTCTCAACAGAACGACCTCCCAGTCAGAGGTCCGACAACAGAGTCAGGTGAGAGTTTGAATACGCAAAGGGGAGTCGTAGGCCTGGAAAGTAAATTCATTCTGTCTGCGTGGCAACGCGGGATCCGAAGTGGCTCCTCGCATCTCCAATCGACTCGGTTCGTGGCTCGCGCTACTGCTTGGGCATGACAGAAGCGAAAAGAGGCGATGCAACTCTGTGCAGGAGAGAGGATAACCCCTGATGGCAGCCCTGACGGCACCCCTGGCGTCCGGCTGCGCGTTCTTCCTGGAAAACACCTTGGCATGCACAACTGAAGCATCGCCATGCCATGCCGATGGAAGTCGTGTCACATCTCCCAGAAACAGTAGACGGACTGCAGCAGCTCAGGGCTTCGTTGCAGCGAAGGACTGAGGCCCGGGAACCTTCATGGTCCTAACCCAGGCTGCCAATTAGGCACATAGGCAGGGCGGCAGTAGGCGTGCCTTCATTTGATATGCTTCAAACAGTCATGAGAATACCTCAATGTCTCGACTGCCATGCCTCTTAGCAGAACCAAGGACAAGGTTGCTTCCGAGGTCTCCTGGACGACAAGCATGGAACCAAACGGACGGTCGAATCCACGAACCTGACACCTGAAAATACCCCCGGCTCTTGGGCTGGAGACCTCCGCGATCTCCAAGACAGAAGGCTTGCCACCGCTGGTCGCCATCAGGTCCAGTACTAGTACCAGTGATCAGACGGATGACAGCATGTCATTGGCAGGCAGAGTATCTGCTTGACACGCGTGCAATGCCTGTGAGTTGCATGGCCAGCACCTATTGCTAGCAGAGCCCAGCGTGTGGTGCTTTGTGTTTTGCCATGTTACTGTTGCATCGGGCCATGCTGCCAACGTGGCAAAGAGACCTGAGAAGGTGGCAAGCAGCCTGCCATGATCCCTCATGCTACCGATCAAATGTCCGCTGGAAGCTATCACAGGTTAGGCGGCCTTCTAGGCTGGACATTTGGGCTTACAATGCTTGTGGGGGCTGTACCCACCCACCAACCCTCCCCCACCCCCAACCCACCCCACCCGCCAAAAAAAACATCTCCCAAAGCTAACCAATGTCGGAGCCATCCTGCCCTTGTCGGACAAGGAATCAATGATACTTCGGACAAGGACTTAAGGATACTTGGCCCAGGAGGATTCTGTCATGGTTATTCTTGAGGCATACTCTGCTGGATCGGGGTCAGCGTGCCAGGCAAGCTCGGTCTCTACTGGCTTCTTGGGGGCTCAGCTCGGCGGGCTTCTCTGCGAGTGGGAACTTTAGGGATACTGGATGGGACTCTCTGGATTCTCTGCCGGTCGGCACTCCAAGGACCAGGCAAGGAGACCGGGCGGGACACCCGGCGGAGCACGGTTGATTTAGAACCTAACAACCCCACGCCGAGAATGAAGAACAACCCGAAATTTGGCAGAAGAACACACACATGCGTCAACGTCCCGCAGTCCTACTACCCGTATTCCCCTGCGTTTGTGCTTTCTTTTTGCCTCCAGATCGCCGCGAATACTGCTCGAAGCGCCAAGCACTCACCAGTTCCGCCAGCCACCCTTGTATCCGCCGCCCTTGTAGCCATCGCCCTTGTAGCCATCGCCCTGGCGGGAGGGGCATCCATTCTCTTCAATCCCTTCCGGCCAAGCTCTGAAGCGCGGATGCTCCGCAGCATGAAACGCCTAGACCAAAGAAAAAACACGCACACACCCATTTACATGCATACATGGGAATACTCCCGAATGCACATACATACACATTCCTGCACATACGTACATACATTCACATGCATGCGCACACTCACAGAGAGACACACATACACTGCATAAATTACATACATTACATACAGTACATACATTACGTACATTACATACATTACATACATTACATACATTACATACATTACATACATTACATACATTACATACATTACATACATTACATACATTACATACATTACATGCATTACATACATTGCTAACACGACATACATTATGTACGTTACATACAGTACATACTTTACCTACGTTACATACATTACATACATTGCTAACACGACATACGTTATGGACATTACATACAGTACATACTTTACCTACGTTACATACATTTCATACATTGCACTCATTACATCTATTACATACATTACATACATTACATACATTACATACATTACATACATTACAGACATTACAGACATTACAGACATTACATACATTACATACATTACATACATTACATACATTACATACATTACATACATTACATACATTACATACATTACATACATTACATACATTACAGACATTACAGACATTACAGACATTACATACATTACATACATTACATACACTACATTCATTACATACATTACATACATTACATACAATACAGACATTACATACAGTACATACTTTACATACTTTGCATACATTTCATACATTTCATACATTTCATACATTACATACATTACATTCAGTACATAGATTACATACATTACATACAGTACATACATTACATACATGACATACGTGGCATACATTACAGATACTACATACGTTCCATACAATGCATACACTGCATTCATTACATACCTTCAGAACTACATGCATGAACTTCTACGCATTTTAAAATTGAGACCAGCACGTGGTACTTTTCACCTACCCCACCTGGCTATTGGCACCGCGTCTTTGCGAGACGACGTACAACGAGGCACTTAGTTGTCCCATGTCGGGCGTAGAAAAACTTGGCTAGATCGGGCACAAAATACACTGCAAAGGATATGGACAAGTTTACCGTCCACCTTAGCTTCGAAAGAAACAGGAATGGACCTCCCAGTGCTGATACGGCGGCCGCTGCTGCCCGCCAAAAGGCGACATCGGCCGCGTCTGGCCGTGGTTTCGTGGTTTAGGACTTAGGCTGCAGATTGGTGTCATCAAGCGTCTCCTCAGGACTTCGTCGTGAGCGCATTTTCTCAAGTCTTGGGTCTGCAGACACCACATCTTTCCAGCTTTCTTGGGTCACAGGTCCTGCCCCTTGAACTCTTGGCTGTAGGATTGAATAACAAGACTCTGAAGTCAAGAAACCTGCGTAGCTCATCAAGAACTTGGACACTGCACAGGCCTTTGTGCTGACACCTCAAAGGATCACTGCCCAAGCCAAAACCAACAGTTTCCCCGCGCCACCACCAAAGTCCTGGACTGTCCTGGCCTGATATGGGGCCTGTTGCTGCGGCCATTGTGGTCTGATCTGCTGGGCCTGAGCCTCACTGGAAGTGGGCTGGCCAGGTGGCTCTGCAGAAGCGAGGGCTGACAACACAATCGGCTAAGGCTCGCACGAAAAACTTTGGCTGCGGTGTTGCCGTGGCCTGCCATGGTCGGGCCAGAGTCCCCCGAACACGATGGGAGGTCGCCATGCAACTTGTGCAACCTGCCTGTCGGGCCCTTGTCTGGGCCGACGATCACGAACATCCAAGACCCAATATGAGAACCAAGACTCTTGGAACGTCTACTCTGAAGCCGTCCTACGTCTTAGTCTGCATTCATCACCAAACGTCTGAAGCGTAAAAGTGTAAGGTATGCAGTGCTGCCGGTTTCGACCCTTCCAGCAAAGAGACTGAAGGAGTGAAGAGATCCAACCAAGGGGGGCTAAACCCTGGCTTGAAAAACCCTCCACCTGTCCGGCAGTCACGATCTTCAGCTTCGCAGAGTCGTCGCCCATGTCAATACGCCGGTTCCGATCCCTTCGGCTCTCCTGGCTACCCCTAAACTACCCTAAACCCTAAACCCTAAACCCTAAACCCGGACCCTTACAGGGGTCCCTCCTTTAGGCAAGGCTGGGGGCAAGCTGAGGGTATCCCTTCCAAGATTTGGACCAGGCTCTTACTGTAATTCTTCAAGGTGCTTTCAGAACAAGACTTACCTTGGCCAAGGTATCCAAGAGTCAATGGAAGGGTGAGGTTGAGGGTAATATTAATGATGAAAAAACACTAGTGGTAGCATTAATGCGAATACGATTAAGAAGAGGTCTAGTTGAAATTCTTAAAATCAGGGTCCGGCTTCTGCATGCTTCGGCTTCTCGCACCTCCGTCAGCATGACGAAGAGGTTCGTCGACTCGAGGTCGTCTGGCAGCTGCGGCTCTAACACCTGAAGGGCTTTTAGGCTTTAGGGTTTAGGGTTGAGGGTTTAGGGTTTAGGGGACCCTCCAACTCGTGAGCTGAGCGATAGCTTCTGAGGGTCGCAGGGCCCCTTTCACGGAGTGATGGCTGCCTTCAGCCTCAATCCACACCATCTCGGAGCTTGCATGCGACAGTTCTCACACGTACATGTAGTCTCCAGGAAAGAGAATCGCCTGACCTCGACTTGGACGTTTTGCGGCCGGCACTCTGACAGCTGTACGTCAGTTCAGTCTCTTTGGCATGGCCAATTGACATGAGCAGGGGCGGAGGGAGGGGAGGGTAGGGGGGGTCTTGTAATGGACAGCAACCCTAAAGCTGAAACAATAAACAATAAACAATAAACAATAAACTCCCATACACATTGAGACTAAGCCCATGCCTTGCTCTTGCCCATGATGAGCACGGTGTCGGCGACAAGGCCCACCAGCTCCTCACTTCTTGCTCGAACTTAGGGGTGGGTTTCGGGGACTGAACGACCAGGCTTCTCTGGGTCATCTTCCAAAGATGCTGCACCGCACCAGCTGCCCTTTTTACTGTGGAGTCCCAGAATGTCGAGAGCAACAGACCACTTCAACGGATGCATTATGCAGACGCTTTCTTGAGCGATCCCATATCAGTGGTCACGCAGCCAACAGCCAGCCTTGCATGCCCGCAAGAAGCGGAAATCATGATACAGCGACCACTACACCCACTACACCAATGCACCAATTTTAAGCTGAGAACTGAGAACGCGGAAAGCAATCTCATTCGTGAGCAGGCGGATTTATAAAGTGGCGCAGATGGCTGCTTGAAATGTCTCGGCCGCACCTACGTAGCCGACGCTGTAGGGCAGCGGTCAGGGCAACAGGCTCTCAGCTGGGGCGCAGGATGCCGCGCTGCTCTCTTGGCTTGCAGGATGCACCCTTGAACACCGCCAGAGGGACAGCTTGAAAATCACTGGGCAACTGCGAGGGCCACCCACAAAAAATTGTTCAATAAAGATGTGAGACTACACGAATGTTCGAGCAAGACGTATCAATGGCCACTCAGCTAACAGCAACCCATACATGCCGTAAGCAGCTGGAACCATGAGACACATATGGTAACCACTACGCAAGTTGGTGGCATCCGCTTGCAACAACGAGTCACTGAGAACATTCTTAATAAAGCAGAGTCCAAAGTGACGCATGTGACGGCTTGAAATCGCTGGCAATCGCGCAAATCAGCGTAAAAGGTCGATCACCGGGCAATCACGAAAGATCTTGAAGAGCACCACATGCAGTAGACCGTATTCTTTTGGAATGAAAAGCGTGAGCGATCTGCTGCTAGAAGCCCGAGATCACGGCGCCAAGGGTTTGTTTCAACAGAATGTGCCTTGGCTGCATGGCAAGAAGAACTCCGCTTCGGTGTCGCACACACCTCCTGCACTAACCTGCGCCCACTGCAACATGCAAACCGCAAAGCTACCTCTGTTGTGATGGCTGCAACCAAACCCTCGACAGCTGCGCAACGTTGGTCAAAATGATTTTTCTAGGTTTCTGTTCTTTAGGGCGCCGGGTGCACAGCTCAGGGAGGACTCGGGCGACCTGCCCCCTCCCCTGCCCAACAAAAAAAAGGATGTATTCTCTGCAGGATTCTCTGAACTCCGGGAAACAGGCCAGGAGACTGGTTCGGACACTGGGCGAGGAGACAAGGAGCATGGTTGACTTAGAAGACACACAAGAGCCTTTCTGCTAAAATCGCAAACTTGACAGTGAATCCTGACAGGATTCAATCGTTCCTGCCGCGGCTGGCTCCAGGACATGAGCTGCATCACAACGGCCAAGGCCTCGGGCAAACGTCCGCGTTCGGGTTTGGGGGCTCGGCGTCAAGGGCTCAAATGTGTCTCGAACTTTCCACAACTGCAAGTACCATCCCGTCAAGAAGACCAAGGCACCACCGTTGTGAGCACTGACAGCAGCTTCAACATCACCGCACCAGTGATCTTCATGCCACTTACCCGTATACCAGCATCACTGAGCTGAAGGTGTAGAACAAGCCCTTGCCGCTCTGCCATTGGCAGGGACGATGTCAGAGACAGCACGTGGTTGGCAAAGGAAGCAGCGCATTCACACTGCTGTGTAACCTTGACCGCAGAGTGCCAAACATAGAGGGCGAGTGCAAGGTTCGTCGCGGCTGAGGAAAGAGAAGGGACCACCCAGTGAAACCCGCATCCCAGCGTCAGGCCTTCTGCGTCAAGCAGAAGCTGCCCGAGTGCAGGAACGGCTTCAAGAACCGCAAAGGCCATGATAAATATGTACACTGCACCAGTCAGCCTGGAAATGGTGCTCGCGAAGGCCTTGGAGATTTACACGCGCCTGTGAATGTACATGCTTGGGCTAGTGCAAAGTTCAAAAAGAAACGCCGCCACGGTCCTGACCGCCGGCTCTATGCTGCATTATGCTGCCCAGGCTCAGCCACACATGTCCATGTTCTTTCTGCCTTGCCGATTCCGTTCGTAGAGTTCCCGCAAACCCTTGCAAAGAAGTCCACATAGTGCATGAGGCAACTGTTGAGGTGCACTGTGCAATGCGCTAACCCGGCGGTGAAAAGACCTCCGGCACACTCCACACACATGGAAAACAGACCACCACTAGGATCGCAATGGGCTGAAAGCCTGTAAGAGGCGGCAGCGTGGAGGAAGTGCAGAAGCAGGTAAGCCAGGATCACGGCGAAACTCGACTTCTGGCTCTCCATCCACGGCTCCATGAAGTCATCGCCATCTGCGCTGCGGATCTGCTTTGTCACGAGCTCCGCGAGGCCGCGGCGGTGCGCTTGCGCGATCAGGGGAAGTGCACAGGTGGACTGGAAAGCCCTGACTGTGCACTCCAAGCTACTGAAACCATACCTTTCATGGGAGAGCATCTTGGCCCAGCAGCTCGCAGCTCGGATCGAAGCGAGGCAAAGCACCGCAATCCTGGCCAGTCTCGTGTGCGAACCCCTCGTAACTGGCCTGAGGCCCCTAAAAACACTGGCAGAAGCCTTGGAAGGGAGAGATTGGAGGCCTTCTGGGCTGTGGGGAATCCCCTGAGAAGCTGACAAGTTCCATGATGTGTGGAAGGACGAGCGCAACACTGACTCATGCCACTCTTATGCAGCCTACCGCACGGCACTTATGCCTTTTTGAGATCATAAAGGAACAGGCCTGCTAAGCAGCCCACAGGAATCCCAGCCAAGCCACAGGAGCAGCGTCTGACAGCGGCCAGGCTTCGGTGAGATGCCAGCCAACAGGAGGAGTCCAGAAGACAGACGGCTGGTGAAGCAGTCGGGGCAGCTGCGTTGCTCATGGCCCGGTATCGGCACCGTCACGTGATCTGCAACTTTGTCGAGGCAGCGTGCATCGATCGAGTCTCTCACCTGAGTTGGAAGATCTACTCTTGACTTCTAGTATCATGGAGCTCGTGGCCAACAAAAGCTGCCTCCGAGACTTCACCGCTGCCATGTTTTTGCTGCTCTCTACTGCAGACAACCGCCCATGTCTCCCTGACCATCTTTGGGGGCCTCCTGCATGCAGGTGGATTGTGCCATCCAGGCCTGGCAGCTTGAGGGGCTGCGGGCTTGGGGCCTACACAACTTGCACAGAAAAGGACAAAGACCTGATTCGAGACCTAACTTGTGGGGGGGGCGGCAAGAACGAAAGCTAGTGCAGTTGCTCAAGTTCCCACCCGGGATAACAGCATTGACCGAACAGGCAAGTGTGAGACCTGCCCTTGACTCCCAGTGTGCGGCTGGTCTACTCCTCGCCCATCACCCGTATCCCACCGCAGAGCAAGAAACCCCAGAGTCTCCCCAAACAATGCTTGGAGTGCCTTGCAACCACCCCGAAGGCTAAGCATCAATTTTCAGGCCGACGAGGTACCGGTCAAGGACCTCTAAAACGTAGGGCTTGGCCACCGAATCCCGGTGGGGTCTAGCCCCAACTTGCACGCACCCCAGCTGGGCCCTTTCCCCACACCCCTGTTGTTCAACCTTACGGTTGGTAAGAAACTCGCTGGCTTTCGTGGGAGAGACTACCATTAGTCTTTGCAGCTCGACAGGCTATGGAAAACTGGAGGCCTTCACGTGACGGCGAGCGACGCACTCGCTCAGGATCGTGCGCTCTGCTTGCTGGAGCAGTTTCTCGGCAGTTGCCACATTATCCTGAACAGAGCAACGGAAAGAGAACTCATCAAACAGGCTGGCGCATTCCGACCCATCTACCCAATGAACTGAAGCTACGTTCAATTTGTCTTTGCGTAGAAGGTAATAAATTTGTGTTTGTTGTCGTGCTGCTATTTCTTTAACGTTGCAACCACTCTTGGACCTTGTCGCCAACCCCAGAACAAGTTGAACCAGGCGGCGCTTGATTGCATAGACTCTGGGGTCAGCCTTGGATGATGAATTTGGCAGTCTCTGCGCGTGCTCTCGGCGTTTAAGCCTTAGCGCACCTTCTTCACCCACGCCCTTGCAAGTACACCAGGCCAGGCCAATTGCTGGAAGCCGGTCGAACAGATTCGAGCAGATAAAGACCAAGCAGACAAGACCGCATAAAGCAGACGAGCCGCTGTCTGCCCAGCACCTCCGGCAACTGTCTTGGCAACATGATGATCGAGTCCATGCTGTCGACGCTTTGGTTGGTACAATCGCCTCGGTTGCAGTGTCTCGAGGAGGCTCGGCATCGGCCCTCCGTGGGACATGATGCGCAAGCAACTCAAACATTTGTTGTCAAACACAAAACAAGAAGTTTTGCGCGCAGGAACTTGAAATCGTTACTGCACATGTGACAAAGGCTGACATCGTCCTGTCTTTTTACCAAGGTACTCTCGCTCCGAGGGGCAGGGATCGGAATCATGCTCGTTCTAGGCGTGCGCGGGACTCTGTCACACGCTTGGGCCAGTGAAACTGCAAACGTGCCGAAGCAACGTGCACTTTCAAACATGTCCAGTGCCGCTGATATCCGATGCACCAGTTGCTTGTATGGACTTGAACGTCTCGTTGCAGCTCCTCGCAACTATCCACTCCGAAGAACTTGATGTTGAGAGCCTGCTTTCAAGCGGTCTATGCTGACCCTAGGCAGGCCGCCCAGCAGTGCTCTCCAAAAACATCTATATACTTCACACCTGAGCCTGCTCTCTCCACCCCACTTGGAGAAGTTCGCATGATCAAGATGCCGCAGCCTTTTTGTAGTACTTCTGGTAGTAGAAAGCGAGATGCTCGACAGGCACGGCAACCTCAGGACGCTGCGTGCATGGCCTTCATGACCGGCTAGCCTTTGACAAACACAATAACTGTTTGCTGCAGTCGCATGAGCACATGCTCAGTATTCTAGCAAAGTGTAGTCGTGTACGGGCAGCCTCACTGTGTAGAAGCCAACATGTCGCAACGTGCGCAGCGCCATGGAGCGCTGACCAGCGAGCACAGCATTTCTTTGCTGTCTCGCCAAGATCCGCTACAGGCGCGAAGCTCGCCGAAAAACACCGGATCATTTTGGCACGTAGAAAAATATTCTGCAGCCCCCGCAGGGCGACGAAGGCTGGACGGCGAAAGTGACTGCGGATTCCACGCCGGTTGGTTCTATTCGGAGCGATGCGCGTACGTGACCGGCATGCCTCCACAGACAGACCCAAAAGGGACACAACAGGCCGGTGTCGAGAACGGATCGATGAAGGCCAACGTGCACAAAGCCGAAACTTCCAAACCTACTGAGCCCTGAAATGCCCTGAACTTTCCAAAGCACAAAAACGAGAATCCCCGAGGCGGGCACACGGCCAGGATCATGAGAGTCACGGCGGAAGGCATGGGCCATCCTCAGAGCCATCTGGAATCCCCCCCCCCTGCACAGGAGGCCTAACAAGATGGACAGTTTCACTGGAAAAGAAGCCTAAGCCGCAGGCAAGTGAAGCTCGTAGCGCAAGCCTGGGGAGCAAGCCGGCATTTCTGATTGAGAGCTGAAACAAAGCAATCAATCAAGAACGAATCAAGACTGGACCAGAGAGGTGCAAGAAAATCACTCAGCATCCAGGAGAAGGCTTAAAGTTTAGCGAAGCGGACTAAGGCAAGGGCTCATGAGAGTCCAGTCCTCGAAGGTGAAGGCGGCGAAAAGAGGCCTCGGTCTTTGCTGTGGACGGCGTGCTCAAACCCGCTGACACTGCTTGAGAAGCACGGACTGGGTTTCCATGCTGATGATGTGTATGTTTAACCAGACACAGACCGCCTTGAGGTCCTGGCTCCCCACCCCCAACATCCATCACATCCTCCACACCGAACACGTCCAGACTCTCGAAGTCCACCTGCACAGCTCAAGCGGATGAGTGGCTGCAGGGCTGCGCTTCAAGGCTTTGAATACCCGTCTCTGCAAACACGCACGAGGATGCACGATGATGCAAGATGATGCATGATGACTGAGACCTTTCCCTCGACCCCACCTTGTTGCTATCATCGAGGGCGGCCAGCACCTGGCCAGTCGCGGGCTTTGTCCCGAGACAGGCTAGCCGCGGCCCGTACATGTGAATCTCGGCTGCGACCATCTCAAGGGCTGCCGTCCACCCTCAACCCTCGACGCCTCCAATGGCAGTTCCGTCCCATCCTTCTCGGCCTGGCTCCCAAGGGCCGAAGGTTCAAAAAGGAGGTGGGGGGTGGGGGGGTGATTTCGGGGAAGTTCGGGGAGGTTCGGGGAGTGCAGGTGCATGTCATGTGCCCCTGCGCAAGAAACCGTCCCTCTTGTGCCACCTGCTCCTTGGCAGCCAGCTGCGCGTTCTTCTTTGCCTGCTTGCAGCAGAGGCTTAGGCTACATGCAGGGGCATTCAAGTCCTGGACTCTTCGACATTCCTACAGCTTCCCATTGAACCAGACGGCAGGCAGGAGTCACACAACAGAACCAGTGTCCTAACACGCTTGGGAAGGACTCATAGAGCTCAACTTCTTCGCCTCAGCCGCTTTGTGGGCATTGTGCTTGGTTTGGTAGGACTGCACCACCTGGCCAAATTGCAAGACAACGGCCTAGCAGCCTTGGGCACTTTTTCAGTCTCGGGATTTGCGAGCAAATCAGGCATGGAGAAAACGGATGTGTTGCACGAGCAAGGCTTGAAATGTCATGAAGCCTCCGGACAAGCCACTAACACGCACTTCTCCCTCTATGTTTCTACAGGGAAGAAACGCAAGAGTCTTCGAAAGTTGTAGGACTTGCTAGTCTTTCCTTCGCTGAGGATTTCATCCATGGTGGCCCCCGAATCGGTCCACTATATAGTACACCTATAAGTAAGCCTGGACGTGGCCAATGCCCTGCCTTTAAAGAGGACCGCATGGGGATCCATCTCATGGCCAAGGAGAATCTTCTGAATCGGGCACAAGAGGTCACTATCGCGTCATGACCCGAACTCTTCTTGTTCGACACATGGCCTGTATACTTTGCCAGCGCGAGGCTATCACTAGTCTGGCGCCACACTCGGATTTCGTGTGCGATTCCGGCCCAATCTCATGGCGAAGATGACAAAATGGGTTCGAAACACGATGATGGCCGCGTCAGCCTTTGACTCCTTCACCGCCCTTTTTGACAATCCCTGGTATGATACCACGCAACGCAAATCAGCTCCGCTTCTGGGCTAGGCATGGCTAGAACGGCTAAACTCAGCTGCTGGCCTTCTGCCATTCTTTCCACTTCGTGTTGAACCACTCGCCCGGCTGTAGGTCTCGGAGGGGAAACCGACTTTCAATCATACAATCATTACGAGAAACTACGAGAGATGGGGCCACTGTTCGCACATTCGCACTGAAACGGTGGCCTTCCAAACGAGATGTGAGCTTCTTCACCTGCAAGAGATTTTGTTTTGCTGGCACCACTTAAATGAGCCCAAAGCAATGGTCTGCCTAGTCAATGCACAATCTTGCTTCCACACAGGCCTGCCATGCTTCTGAACATGCATGCACCCGGCCTGAATCCATTCTTCCAGATGTTGCTTTGCCTTCTTCTCGGCGCTCCAGATGTACTGGATGTCCTCAAAATACGTCTCCTGAAAATTCAGAGCCGGGTCAAGGTGAGGCACGCCTGCACCAGACCACAAAAGAAAGACACACTTAGACCCTCAGCATATCTTAGCATCCTTTACCGCAGTGGGAAGGCCTGCTCATCTGGGAGGCTGAACTTTTGGAAGTTGGTATTCCTTGCCACGGAAGCTGATCCTCCAAAGCTCCTCCCCCTTGCACTGACACTTGTTGAATCAGTGAAGTGCTGGCCAAGCTGCAGGACATAAGCGGTCAGGTCACCCACAGGCAACCGCCGAAAGGTTAGCTTTTTCCTTTGAGTAGCGCAAGTCCACCAGCAACTGTAGGTACCCGGTCCGTGGTCCCTAACGAAATGCCGAGGGCCGCACTCCTCTGCACTGAGCTCCACGACAGGGACGTCATCCTGCCCACATGAAACGTAATCTTCGGCAGCGCTTCGCAGGACAGCACCCGAGCCTCGGGTGTCCCTTTTGCTTTGGCCTCTGCCTGCTTCACCTCGTGAATGCTCTCGCTCAAAGAGCTCAGCCCGATGAGTTCATCACTCCGAATTCAGTTTAAAGAGGCCCTACATGTGAGCTGTCCCGTGCACTGGGCCTCCTGTTTCGCCTTGAGCATCCTGTCCTGGCAACATCTCACGCTGCAGGCTTGTTTCTAGCAAACTAGGCTGGCCACCATGGCCAGAAAAGATTTGAGTTGCTCCGCTGACCGCTAGAGCTACCTTCGCACGGTTCCAGTCGCGGGCTGAGCTCCCACAAGTCAGGAGGATCCATCCCAGAATCCCCCAACAGACGGAATTATGCTTATACGGATTCGGCGTTGGTCCTGGCTGAAGTCCTTGAAGGCCGCGGGAGGCTCGCCCACTAGAACGGTGGCGATTCGCTGGTACCCACTCCAACCTCGGGCAGGCGATGGCCCCCCAGATGGCCACAAGCTCAGCAGCGCTGACATTTGGGGAGAGACATGGAGAGACCTTGAGGTTTGCCATGGTTTGCTCGCAGCTGTGAGCCAGGCGTGAGGCCAGCTCACTTCGGTCCTCCTTCAGAAGGCCAGACTTCACCTGGCACGAGGAGCACAATCAGAGTAGCTTCCAGACCTGATTTGTGGTACAGGTCATTGAGTTTGACACTGGAAAACCATCGAGTGTCGATGGCGACGGCATCGCCTACGGTGCTAATCATCGTCTTCGTCGTCGCAGCGAGGCAGGCCACGGTAGTGCAAAACAAGCCGAACAACAGCACTAGCTGCTTTAGAAACAAGCAAGCTGCTGGAAATTGAAACCACAGTCTCGCTTTCGGGTGTCAAGCCATTTCCCTTTGGAAGGAACTGGACTGCGAGCCTCTTTTTTTAACCCCAAACTTGGACACAGGTGTCACACCCGTGGCCTCCATGACTATGAAGTTCCGCGGCTGAATGGACACAAGCGCCTGGCAAGGGGATGCTTGGAGGTTCTGTGCAGTGGCCTCAAGCCAGCTTCCGATTCCTTTCTGGTAGGGGGGCGTGGTGAGGGGAAGGTGGGCACCGCGCACAAGAAAAGAGAACATTTAGCGTCACGTCTGCTGCGATCCCACCTGCAGGGTGCGGCGCATGCTGCCGTCATCCAGGGCGGAGACCCCAAAGCCCATCTGCGGTAACAGCTTTGGATAAGGGATTCGGGATACGAAGATACCCACGAACTGCAAGAACCCTGCCTCGGGCTTGTCATTGGATGCTCGTGCTGCAGCCTCAGACACTGAGCAGTGGCCCAAGGGGAGCATGCCTCTGACGTCTGCAACCGTCTGAACATGGACAGGGGACTGCATAGCCCTTGGGGCGGCTGAGCCCGCTCTGCTCGCACCATGCCAGCATGGCCCGGTCGCTCAGCTCGGTGTAACCCCTCAGCTCCAAGGGTCCAAAAAAGGTGCGCAAACTGCAGCAAAGCCATGAATCAGGCATTGTAGGTGCACACAAGGTGCACACAAGGTGCACGCAAGATCTGGCACACTCTGGGACTCCGTGCGGATGGCTTTCTAGGAACTGGTCAAGCCAGTCAAAGCCGCCCTCGTCCGGGACCGCTATGGGAAAGATCACCTGACCAAAAAAACCCTTGAAGCCTCAGCCAGGCAGGGTCCCCTGTTTGTAACCTACGCTCTGCACTCTTGTATTTGGGGCACTCCAAACCCCCAAAACCCCAAAACCCCAAAACCCCAAAACCCCTCCAGAGGGAAGGGAAGCTAATCTAGAGCCATTTCCCTCACGAGATGACCTCGCACTGTCCATCCGATGGCTTCGCGGCCGTCTTGATGCTCACATCCCGTTGTGATGCATCCTGCCAGCTGCTGTGAGGGTTGAGGGCTGAGGGTTCAGGGTTCAGGGTTCAGGGTTCAGGGTTCAGGGTTCAGGGTTTAGGGTTTAGGGTTTAGGGTTTAGGGTTGTTGGAAATCGCGCAGGAGTGCAGCAAGGGTGGGAGACTTGCTGCAAGAAGCAGCAGCGGGCTGTGCAAAAAGATGGGAGTTTGTAGCAATTTCTTGTACAGGGTCCCATGATGGGTACTCTTTATGCGAGCACCCCTTATGAGGTCCGACCCCCAAAATGGACTCTAACTCATACAAGAGCAACCCCCCAAACCCGTAGCGGACTCGACACCTTCAGGAAGCGGCACTTGAAGGGCATTGGCATCAGTGAAGCTCCAAAGTTGTAGTGCAAGGCCATGTTCCTGGCATCCGCGGTAGATGGATTAATGTCCATGAACTGTTCTTGGTATTTGAGCTTCAGTCATCTTTATGTATATACCAGTAACCTTGCTTGTGCTTGCTAATTAATACTCATGCACATGCATACCTTTTTCTTTCACAGTTGCTCATATATCGAACGATGTATCAACCGTATGTTTGACTGATGGCTGCTGTTAATTGCTGCTTCCAGTATTACTTACTCTTGGTTATGAAAATTATTCAGTATGGAGCATGGCACCTGATTATCATCATTGTCGCTACTATCATTCTATCTTCACCATCATTACTAGTATGCAAGTTATGTCTTAAGTGTTTGGCCATTGTTATCACTACTGTCATTACTACTTTTTTTGCTACGATTATCAATCTCATCATCATTATCACTATCACCATCATACTTACTGTCATTATCATTATCGGAATCGCTACTGTCAGTTCTCTCACCTCACGTCGCCAGAAATACACATCACCCCATTGTGGACGCTACATAGCGGGAATACACATCAGCGGCGGAATCACACATCAGGACACAGCAATCCCAATCACGAGGGAGACGCTAGAAAAACAAGCAACGAATCTCTATCATGCGATGTAAACCTACACTCAACTCTCCTGACTCGTTGCGGTGGCGATCAGTATGACCGAGACCCCCCCTGGCTATCATCTCCTGCTTAGACTGAAACTCTGAAAAAGGTGTAGAAACCTGCGCGGGTCCCCAATGTGGACGCCGATCGATGACAACGAGGCCGACTTCGACACATCAAGAGATATACTCTGGGGAATGCACTTCCCCAATGTGGACCCCGATCGATGCGCAAAAAAAACCGAGCGATGCGAGATAAAGCGACTCTGTGTAACGCGGGCTATCATGTTCTTAGGGTGCCCGAACAGGGGACAGCCTCAATGTGCAGAAACGCCTGCCTGAAGCTCACCGAAGGGTACAGGACCTGCACAATCGAGGACCCCACAGCTTTAGTCTTCAAAACGTCAGTAACATGGCAAGCCTCGCTCAGCTCGCTGGAACTCTGGTCCCTTGCCTTGTTTTCCTACATTCCAACACTTTGCTACTCTGTTTTGGGGGTACCCGAATAAGCTCGAATGTAGAGAAGCGCCGAGCCGGGCCTTCCCCTGCAGGTGCTCGGGAATGGCCTGGGGCGGCGCCATGCGCTGGCCGTCCTCAGGATTTCGGGGGGGGTGGGGAGGGTCAGAGGTTTAAATCTCGGGGTAGCTGCATGGCCCCTTCATGGAGGACCCCCTTCTACACCCCCACAAACCCCATGTACAGAAAAAAGCCCAAGGGCCCACAGATCAGAACCTTTTGAAAACGGATAAGGGGCCGAACTATGGCACCGTGCAGCTGCCCTTACATTAGGTGGGCTTGGGGTTCACGGTCGACTTTGTTGTGCTTCCTGCCGATTGCAACAAGCCGGGCCTTGAAGATGCTCAGCGTGTTGCCAAACCGACCTTTTTGGCGGCTTACGAAAATACGGGACCCCCATTGCCGAACCCCTAACCAGCAGGATCCCCCTAAAAAAAAAGGTCCCCAATAAGGTACCCCCCCTAACTGCGTAAACCCCGCTTTTTTGGCAAGTTGAGAATCTTTCCTACAGGCACCACTGCGCCAATAGCTGGAGGTTTCCGAAAACAGGGGGTACCCTTTTTGGGCTTTCCTATAATAAGGATTCTACTATTTCTCCTATAAGGATTATACTAGTATTTTGGGGGTACCTATTTTGGGTAAGCCCCAGCTCTTGAAACCTCCAAGAAGCAATCAGCACATGCACATCCCCTGAAAAACTCCCGCGGGGGGTCCAAGCAACAAGCTCGGCATTCGCGCAAAGATCTGCGGGACAACCATGATCAAAGCAGCAACAGTTGCAATACTCTGAGAGCGATGCTCTTGATTCTCAATGCCAGTCCCGGCAAAGCCCGAAGCCATCCCCCTGACAACCCCCAAACCCCTTGAGTCTTCGGGGTTGCCAGGGGCCAGGGTTCGCAGGCTCTGGATTTTGGGGGAGTTGTCGCTGACACGGGTTTCGGCCCAACACAAAACCAGGAGTCCAGGCTATTCGGGTCCAGATTGGCCACCAGTGTCACCACGTCGCCCGTGGTGAACTTGGAGCTGCAGGCAGGACTCGCTTTCCTGCGGCTTTGGGCGGTTGGGGCTTGCTCCTCAGAAAGGAGCGCTTCCTTCGTGTGTTCTTCCACTGCTTCGGAAACACCCCGTGCCATTCCATGCAATGTATCAAATCCTTCATGCGGGGAGTCTCAGAAGCCCAATAACGCTGGACCAAACAGGCAAAAACAGGGCAGAGCTCACCTCCGATCCCGGAAGAAGCCTTCCGAGTCAAAGCAGACCGAGTCCTGGTTCGGTCCAAATGAATAGTCAGAGCATTTTCATCTTGTCGAAGCGGCCACCGAATTTAAGCGTTACTTCGCCCAAGCTCCCGCCCATGGCCACTGTACCCTGCGCCTACCTTCTCGGTCCAAGTCAGGGCCACGGGCATAAGGGCCCCCTGACACCCTACAGCCAAGCCCCGACGCATCCCCCACTCGATCCGAGCACACACCCTAGCTTACCTCTGTCTCGCCAAGGATGAGGGAAGACATTGCGGTGGCCACGCCGATCCGCAGAACACTGCGTGGACCCATCATCCTGGCTCAAGTGCAGACATTGCTGCTCTGACAGCAAACTAGGAGCTCAAGAGCTGACCTGGATCGAGCAGTAGGATCTTCGTGGAAGCTGCTCTTCTCAAGGATCTTCACCTGAACCAAGTAACCCGAATGCTGCAGCTTGGCTGTGCGCTGCAGAAGGGAGCTAAGGATGAGGCCTCGAACATATAGCGACCGGACTTGAGCCCAATGTTGGATCGTGCCCCCGCTATGAGATACCTCAGTCCCGAAGGAAAAAGGTTACAATGGTTGGCTGAGCACGTGCCTAGAATCAATATGCAAGCTGACACATCCCACCAGCCACCCCGCTTGCCGCTGCTGGTTACAAGGCACCGTGACATTTAACAATGAAGTCACCAAAGCCGGAATGCTAAGCCCAGCACTGTAGACCCCCCTCTGACAGAGCGGTGAGCATGCTCCCTGAGGAGGACGGCACGACATTGAGGGTCGTGTCTTCCACGAGGAACGTGGGCGACTCCTGACGGAATCATCTCAATGAGACGTTTCCTCGTCTGCTTTTCCCTGATAGCCGCTTGCATCAGGCCTTGATCCGGGGAGCTTTGTCCAGAGACGCATCGACCTCCTCCTCCTGACAGCACCGTCGGAGGATGAAAGTTAGGGTGTTGGGATATACATGTCGAGCAGTGATCAGCATGGCTTCAAAGAAAAAACGTTTGGCGCTGCTGTCATCTAGGCAATCTAGGCTCGACCTTTCTCGCTTGCTACATGGCAGGAAGCATGCAGAGCACGGTGAAGATCAAGCACCACAACTGAATAGCAACAGGACAAAGAACTGTAGAAAGCCCAGCCAAGTGGATGACAACAACAGCTTCCCGACGCCCATCCCGGGAACCAGTTGCCACCTCGGTTTTGGCCTTCTTTGCTGGTGGCTCTTCCATGGCACTTTGGAGCGCAGGCTAAGCCTGTGCGAGTCACATATGACACAACTAGCTTGCGCTCCTGTGTGAGGTGAAGGATTGCATAAGGTGATACATGATAAAAAGCTCGGCTCTGGAACACACCCGTTACGATGCAGGCGGCACAAGCCTCCCTGATGTGGTGCATGATTCCCTCCTCGACTTCATTGAGGTGATGATCAGCAGCCGATTCTTCTTGTTCGAGTGTGTCGCACGAGTTGCACTTGTTGCCCTGCTAAGCCCACACTCTGGCAAACATGACTGAAGCTTCAGCGACAGCGCCACCACGCTTGCCGAACACTAGTTTTTAATCGCCTACTGCAAGGCCATGCCCAAGACATCGCTTGCAACATAGGAACTGAGGCTCTGAGACCCAACTGTCAAGTCAGAACCCATGACACAATATCACAAGCCGACGAAAAATCTCAACAGCTCACAGAAAAACAACGGTTCACAAGGGATCTTTTTGGTCGGATGCACAGCAATTCAGGTGAGACGGTGATGGCATCACTCGGAACTGGGCGGCGCCGCCCGGAAGTCCACGAGGATCGCCTGCAAAAAGCAATCTGCGCGCTTTCCGAGTTCTTCAATGTTCACACCACCACACCACCGATTCCCCTGACTTGTTTCCTGCCTGACCAGGCACATACAACCCGAAGACCGGGTAGATGGACTCCCAATGCTCCAACGTCTCGGGCAGGAATGAGGAAGCACCTGCACAGGAGGGAAGCTCGGATGCAGCGGTCGCGAGGCTTGGAAATCCTTTCTTGCAGCTGGGATGCCAATGCACGTGCCGTTGTGAAACCTGGGGAGGATTGAGATTAACGTGATTAGTGCCATGATGCTCTTGTTGTTGTTCATGCGATTGTCGCAATGGGTGCTATTCCTCTTCGTGCTGTGTTTGCGATCATTGCGACGATCGCTGCTATTGCTATCGTGGCCATGACTGTTGCTACTGGCTTTTTGCTAATGTAAACATTGGTACTACTAGTATGAATATTGCTAGTTTGCTATTGTGTCTTTAGTGTAGTATTCCTAGTATCGTTCCTACTGTCATTCTGTTCTTGTTGTTAGTACTGTATCTGTTCCAGTGTTGCTATTGTTGGCAGTATTGTTACTGGTAGTATTGTTACTACTGGTATTATTGTTAGAGACCGGGACGCTGTGGGAGTGCACTTTTTTCAATTTTGTTTAAAGATATTTCAAAAACACTCTCACAGCGCAGCCGTATTTTATATAAACACAATCACGAGTCATGCACAACATGCAAGTGCGCCAACACAAAGCAGCGATACAGTGTATGTCCTGTCCCCGTTTTCAAAATAAATTGGCCAACTTCATTGGAATCCTAGAAACAACAATAGGAATCCTCTATTTATATCCGTAGGAACCCTATTTTAAATAATCGGAGCCGTAAAGTCAATAGGAAGCCTCTTAACATGAATTGGAGACCCCTCACAAAAAGATGAGAATCCTCGTAGAATTAATCGGAATCCTATTAAACTGAAGAGGAACCCTACTACAATTAATACGAACCAATCGGACTCCTATAAAAAATCAGGCGAACCCTTAGAAATACTAAAATGAACATGAGCCTAAACCAATAGGAACCCCTTTAAAGTGAATGAGATCCCTATTAATATGAATACGAATCCCATTAACATGAACAAGAATCTGATGAAAATTGATAGGAATCTTATTACATGAGTAGGAGCCTTATTAAGATAATTAAGATCCTCTATTGAACTATCGGAACCGGATAACAGTTAATAGGACGGAAGCCTATTAAAATGAATAGGAACCGTTGACAAATCAAAAAGAACCCGGGTTACAATTCACAGGAATCCTATTAGAACGAGAAGGAATCTTACCAAAATGAATGGGAACCAATAGGCCTGCAAAACAATAGAATCCTTGTACAAGAACTAATAGGAACCCTGCTAAACTAATATGAGCCTAATCCTTAAAATTAATTAAAACCCTTTGCGAATCCCAGTAACATGAATAAGAACCCTGTTTAAATTGATAGGAACCTTATTACATTAGTAGGAGCCTTAGGGCGTGATGTCTTAAAATATGTTGCGAAGGTACAGTGTTTAATATAGATATTAGGTTTTGCTTATTGGGGATGATTGCTTGACTCATCCTAGCTAAGGTATAGTTTTTAGGATAGATGTCATGCCTTGCGTATTGGGGCGCGATTGATTATATGGAGGTTTTGGTACTCTCTCGAGATTTTGCAGGATTCGAGTTTGTTTTTTGGTACCTCCTCGAGAAATGGTGGCTGGGAGAGCGCCTCAGATCACGAAATTCATGGAAAACATTGGTTCTACCAATGTTGTTGAAAGATGGAGCCGAAAAACATTGGTAAAACCGACGTTTTCCAAAAATCCAGGATTTTCAAACCATGTAGCCGCGAGCACGAAATTCATGGATAACATTGGTTTTACCATTTTTTGAAGGATGGAGCCGAAAAAACGTCGGTACAGCCAATGTTTTCCAAAAAATCCATGCTTTTCAAACCATGTGGCTGGGAGCACGAAATTCATGGATAATATATCAATGTTCGTTACAAAAGGGCACTCAGAAATATAAAACACACATAAAACACAAATACCAAAAACAACTGTACAAAAAAAGCGTACAAAAATGAAATAACACCTAAAAGCCTAAAGAAAAACCAAAAAACAACCTTCAGAAGACACCGAAAAACCGTAAAAAAGAAAATGGTACAGCAAAATCTCCAATAATACACAAAAATCCTCGAAAAAACAAAAAACCAAAAAAATACAAAAACACCAAAAAAACAAAAAAACCAATCCTGAGAGACTCTTCCCAGGGGTCCGGCTCCCCAACAGAGTCCCTCAGGATTGGTTTTTTTGGTTTTTTTGGTTTGTTTGGTTTTTTTGGTTCTCTTGGACAAGAATCCCCAAAAAACCAAAAAACCAAAAAAACCAAAAAAACCAAAAAAACCAATCCTGAGAGACTCTTCCCAGGGGTCCGGCTCCCCAACAGAGTCCCTCAGGATTGGTTTTTTTGGTTTTTTTGGTTTTTTTGGTTCTCTTGGACTAGAATCCCCAAAAAACCAAAAACCCAAAACACCAAAAAACCAATCCTGAGAGACTCTTCCCAGGGGTCCGGCTCCCCAACAGAGTCCCTCAGGATTTTTTTTTTTTTTTTTTGGTTTTCTTGTTTCTTTTTTATTATTGTTGTTTGTAGGGATTTTGTGTAGTTTATTTCTTGTTGCACGTTTTTCGTATGTTTTTAGGGTTTTTTGAAGTTTTGCGTGTTTTTTTTTGTGGAAAAAGTGCACTCCCACAGCGTCCCATTTTCTATTGTTACTGGTTATTGTTACTGAGGTTCATATTCGTAGTGATTCTAGTTTTACTCTTCCAGCTATTCTCGTGTGTCCTAAACTCGCATGCCGCTAATCACTGGAGTTCCCAATCCTGATGCCCACAGCGTCCATCGACAGAGTCAGAGTCTACCTGGAGTATCCTTGGACAAAGTATCCCACAGAGCATCGAGTGCCCATATTGCAAGTGGTCCCTACAGGGCCCATCAAGCAGCTTAGGTTTAGGATGGAAATGTGTGAAGTGAGTGCTATGGTAACTTTACCTCTACCAGTACTGTGAATAGTTATTGGTTGCTGTCATTGTTGTTGGTTAGTTGTGATGATTAATGTCCACCTTATGATTAGAACACCGAACACAAGTAGAATAACCGCAACGCCCCCACCCACCACCAGCAAGTGCACAATCCTTCTCAGCCGGCCGAACCCGGCCTCTGCACTAATGTGAAGTACATTACTGCAAGCACGTAAACATTGCGGGCATGGTCGCTTTGCCCGTCCCAGTGGTTCCTGATCTTCTTTGTGCTTGTTTGGTGGCTGTATACTCAGAGTTTTGACCATGTCAAGACTTCTGAAGCCTGGAAAGCCTCATCACACTGATGCCCAGCGGCCACTGCAGCGACTTTGAGATCACGTCGTGGCGGACACCGATCCGCTCGCCCTGGTTTGTGGAAGGGGGGATCTTGGGAGCATTCTTTGATACGCCCTAGCCCCAAGGCTTCATGGACCACGACGTAATTTGATAACCAACGGGAGTCACAGCAATATCCCAGACCACAAAGCAGGGACGAACCGCCCCACTCTAAAGACAGTCAACACAATCAAAAACGAACAGGGGGGAGCGGGGGGGGGGTGGCCTCGCTGAGCTGGAGCCCAGGCTGCACGTCGTGGTCGCCCAGCGCATCGCCAAGCAGGCCGTTGTTGCTGTTGTAAAGAACACAGCACCTCAAGAGAATCATCTCTGGGGCCTTCCTGAAATAGGTACCTCAATTAGATATCCCCAATGTCAGCCTTCTTCAGGGGACATAAAAATATATACATATATATATATATCTATACATACATATGTATATTAATTTATTTAGTATTTATGTCTGTGTCCAATGTTTATTGATATTTGTGACATATGTAATTTTCATTCATGTATTTCTACGTGTTTACATAGTTTTCGATATTCATATCTTTTCTTTTCCAAGCCAAGAGGCTGCAGCCTGATGGAGTGGGTCTCGGGGCCTTGCGGAAGGTGGTTGCAAAGGCCCACGGCCAACCTCAGTCACATTAGCCCTCATGTGGCCCCCTGAAGAGGCCCTCAAGAAGCTGGGTTTAGGGTTTAGGGCTTAGGGTTTCGGGTTTAGGGTTTAGGTTTAGGGTTTAGGATGGTTTAGGGCCTCAAGTGGCCCTGCAGAATTCGCAGCAGCTGTACCCGAAGAAGCTGAGGCCTAGGCCCACCCCGTGCATCCGGGTTTGACAGGACCGTCACCTTGCACACGGAGACTGCGAACTTCAACGCAGTGGAAGTCGAGAATTTGCAAGAGAGAGTCTTGAATGCTGCATAAAATTCCTCCCAACAGATGTCGCAAGCCTCGAAGTAGGAGGCACTCGAGACCGGAAGCGGATGCTCAGCACCGATCACCTCCACCCCACGGCATGGCTGATGATGGGTCCACGGGCAGCTATGTAGATCGGCTGATGAGATAGACATGCCCATCCCACAGCCTCGCGAAGACCCCGAGCAGAACCCCCAAAACATCCCGAAAATCAGCTGTTACACTGTTTTGAGGCAAAGAAATCCTCCCCCAACCACCCATCGCAAACACCTACACTCCCCAGCTCCTTAAGCAAGGGAGGAAGTGTTGGGGCCTGCCAGCCCGGGTGTGTTGCTCGGACCACCTCCACCGTGGCCGGCTCCTGGCCCTGGGGTCTTCGCTTTTTCTGCAGAGTTGGGGGGCGGTTTGGGGAGTTTGGGTTTGGGCTTCTTTTGGTCTTTTGGGGGGGGGGGGGGGGGGGGGGGGTTGACACCTCTGATGCTGAAAGCAACGAACTCTCAACGCGTAAGAACTCCCGGGAGGCTGGCGTCCGGTGGCTGATCCGCCGCGGGCCGTGTGGCGATGTGAAGGGATGTTCCGTGCAGCGGGTTCATGCCTGGGTTGCTGCCGACAAGGAACCATGCAGCGTTCACCAGAAGCTGCATGCATTATCTTAGAACCATTACAGTGGCATGAAAAACGACCCACGCCAGACAGAGCAATGTAAACCTTCGGCTTAAGCTAAGCTAGGGCCATCGCGATTTGGCTTCAGGAAAGGCCACAGCTTCCACGCCTGAGGCAAGCTAAGAAATCGGAATCCCTTCCCTGTTTTAACGCGAAGCCCTGCCTCAGCCAAGAGCTCCATGTTCCGCCGCTGCACCACTGGCACCACTGGTAAAGGTGCATCTACACGCAGGCGCCGGTTTCGGAGATACTCGACAACGACACTGAAGCACCTCGAGCAGATTGATAGCTTCTTCGAAGCTGATCAACATAGGGCTGGAAATGAGCTAAGTGTAGTTGCCAGCTTGGCGCATTCTGTGAGACCTCACGAGCCTAGTGCCACATCTTGCTGCACAACATACACTTGCAGAAGAGCTCCAGCTGCAAACTGGGGCTTCATGAGGAGCAGGCTGGGGATTGAAGTCCAGGAAGAAGCGGCCTTCCTCATCGCGCGGGATTTCGTGGATAAAGGTGTCGCTGAACATCTCGGCGAGAACGCTGCCAGGAATACCACACCTAAGCCAAGGACACCACAGGGCGCACTTGCAAAATAGCGCAGAGCAACACGAAGGGCTGGATGAAAGTCTGGGTAACTGGCATGGTCTGCTTCGGGATTGTGAAGACTTGGCCAGAGCAATTGATCTGGATGACCTCTCTCAGCGCTTCTTTTTCGGATTGATATGCCAAGAGCAGAAAAATTATATTAAAGCGAAATGTACCAAAAAAAACCCTCCGGTTGCGCCTCTGTCTCCGTCCACATCTTTGACATGTCCTCTGCAACAGAACCAAGATTGCCGTAAAGCGCCCCTGCCACCCTGCAACTCAACACTGCATGAAGTGCTTCTGCAACACAGAACCCCCCACCACGACTTCAAACGCAGCTGAGTGCAAGCTGACCAGAGAGTTTTGCCAGCTGAGATTACCCCCTTATACACCCCCCCTTTACACCGCCCTTATGCCCCCTTCTACCCCCCTCATACCCCCGTTACTATACCCCCCAGTATACCCCTTCTGGAAAACAGAATGGACCTCAGGTCCATGCAGCCCCTGCTCCATGGCCAAGCAAGCAACCGGAGTGAGTGGGAGACCCTCTCATCAGAGTGCATCTTTTGCGACACCAAAAGAACAAAGCATGCCCTTCAAGAAAGCAAACGGAGCGAGTGGGGGGATCAGCGAACGTGGTAATCGTTCTCAAGAGGCACAATAGTGGGCATGTGCCAGATTGGACTTCGGTTATCGCAACCCCGAGGCCACTGACCGAAAGAACGGCAACAGCAAGGCAACTGTCCAACACACGTGGGGCGGAGGCCCCGCGGCAACAGCGCAGCGTGCCCATGCGATCCCATGCATGGCTGGGGTGGAGTCCGGAAGCCACGGCTGGGTGGCACGAAAGCCACTGGCAGGGTGCGAGGCAGCGTGATCAAGTGCGAGGCGAGGGCTTCGAGACACACGCAAGGCCCAGGGGCCACGGCCAACTGTTGGATTCCAGCCCCCGCTTCGGGCCTCAGAGCCTCAGCGTGCTAGACCTCTTGTGCCGGAACGTGACACGCAGTGCCTGTTTGCCTTCTGGCCCCTGAGTCTACATCAGCAGCCATGTGGACTACATGCCGATTCGTACAAACCACCTTCGGAATAAGCAAATTGCTGGCCCACCTCACTGAGCTTGTTGAGACGCTGCCATTCGGCATCAATCTTCAGCTTCTCCCGGTAGCACCATTCTTCCGTGTCCTGCCAGGCGGGGAGCTTGTCAAGCTTTACCAGGCATCACCTGTGCCTGGTTCCGACCAACTCCTGCTAACAATTAACACAGCCTCCCGAATCCGGCATCACGTAACGCCGTCGTCCTGCCGGAGCTTCTCAAGCTCCTCAGTTGTCTGATCTCGCTCCTGCACCAAGTTGCCGAACGGACAGGCCGAATGGTCTGAAGAATGGGGGTGGCAGAATGGGGTGTCCGTAGATTCCGTAGATTGCTTCAAGCACTTGTAACTTGTCCAAGCCGTCCAAGCCTCGGAGAGGCGTGCCCAGGAACCCCGAATCTGCTCCTGGCAGGCCATTCTCAGGCTACTCCTAGTTCAAGCGGCTTGACGGAGCAGCCTGACATGCCTAGGCGTAACAGCAGGTCTTCCCTAGGTTCTCGGTCCATATGAGCCCTAAACTCGAAACCCCAAACCCTAAACCCTATCCCTAAACCTCTGCAAGCTTGCGCTGGGCTGTAACAGATCCCGAGGTCCCGTTCTTGGTCCAACGATGCGAGGAGGCGCCGGAAGGATGACTCGATCAGCGCCTGCTAAGAAGTGGAGGACTTTGGACACGAGGTTCGTGAGAAATGTGTTCGTAAGCTCTCGCCAAACCCTCCCCCGAACTTGACTCCGATCCTCCGAACATCCCCCGAGCCCCCCGAATCAGAGATAGCGAGAGTCTCTGCGCACCTCAGGCGCATCGGGAAAGGCCTGAAAGAACGAGTCGCAGAGTCTGGGGGTCAAAGGAGTCAAGCATGCGACAAGCCAACTTGAGTTCGCGGCCGTCCGGCTCGCCTGCATATGTCTCCTGCGCTGCGGATGCTGCGACGCAGTGCGACCCAGCACACATGTACCAAACGAAGTGCATCTCAAGATCTCCCAAGGCCTGGCAGCGGCCCAACGGCCTCGTCAGCTTTCCCCTGTTTCGAGCCAAATATATGCGGGTCGGCGAGCTGTCCATAGGCAAAAAGAAAAAGAAAACAGTCTGTGCACAGGCTTGTTGAATGCAGGAGGTGGGCAGCTCAACTGCGTTGGAAAGCTCTGGAGCCCTGCAAATCCAAGATGCTGGACGCTCTGTTCCGCTCGATGTTGAAGCACACTCGACCGGGTGCGCTGGGCGTTAACAGCACCAGCAGAGCTGGTGGAAAGGAAGGAATGGAAGCGTCCCAGGCTGCGGAGGTCTTTGGCCACCGCAGCTCCAAGTCAGCCCCAAGTCAGCCCTTCGCCACCTTGGCCACCTGCAAAACAAGTTTTTTGACAGTTTTCTAAGGCAACTACTCTTTACCTACAGTGGACCTACAGCTTAGTAGAAACTACCCTTCATTAGTAGGTATGTCTATCGTCTGTCAAAGACGAGTCGAAGCACGGTCCCCGACGGGCCTTCCTTCTCTTGCGGGCTTTGCTTTGCTCCTGGGCTGCTCGCGGACGGAAAGAAAAAACGGCTACCTTGATTCATTCCCCCACATTCGCCCACATGGGGGCGTCGACCGGAAACATAAGCCGCTTTCTGGTATTGCAAGGAATATGCCAGAAGATCGACTACATCCATCACAGCTAAGCACCAGGCAAGCTCACCTTCCACTTTGGAGCGCTCGTTCTCGGCCCGGCCTCAGACGAAAGCCGTGCTTCAAATCCTGGTGTGTCCTTGGCCTGAAAGCCTTGCTGAAGTGGCAACTTCACCCCTTTGGATTCTGAGGCTGACTTAGTTAGTATAATGTGAGATGGCGTATTGTTCCAGAGCGCACTGAACCGCGATGTGTTGTTGTAGCTACATGCTGCGCTCAACTGCCATGACCTCCAGCCAGAGGGCGCTTGAGCCACTGCGCTCGTTGCTTTGCCAGAGGCGTGGCGTCTGCGGCAAGTACTAGCAGCTTCCCAGCAGGAGGCGGCTCCTTGTGAGCTCTCTTTGGTTCATGATCCTTATGAAATCCGCTCTTATCATAGGTCCCTCTATATTCAGGGTATGCCCAGAGAAAAAACAAATAGAGACCATTGACCGAATATGAAAATCAACAGCTTGCCTGGAGCTGCTCCCGGTACCGCTGTACCTCTTGGCTGCTCTGCTCCACGACGGCCAGCAGCGCTTTCAGCTGCTTCCGCAGAGTTTCGTTGCGGCAGTGCCTTTCCAACAGTCAATAAAGTGCACTCGCCGGGCATGTTTTCGTGACTAGAACGGGATGTATGGTACACGGCAAAAGCGCATCGGGAAGCGCGCAAGACGTCTGCAAGTTCAACTCGATGCCTTAGCGACTTGACTTGGGACCATCCCTAACCCCGTTCAGCTGCGCGACTTGCTTTGGCGCCGCAGGTGCAAGACCTGACCGTTGCAAAATTGTAAGTGGGGAACTGCACTAGTGGGGTTTTGGAAGCTGTTCACACATGTTCACGCCGCTCTCCTGCATGTTTCCGCTCATGACTTTTCTTGTTATGGTTCGTACTGCTGCTAAAATCCGCCGAGGCCTCGGGCCGGAGGTGTATAGGTTGTCAGAACAGGCACCCCCCTCCAAATCCTCCCCCCACACCCAAAACCATTTTTCGGACTCTTTTTTTGCCTCAAATGGGTACCCCCCTAGGAAACCGGGGTCCGCAAGCGGACGGTTCGCCAGGACCCCGACCCCCCCCCCTGCCCCCTACCCCCCCCCCTCCCCCTACCCCTACTCCCCCCACCCCTCCCCCTGCCTCTCCACAGAAAAATTTGGTGAGCGGGTTTTCGAGGCTGAACTGGTTGAGCACGGCCCAACATGCATTACACAAGCCGAAGAGTCTAAGCTTGACCTAAAACCCTAAACCTTACACCTTAAACCTTAAGCCCCGAAACACTCAACCCTCAAACCTTCAACAAACCCCCCTCCCCTACCCCCCCACCCCCCCCCCACTTCCCCCCTCCCCCCCCGCCCCCATTCCCCCCACCCCCCCTACCCTCCCTGAGGGGCCTGGCTCAACCCTACGACCAATCCAAGCCGAACCGTCTCTTGAACCCGAAACCCAAAAAAACCCTAAACCCCAAAGCGTGAACCTTGAGCCCTAAGCCCTCAATCCTAAACTAACCCTCAACCCTAAACCCCAAACCATAAGCCATAAACCCGGAACCCTAAACCCTAAACCCAACCCTTATTGCTTGGGGTCCAGCGACTTGGGCGCTGCGGAATCACCATGCTCACGCGGATGCGCTGGGCCGGGCCAAGGCGGCTAAGGTGCCATTCTTGCGTTTTTGTTCATGCTCTTGTTCGGGTTGTGATACTATTACTGTTATTCTCCGCCCTTAGTGTGGGGTTGTTCCCCACCCTCCGTGCGAAAAGTCTCCCTGGAGTGCCCAGCCCCAGAGTGTCTCCGGAGTGCCCAACCCCAGAGTCTGCCTGGAGTGCCCAACCCCAGAGTCTCCCTGGAGTGCCCGACCCCAAGAGGGAGTGCCCAACCGAGTCTCCGGAGTGCCCAACCGAGTGCCCGGAGTGCCCAGCCCCAGAAGAGTCTCCCTGGAGTGCCCAACCCCCGGAGTGCAGCCCCAGAGTCTCCCTGGAGTGCCCAACCCCAGAGTATCTCTACCAAGAGAGGGTGGGGATGTTCGAAGTAAAATAATGGTTCTTCGTCATTCTTCTTCTCCATGATTTTCAGGAATGTGGCTCGCTCCCTTCCCCTTCCCACACACAGATGCGCACCCCCTTTTGCGAGGAACTTGCGCCCACGGGGAAGTAGATGCCCCCCTAAGATACCCCTATGCCAGGGTCACCTGTCCACGATAGCGTTTAGGAAAACTACGAAGCACGAAGCCCCGGCCCCACGGCCGCTGTTGGGTACACCCCCAGACGCTCCATCGTTCCTGAACGTTGGGTGACAGCCCCCCCCCCACCCCCCACAAATTTGGCATTTCACACACGATTCTGCCTGGGTTCAAGTACCTTGATTTGGTTTCTCTCTCGATACTCTGCTCTTTCAATTTTTGTTCTTTCTTCCGTTACCTCGTCCTTTCTTTTTGTTCAGGGGGCCTTTAAGGCCCGAAGGCTGCTCGGAGGCCCACTTCGAGGACTGTTTTCAGATTCTTTCTTTCTGTCTTTCGTTGCGGCGTGGGTCTCTTCTTCTGTGAAAAAAATCAAGCATATGGAACGAGGGCGGGCATAGATTCAAAGGCACCAGGTAAAGCTTCCCTGCTGCATCTTGAATCTTGAACCCTAGATCCGCCCCTCGCAGAACCCAACACTAGAAGGTCTTAGCAATGGGGTTGAGACGGGGAGGGAGGGGTGGGGCACCATACGTATACATAGATATATATATATATATGTGTATATATATATATGTATACATACATATATATATATTTATTTATTTATTTATATACAAAATATAGATATAAAAATATATACATAAAATTATTTATTTATTTGTATATGTATATGTATATGTAATACATGTATACATATATGTGTATATACAATGTGTATACGTACACACATATGTACATATGCGCAAGATGCTTTCTAACGATTGCTTTCGACAAGCCACAACTGGCGCCGAGAGCTCCGGGAAGGAGGTTGAGCGGCTGAGAAGACCGAGGTGGTCTATGAAGAGGCCCTGCACAGGGACAGCTTAGGGGGCTTGGGGTTTAGGGTTTAGGGTTTTTAAGGTTTGTTGGGGGAGACCAATTCCACCAAGGGGCGCAAATCCTCTCTGCCACCATGACTAAGACTTCTTCCCGACCGGTCGAAAGGCGCAGCAGAACCTTCCAAGAATGCGGGGTTAGGGTTTAGGGTTTAAGGTTTAGGGGCAAGTTCTCTGTCGCACGGAATATCACAGAGCACGCAGCAACCAAGCCTCCATGTCGGGCGGCTTTCGTTCACCTGCCTCCGCTTCTTCGCCATCTGCAGGTTTGCAGGAGAAACTTGACATTTGCGAGCAACTGACCACACAACTACATTCGCAGACATCAGCAAAAGGGCTCCGGCCTGGATCCTCGGCCTTCGAGCCGAACTTCTTCCTCGACTCCAGCTGATGGTGGACAATGTCCAGGAGTTTCCTTTGCAAGTCGCATGTGCTGGAGTTGGGCAGAAGGGCTCCTCACATCCGACCCATATCCGACCCATACCTGACCCATACCCCAGCCCGCCAAGAGTCAGGAGGTGACTTGAAAGAGGCACCAGGACCTCGAGGCCCGCAGCCAGCCGGTTCAGGCAGGTGAGACCATGGCAGACGAAGGGGAAGCACTGGAGATTCGTGAGGCGGCTCCTCACCATGAGTTGCGGGGGCATCTTCGCAGCCCTTACGGAAGCCACGTAAGTGCAGCCAAAACTCTTCACCGCACCCAGGATCACCATGAAGAGGGGGTAAGCCAGCGGCTTCAGTGATGGCACCGAGGTCACGACTCTGGTCCAAAGATACATGGATCGGACAAACTGCCAGCTCATCAGCTCTTCCAGCGGCTTTGTCTTGACCTTTCGCCGAGGTGCTTCCTCTTCTTCGGCCTCGCACTTCCCCATCTTCTCCTTGCCAGCCTTCCCCTTGGCGGCTTTGTCTCTTTTGGCACGGCCCTTGGCCGCCTTGGCTTTAGCCTTAGCCTTGGCTGTCTTGGCCGTCTGTGCATTGATGCTGCCGCCTTTTGAGGAGGCCATGGAGGCGTTGCGAAGCAGAAGCGCCAGCTGCCGAATCCAGACGTAGCCTACGCGATAGGACGTAGCATCATCCAGACGGAAGAGCTCCAGAATGCAGTTCTCCTGAAGTACTGTCTGTTGCTTGGGCATGCTAAGGCAAGCTCAATGTTCCGAGAGAATCCGGGAACCAAGGACCCCGAACCGAATCACTGATGCTGTCCATGCCCTTGGGTTAAACTTGAAACACCACCTCCATCTCTCAAGCCCAGTGGCCATGAAGCGGAAGTTGGAAACCGACCGCCAGGTGTAGGTCCCCGCCGCTGCGCTGGCAAAGGACCGGAGGACTGTGCGGATCAGGGCCTGAGCAACGAGCGACTCAGAGATGGAGGCAAATGATGCAAACAAAATGGTCGGCAGGGCGACTGTAGGACGATCCCAAGATCAGCCGGTGGTGTTAGTAGGCCAGGCACTAGCTGGACCGAGTGTAACCTGCCCGCCCCCACCACAGTGCAAGTGCGCCTCCAGAGTTGGAATGCCCCTGATGTCTTTCGTTGACCCGGGCTTCAGCAGCAGCATGGCCGCGGCATTGCGCAGGAAGAGGAAGCTCAGAAGCCTGGGCAAGATGCGTGGAGCCCATGGAAGCACAGATGCTGGAACTTCTCATATCCAGAAAGAGTGACAAAAATGGTGGCGCTGGCGAGCTGCCGTACGCCCCCTGGAGAGGCTTCAGAGCCACCACTGGCCGGCCGGGCCCAGATGGCGCAGCAGCGGCGAAGGAAGCGGCGTCGCAGGTGCTGGCAGGGCCAAAGCCTGAGCCGAGGTTTAGCTCAGGCGTCTGGTTCTTTTGAGTCGGGCTGTTGGTTTGGAGCTTGGATGAGTTTGCCCTGTGCGGTCCTCTTTTTGCTGGCACCCTGCCAAGGGACCAGCAGAGCGCCTGCTGGCTGCTGCAAGTTCGCAGCACTGCCTCCTGCATCTCGACGGTGAGGCCCTAGCACAGCAACTTTTGTGAATGGGATGTTGCGTTTAACACCTTTGCCAATCCATCGAGCTTGGGTCCATCTATTCAGCTCTACCCTCAATCTCATGCGACATGGACTCACTGTGGAGGCTATAGTCGTGCATAGTCTTACCTAAGTCGGATTGCCTTGTTCAGTAGGATGAGCGTCTCATCCCAAAAGATGTTGCATAGCACCTGGAACTCATCAATCTGTCGCGAAATCAGGCAGTAACGTGATCATGAGAATCGAGACTAACGTTCGGATCGCCTTGACACGCTTCCATTTGGCCAGGCAGGTGGGATCGAAGTACCCGTTCCCGGCTTCGTCCTTCTGGACCTTCTTCTTCTTGCCTTTGCTGGCCTTTCGGACTGCGGGCGATGAGAAGGAAGACTCTTTCCATCGCGCAGCCCAGCCTGCAGCTCCTCACCCGCATAGTGCTTGAGGAGACCGAGGGCATTCCCCAGGCACCACTCCAGAACTTCGGAGAACGTGGCCTGAAAGCACTCAGGCTGTCTTGGAATCCAATCCCATTCCACAAGCCTAGCAGCCTGCGACAACAAAGCTTACAAACGGCTTGCAGCGCCTCAGAATCTGCAGAAGAAAGTTGGTGTACAGATGCATGTAGCGGGAATTGAGCCGGAACTTCTTGCCGATAAGACGTCCATCATCGACAAGTCTGAGAGCAGGAGCCCTCGATCTTCTCAACAGAAATCCCCACCACAACCTCAACAGTTGTTTACACCGGCAAGGCATGGAACAGAGCCTCATCCTCAATGGTCAGCGACCCGCGCGAGCGCTTTCTTTTAGGGGCCCGGCGCCTTCGGAAGGTGTAAGATCTTGGGTTTGGGCATGCTTCGCGTTTAGGGGTGCTACTGGAGTTTCAGGTCTGAGACAAGTCCAGGTGTCTGTACACTGTTCCGGCTCCTTGCTTCGGCAGATCCGACTGCTAAGGTGCCCCCCCCGGACACCTGCAACTTGTTGCCGAAGGTAACAACAAACCAACGTTTAACAGACCAGCTGTCATCGTCGCCGCACCACGGCGGCCATGTCACACTGCTACAACTGCTCGACACCATTCATCCGACTTTCATTTTCAAAACAAAACGCGCACCGGACAGACTGCAACCATGCCCTCCCGCCACTACAGTCAAACCCTTCCCCCCCCCTCCAGAATGACCTTTTAAAATTTTGGCTTTGGCTTGTTTTGATGCATTCCTTCAACAAGCCATGCCTCGCTGGCGCCTCCTCGTCCCCGTCCTTCGCCTGCACAGAAAGGTTTGGGGGCTCTGGTTCTCAGAGTCCTGGGAGCTCGCTCTAGCCGCCCTGTGTCCCAGAAGGCCCTCCTCCACGTCAGGATCAATGGATCGAACCGCAGTGTGGTAGGCGTTGAGAGCAGCCTGAACATGCAGCGAGAGCACAACTACCCGAAGCAAACAACAAAAGAGGCTCTCCTGCCTTGAAGGCCGTGAAGGCCTTTGGCGCTGAAAGCCTAAGCAGCTCTGGAAACATGGTTTGGAATTGTCTTGGATATCAAAAGACCGACCTCTCCTTGATCGGGAGACCTCTGGTGGTCAAGGCGCTCAATCTGCTTGAAGCGCTCCAACGTGAGTTGCCGTGCAGCGGCTGAAGAGGTGCTCACTGACTGCTCCTGCGGAATGATGTCGTCTAATCTTTCTTGGCAAGAAGCGGTCGGTGCTAGCGCATCTCGGAACCAACAAAAGGACCTGGGAACCACCTCAACGTGCTGTTGCGTACTGCTTGTTGGCATACAGGGTTGCAATTGCATGGACTGAGCTTGGAGCAACAAGCCAAGCTTGACAACAACGTTTCCATGAAGCAGCACGCTCCTGAACGAAGGCTCCGTCCACCTCGTCATCCTCCTGATCCTGCGTTTTGTGCAGCATGCACCAACACTCCAGGATGAAAATTTTGGAACCAGGGCTGACTCACTTAAAAGAACCGTGCTTGCACATGCGCTCAATTAGGGGTATCAATCTTTCTCACCTTCTCAACTAGCATCAACACCACCAGCAACCGTCACAGCAGGTGCGCTAGCAGCAGAGTGGCACAAGGACACAACACCGCCGAAACCAGCTTCATCAGATCACGGTGTCTACTACAGTTACTACAGCCCGATGCCTCCTCGACTGCTTCCTCTTCCTCACCGCCCTCCGAGCCCGCATCGACAGCATCGGCCGTGAAATCCAAGAGCTGCTGGTCCTGGGTGTGGGAGTGAAAAACTGGGAATGGGAACGGGCAGCTTCAAAAGCGTGCAATCACTCATGACGTTTGTGAGGACACTAAAAGGGTGTGTGTGTGTGTGTGTGTCGCAGTCAGGGCCTCCTCAACTAAAAACTTGTAGAACTCTGGATCCTTCTCCTGTCAGAATCAGAAATTGGCCGCAACTGCCGAAGGCTTGAGTCGCATCATGCTGAGCGCAGCCTTGATGGCTTGTAGTTCTTCAACATGACGTGCAGCTGCACCTGCCAAGTGATCAATTGAAGGTTTCGCGACATGGTTTCAACTGAAGTCGATGCATCACGAAAAATCCCAAACTGGCCTTTTTTGGGCGTTGGTTTTGCCGACTTCTTTCCTTTTGCTTGCACCTGGCCACCGAAACGAAAATCAAACCAAATGCGAATTGAATCAGCATCTGGTACAGTTCGATACCACCACCAGCACAAACTGCCTGTCACCACAAAACCTTAACCCGAAGAACTGCTCAACATCTCTCAAAGCACAACCTTGGTTGCCGAAGCAGCGAGTGATGTTTTCGTCCGCTTCGGCCTGCATGTACAATGTTGTGCTTTCGAGAGGCACACGAAGTGGAAACACCAGACCACAATTGACCATTCACTGAAGTGATCCAAAGTGGTACGTACCACAACGTCGAAACTTACTGCCGGATTGACAGACCGGCGTGAATGTGCCTGGAAGACTAGGCACACATACCCAGCACCCTTTATCCTCATACATGGGCATCACCGGGCTATTCACACTAACCGGGGCATGACATTGTTTGATCCTGCGGCTGCTGCGGCTGCTGCTGCTGTCACAATTAGCAATAAACTGCTGCCGTGGCATAATCATGCGAGTTATGCCAAACCACGTCAAGGCAATATGCAAGCCTGGCAGCACGCGGCATTGCCAAATTCTACGATCAACGCACATCTCAGCGCGCTTGAGCACCAATCCAATTCAATCATGCCGGCAAATGACTTGCTGAAACGGGAAACCGAAATCCATGTTAAATCCAGTAAGGCTGAAAAAAAATTCCATGCACCCGAAGCAGCAAAAAGGCTGAAAAAAATCTATGGGCGCAGAGTGGCCAAGGAACTTACAGTACTAAAGGTTGCACCAGCACAGGACCTTCAACAAGCGCAAAACATGTTGCATCATCCACTCTGAGCTTGCAGACCAAAATGATGACAGAACGCAAGGCCAGATGCCACTTGTTATTCACAGAATCAATGAAAAGGTCCACATGCAACACGCTGGTGCCACATATGCTTGTATTCACATATACAGCTGTGCAACCTCACCATATTGTTCACACACTTTTTCAGACAAAACAATGGTTCGTCACAGCGTTTGCACAAAACATGCATCGAAATTAATTTATTTAAGGTAGATAGCAGAGGGGCGTACATAGCATATAGATATAAATATAGATATCGATATAGATATAGATATAGATATAGATATAGACATAGACATAGATATAAAAACATATGTATACACATATACATATGTAAAAACATGTAGATACTAGACATGAATACAGATATAGACAGATTAAAATATAAATATGAATATAGATATAGATATAGATATAGATACAGATATAGATAGAGATACAGATATAGATATAGATATAGTACAGTTAGAGAAAGTTCCGGTGCCAAACAAGTTCACACTTTGCCGCCTTGCTGCCTGCTGTTCTAATTTTGGGGGAAGACTGACACAAGACTTAGACTGAGAGGCTTATTTGTTTTACTCGCAACGAGGAGCTGTGAAAGCCAGATCTGGCTTCCCGCGTGTGAAAAAAACGCCGCAACTAGGCCCAAAAATGGCTCCTAAACTTGGGTTCCAATTTAAGGCTCCAACCTGGGTGGCCTTGTATGTTCACACAGGAAATCCAAAATCTAGGGCCCGTTTTCGGTGCCCAGAATTGAGCTGCTTTTGGAACCCAATTTGAGTTCAATAATAATTGAAATCAACTCACAGACAAACAAGATTTTTGCTATTCGACACTGTTTGCATCAACACTCAAGAAAACAAAAAACGCCGTCGATACGCGTGTTCTTGGCTTTGCTAAACTTGTCTTTAGCTGGCATTCAAGGCAAAGCACTCTTGCATTGTTCGCGCGCGATCTTTCTCGCACTGTGGAGGTCACTTCGGCTTCCCTACCTTTTGGAGTTGATTTCTTGCCCTCTTTTTGTGTCTCCAAATCCACACACCTTTCACCACCCGCACACTTCCACATTTGAACAGCCAGCAGAACCCAGCCGACATACACGCAAATGCACACCACCCACTAAAGCCACTTTGCACCCACATCATGACACACACCACACTCCATGACACACCGACTCTCTGCCAAAACGCCGAAAACTACAACACACCACACCCATTCACAATGAAAAAACGAGGTAAACACACACAGACACTACTGCAAGGTCGCAAACCAACCCACTTTGGAACCACAAATGCTCACACACACACACATCCACAACACTCTTGCACATGCACACTTCGAAAAACAGCCGAAACCACAATGCACATTCTTATGGACATCTTAAGTTCCGATTGCAATTTTTTTCACTGTCTTTCTGGTCAATCAACAGCTTACCGGGCTGACAGCACTTACCAAAACACTTGTTGAACGATCTGTTTGTGTTTTGGTTCAGGGCGGTTTCAAAACTCTCTCTTTCTGAATGTTGCAACAATTGAACTGAGAAAACAAAAAGTGTTGCTGTGCATGAATCTACTGCTGAATCTGAAGAAAGCTCCAAGTTTCACAACACTGGCTTTCTAGTGTTTTCTTGATCTTCGCCCAGCCTCAATTTCCATTCCATTCGACTTTTTTTGACAAAGCTTGATTGCGTTCTCAGGCGGAGAGTGAAAATTAAAGCTCTTCTTAACTGGAAAGATGATCTTGGACGCTGCGACGCTTCTTCTGCAACAAGTAAAACTTTGGCAGACATTTAAAAGAAATTTTATGACGTGTGTTCCAAAATTTCTTTATCAAGAAACATCAACACACTTAAACTTAAGCTATAAGTGGGCAGGTCTTTTGCCAAATCTGAACAAGTTGGCAACAGAGCAACACCAACCAAAAGGAAGAACCCAGACCACAAAGCAAAAACGACCCGAGCCCACCGTCCTTCAATCATTCCGATCGCGACTGCAAAAATGAGTAGAATTCAATGCAACGTGGCGAATCGTCTTTGTGTGACGTACAACCATACGGGCGTAAAGCCAACATCAGCCAAACGACTTAAGACTTAAGCACGCTGTCCCTCACAGTTGAAACCAAACATGTGTGCTTTCACGACATACTCGCACTGATGTTACGCCAAGCCAATCCCACAGAAGAAAGTTGAAGTCTTACTTTCCAAGTTTCAAAGAACGATTAAAAACAAAACAAGATTTGAGGAAAGTGGAATTTGAAATCAATTCCTTCTCTCTTATACTCAAAATAAAATCAATGTTTCGCCCTCAAGCCTTTCTTTTTTCCAGCCCCGTTAAGCCCTTCCCCCTCCCTTCAAAAGCTCCTCTAAAGCCCCTGAAGCCGCAACCAAGCCCCCTCTCTGTGAAGGCAGTTTAAAAGACAAGCATGCATGCTGCTGCTAAGCAACAAGCTAGGGCTGAAAAAAACTCAACCGCTGCTGCTGACACCATCCGATTGCCGGCTTGCTGTGCATTCTGCCCAGTTCCGCGGCACTCTCTTTGGCACCATGATTGCCACTTTGCCTTGCAGCCCCTGCGCCCGTTTTACCAAACGCCTTTGGTGTCTGGTCAAACACTGCGTCTATCGTTCATTGTTGCCCCTTTCATGGCGCAGCAGAGTAGCTGGAGCAATGCAAGGCGTTTTCCAGATTTGTGCTTAGCGTCGACCAAAGATGTTATTTTCAGCTTTTTGCATGCAGCCAGAAGAGTTGTGCATTGCCAAGCAAGGAAAATGTAAACAACTGAAGCGACCAGTATAAGGTATCCAATCCGCTTATGGCGTCCTACTACTGCCAGGTTTTGAAGAGGCATTGAAATTTAAAAGAAGGTAAGACTGTTGCCTTAAGACCTGTTGCCGACAATCTGTTCTTGAGATTTGTGATCTGTTGCCTTAAGTGCTTCTTGGAAACACCCCGAAGTAAACCGTTCGAGACGTCCAAAAGTGACTAATTCAAACACTTGGAAAGACTTGTCTGAAACACTTTACTTGGAAATTGATTTATTTGAAACAATTTTTTGCTTGTTATTTGAAACTTGAAACTTATTTGAAACACTGGAAAGTGACTTGTTTGAAACACTGCTAAAGTGACTTATGTGACTTGAAGCAATTGACTTTTTTGGCTTCAAACAAGTTTGGAAGTTTTAAATGATCACTTTAGAAGTGTTTTTAATGTTTGAAAGTGTTAAATAAGTCACTTTCCAGTGTAACAGCTTTAGATAGAGGACATCTAACGCTGAGGCAACGCAACGGCGAATTTCACTTGCGTCCAAGCTGCCGGGCGCTTTTTCAACAAGTGCGTTGTCTATCGGGATGCGCTGGGTGAAAGAGCATTCTGAAGCGATTTATGGCACCCCAGGAAGGATGTCGAACATGCTGCGGTAGAATTGGACCTGATGGTTGCAAAGCTTAAGAACTTAAGCAACATAACCGCGTTGTAACCGCGTTGACCGCTGCAACTCCGGGCCTTTAAGGCAAGCCGCCGCTGACTAAGGTGGCTTTTTTCCATTGGATAAGCTTTGGGCCGCTTTTAAAAATAATTCGAAGGGTTGGATGGGTTTGACACGATTGGACACCCAATTGGACACCTGATTGTGCGTCCATTTCAACACCATGACATGTCTGGGTTTCGAGCTCAAGATTGCACTTTGCCAGAGATTTGAGTTGTGGGCTTGTGTTGGCCTTGTAGTGGACATCAGATTAACCGACAAACTGAGGCTTGCTACGCATCACTGGCGAGAGGCTGGCGCACGATGGCAGACAGCATGATGCCAGCGAATGTCTGCTTTCCAACTCCAGAGATCGCCGCTGTGACCTCAACGATCGTGGTCCCGTACAAGGGTTCTGGCCTGTATCTGTTTGGTGTGTGCGATACAACCTTTGCTCTGGCAGCATCTTCAAAGATGACCGCATGATTGACCTCCCTGTCAGGTTGATATGCCATGCTTTCAGGGCATTTCAGAGCCTGAGCTGATTTGGAGACCTTGTCGACTAAGTGCTATCATATATCGGACGGCTTTGATTCAGTCTGAGATGGGCGTAGCTCGGTTTTCTGCACAGATGATCATTGTGTTGCAGGACCTCCCTCCCACATGACTCCCAGCAGATACTGTGCAACGCACCTGCTCTTCATATCCAGTCTACACCTGCGGAGCCTGGAGGCTCTGCAGTCCTGTGCTGGATGGGCATCATTTGCAGATTTTGGCAAGTTGATGGACTTATTGCCACCCATTTCGCACTCGCGCAGAAGCAGCGTGGTTGATCTGGAAAAGACGAACGGGAAACTCTTTTGCTGTGGTGCGTACAAGCATGGACCGATGTGTGGACTCATGTCCAACACCACGCAGTTTCCGAATGTTTGCAGGCTGTTAGCCTCCTGCATTAAGGGTTTTTGCCCCACAGCTTGTTACACTTCGATGGCGTTCCATTGGAACATCTTCACATCCCCGCACATTGACAAAAACGAACCAGGTATTAGAAATCTCATCATTCCACTCAGCAGGTGGAGAGGAGGACACATGTGGGCTGCAGACCCCCAAGGAAGTGACTACATTCAGGCCGCCACAGTCCCCGGCAGCGTTATTCCGGTATCGCCACCCATGGTAGCCATCGATGCTGCCAAGCTTCATGCAACCATGCCGTGAGAAAGTGGGGACAGATTGATACTGATTGCGTATCATGTTCGTCAGCCGGTTCTGTCGCCCCAAGAACAGTGTATTCTCACCAATATTGGTATCACGCCGTCCTCCGCATCACCTACCTCTGTGATTATTGATAGATTCCATCCTGGTGTCGCGGTCACTTCTTCCATGTTGCCTCGCTGCTTATTCCGTGGCTTCCCTGTGGTATGCTTTATCGGTACCAGCAGTTTCTGACTCCTCTTACACAAACACTCCGAGCACGCTGTGGCTCAAACAGGCTGTATCATATGTGTACATACGTCAATCAGTCCCGTTTGTCGGGTAAGACGATGCTTGCCTGTCTAGCTTCATATGGTGATTTGACATTCGTGTCGCCTTTGCTGAACGCTGCCTCTGGTTCGCCACGTAGGTTCAGTTTGTTGTACATGCTCACATGAGCCGATGCCACAGTGCATTGTAGCGTAGCGCGAGACAGATGGACTGTTTGCGTCATACAAAGTACAAAGTACAAAAAGCTTGTGTTGGCTTTACGTCCAGATTCCACAAAGACGACCCCGAACGCTGCTTTTTGTGGTTTGCGTTCTTGAAGATGCCTGATTTTTGACACTCTCGCATGCTTAGCAGGTAATCTGCGCATGCTCAGGGAATGCCACTCTTGGAAAAGCGTCAAAGGCACAATAGCAAGATCCCCACTTTGGGTTCGCAGCGAGCTTTTTCGATCCGTCCGTTGTGTATTGTCTGAGTCGTTGGCTTATGTTGGCTTCACGTCCATATTTCCCCAAACAGTCGACTGTTGGCCAGACTGTTGGGGTTCTCAATTCCGTCTAAGGCTTTCCGACTGGTGGAGATAGGCCTGCCGGGTTTGCGGTGGCCGGTGTCTCCCTTTGTCTCCCTTTGTCTCCTTTTGTGTCGGATGCCTGTGCCGGGTTGGCGGTGGCCGGTGCCTCCACTTGTCTCCCTTTGTCTCCCTTCGTGTCGGATGCCTGTGCCCTCCACTTGTCTCCCTTTGTCTCCCTTGGTGTTGGATGCCTGTGCCGGGCTGGCGGTGGCCGGTGCCTCCACTTGTCTAATGCCTCTGCCGGTTGGCGGTGGCCGGTGCCTCCACTTGTCTCCCTTTGTCTCCCTTCGTGTTGGATGCCTGTGCCTCCGCTTGTCTCCCTTTGTCTCCCTTGGTGTTGGATGCCTGTGCCGGGTTGGCGGTGGCCGGTGCCTCCACTTGTCTCCCTTTGTCTCGCTTGGTGTTGGATGCCTGTGCCCTCCACTTGTCTCCCTTTGTCTCGCTTGGTGTTGGATGCCTGTGCCGGGTTGGCGGTGGCCGGTGCCTCCACTTGTCTCCCTTAGTGTTGGGCCCTCCACTTGTCCCTTTGTCTCCCTTGGTGTTGGATGCCTGTGCCGGGTTGGCGGTGGCCGGTGTCTTTGTCTCCCTTTGTCTGCCTTGGTGTTGGATGCCTGTGCCGGGTTTGCGTGGCCGGTGTCTCTGCTTGTCTCCCTTTGTCTCCCTTCGTGTTGGATGCCTGTGCCGGGTTTGCGGGGTGGCAGGTGTCTCTGGTTGTCTCCTTTGTCTCCCTTTGTGTTGGATGCCTGTGCCGGGTTGGCGGTGGCCGGTGCCTCCACTTGTCTTCCTTTGTCTCGCTTCGTGTTAGATGCCTGTGTCTCCCTTGCTGTTGGATGCCTGTGCCGGGTTGGCTGTGGTCAGTGCCTCCGCTTGTCTCCCTTTGTCTCCCTTTGTCTCGCTTTGTCTCCCTTTGCCTCCCCTTGTCTCCCTTTGTGTTGGATGCCTGTGCCGGCCGGCGCCTCCACTTGTCTCCCTTTGTCTCCCTTCGTGTTGGATGCCTGTGCCCTCCACTTGTCTCCATTTGTCTCCCTTGGTGTTGGATGCCTGCGCCGGGTGGCGGTGACCGGTGCCTCCATTGTCTCCCTTTGTGTTGGATGCCTGTGCCGGGTTGGCGGTGGCCGGTGCCTCCACTTGTCTCCCTTTGTCTCCCTTCGCGTTGGATGCCTGTGCCCACCACATGTCTCCCTTTGCCTCCCTTGGTGTTGGATGCCTGTGCCGGGTTGGTCCGTGCCTCCACTTGTCTCCCTTGGTCTCCCTTCGTCTTGGATGCCTGTGCCTTCCACTTGTGTCTCCCTTTGTCTCGCTTGGTGTTGGATGCCTGTGCCGGATTGGCGGTGGCCGGTGCCTCCACTTGTCTCCTTTTGTCTCCCTTCGTGTTGGATGCCTGTGCCCTCCACTTGTCTCCCTTTGTCTCCCTTGGTGTTGGATGCCTGTGTCGGGTTGGCGCTAACTGGTGCCTCCACTTGTTCCCTTTGTCTCCCTCCTATTGGGTGCCTGTGCCCTCCACTTGTCTCCCTTTGTCTCCCTTGGTGTTGGATGCCTGTGCCGGCCAACCCGGTGGCCGGTGCCTCCACTTGTCTCCCTTTGTCTCCCTTCGTGTTGGATGCCTGTGCCGGGTTTGCGGTGGCCGGGGTCTCTGCTTGTCTCCCTTTGTCTCCCTTCGTATTGGATGCCTGTGCCGGGTTGGCGGGATGCCTGTGCCCTCCACTTGTCTCCCTTTGTCTCCCTTGGTGTTGGATGCCTGTGCCGGGTTGACGGGTGCAAGCCATAAAGAACACACTTTCCTCACGAGCATCATGGGCTGTGAGCATCGTGTGTCATCATGGGATATCATGGGCATCAAATGCTGTGCAGGCCACATCTCCAGTTTTCCCCAAAGGCATGCTGGGAGTTCGCCCCTCCCATGTCCCCCTTCCCGCACGAAAAGCCGGAACGACGTCGTGCACGAGTGGTTGTGCGTTGTCTGGTTGTGCGTTGCTTGGTTGTGGTGTTAAGTTTTTTTGATACATTTAAACTAAAAAATTTGGAGGAATTTTTTTGACAGCAGCAAGCCATAAAGAACACACTTTTCTCATGGGCATCATGGGCTGTGAGAATCGTGCATCATGGGATTTCATGGGCATCAAATGCTCTGCAAGCCACATCTCCATTTTTCCCCAAGGGCATGCTGGGAGTTCGCCTGCATGCTCATGCCTGCGTGCTCATGCGTACATGCTCACGCCTGCGTGCTCATGCCTACATGCTCATGTCGCTAAGGCCTGCATGCTCATGCCTGCATGCTCATGCCTGCATGCTCATGCCTGCGTGCTCATGCGTACATGCTCACGCCTGCATGCTCATGCCTACATGCTCATGTCGCTAAGGCCTGCATGCTCATGCCTGCGTGCTCACGCCTGCGTGCTCATGCCTGCATGCTCATCTTGTCTGCATGCAGGCCTGTAGGCTATTGCATGCTCATGCCTGCTTGCTCATGCCTGTACAATCATGCCTACGGAGATGCCAAGCTTTGCCTTCAGCCTTCAACGCTACACCTTAAAGTTTCAACCCCGCACCACCGAAGGCCTCGCGAATTCTTCCTGTCTCACGAGATTTACTTGCCCCCTTCCCCATCCTTTTCATAAAGATCTTCTTTCTCTGTATTGTCGGGCCGAAACTGTTTGGGGTCTTCGCTGGTGTAATTTTGTACATCTCATAAAGTTGGGCGTTTTCGGCTTGCCGACAAGACTCTCTTTCCCTTGGGTGCGGGAAGCCCGGGAGGTGCCGGGCGGGTTTTCTGATGCTCATGATGCCGCTACGGGGAGCCTTGCAGTAGGTACCCCCCTTTTAATGGTTGACTGGGATGTTGCCAGTATTTCATCTCAGACGCAGACAGGCAGCCAAGCTGACTCGATTGTATTATGTCTTATGTATGCATGAGATACTTTTGTTTTGTGGGAAGATTTTCCTCAAGATGTACATGGAGAGTTTCTGGGCATGAAAGACTTTTTGCTTGATCTTGGACCCGTGCAGTCTCAAACCGTGTTGAGCTAGGGGAAGGAAAATTTTTTTGCCCTCCCTCCCTCCCTGTGATGGGGTTGGGGGTTGTGGGGCTCACTTGAAGGCCGCAGTGGCGGCCGGGAGACTTTTTGAGACTGCACGTGGCCCTCGCGATACCCCTGATGCTGTATGAGAAAAAGGAAGGATCCAACTGGGTGGAATATGCATGAGTTATTCCCATCGGGAGTTGGTAGGAGATTTTTAAGATGAGATATTCCGATTGGGTTCTAGATTGAGATGAGTTTTCTCCTTTTGGATTTTATATATGTTTGGGAATTGAGATACACCTAACCAGGAAACCCCCGTACCCAGAAAGAGAAAGACGACGCCGAACGCTGCTTTTTGTGGCTTGCGTTCTTGAAGATGCCTGTTTCTGACAATGCCAATCTGTCATCACCGGTGCTTGCTCGAAGCTGGTGCAATTAGCATCGTGTCGGGAAAGTGCCAGGAATCTTGGTAGTTCGATCGAGAGATGCAACTCGGCTGGGCGCAGCAGGTGCATGGTTCATTCTTTTTCCTAATCCTGAAAGGCGCGGGATGTGCCAGACACAAGAAAGCTTATATGAATACATGTTACAGATATATATATATATGCAGGACATATAACAAAAGAAAACATACACATAGGCCCTGAGTACTCAAGCCTTGGAGCCTACGGTGGCTAGTCTCAAGATCGTATGCCCAAAACCCAAACAAGTGCACCAAAAACCAAAAAACTAAGGATCCCGACCTCTCGCGATGTCAGTGACTGTGAGAGTCTGATGGACAAGAGCCAGGCTCGCAGTGAAAAGTTCAGGGTTAAGGATGCAGGGCTGGAGGGGTAGGCTGGGGTGTGTGGCCTTTGTGCCGGACGTGCAAAGTTTTCGGGCGGACTTCGCACTGTCACCGTCAACCTCTAATCCTCAAAGCCTTGTGGAGCCCCCTCCCGAATCGTTTTGCGTCTGCGATCTAGGTTTAGGTCCAAAACTCCGGAAGACCCTATAAACCGACATTTAGACCCAAACGCCAAACCTGAACCCCCCCGCAAGCCTCCAAAGGAGCCATCGAGAATCTCCCGCAAGTGGTGCCTTGACCGAGTTGATGGGTTTGCAAGGACCTGCAGGGACGAATGCCACCTGTATGGCTATTATGGTTCCGCATTCAAGGGGCCAGGATCCGAAAACCGCAAAAGGCGTCATGGTTGATGTTTCTCCAGGTTTAAACGATACTGTTCCCGACACTTGCTGGTTTAGGGCTGAAATTGAAAAGATTTAGGGTTTCCAAGCGTTCCAGAGTCCAAAGGTACATCCTTGGCGCCGTTCTGGTGCTCCTTGGTGTTTTCGCCGTGGGCTTCAAGGTGCCGCGCCAGTGCTCCTTCAAATTGGCCTTCGTTTTGAGCTTTCAGCCCCTCCCACAGCGCATCCCTCCAGAAACTCTTCAACACAACCCCCCCAAAAAAAGTAGAACAAACAAGCAAGCAGACACTCTGCAATCCCCAAAGCCCTCAAATCTCAAAGCCCCTTACAAGACCGGACAAGCCACCCACTCTTCGGGCGCCGTATTTTCCTCGACGCCTGGCCCGACCAAGAGGGCTTGAAAAGCGTTGCGGTTTGTGTTTTTTGTTCTTGGGGGTGTTTCGATTCTCATAGTTCTGCTTGAGGCTTCATGGGTTGTTGTTGAGGGGTTGGTGGCTTTTGGGTTTTGGGCGTTTCATCTTTCTTTCAGTGTAGTATTCTTAGGGACAATACATAACTGTAACAATTTGCTTCTGTGTATGGAATTTGTGCATTTATTATTTGGGTTGTTAGATTCGATGCTCCTCTCGCCTCCTGGCCTCCTCACCTGGTGTCCCACAACGAGTATTCTTGGAGTGCCCAGAGCCAGAGAAGCGCACAGAGTTTCCTGCCGAGTACCCCTGGAGTGCCCAGCCCTTGAGAGGCCTGCAGAAAGCTTCGCCCAACTTCTCGGCTTCGGTGTTCGTTCAAGTAGCCCCCAAGCGCGAAAGCCCTAAAGCCTGAAGCCGAAACTGTCAGACCTCCAACCCTCTACCCTTAAACCCTAAACCCTTAACCGTTAACCCGAAACCCCCTAAACCCTAAACCCTAAACCCTTACATAGCCTGCAGAGTGCTACTAAAGCCTGTCAAGGGCTCGGCCTGGCTCAGGCTTGCCCCCGGCTTCTGCCATCCCTAAGCCAGGTGTTGGGGTTACTCCCTGGGGTGGACGTGCAGGACGTTCTCCTGAAATCAGAGCCAGCAGAGCCCCGTAACACGTGAACTTCAAGAGAAAAGCTTTGAGAAAGTCAGAGGATTTGGGGATCCCGCCCTCATCCTCCATAGTTGCGCCAAGGAGTGCCACAACGGGAGGCAAGATTCAGGCGCCGGCTTTGGGGATTGGGACGTTTTATGCATTGATGCGATTTCATTCACTATCGTTTTGTTGATTTTGTGGCTGTTGCGGCGGCCTCGTCGGCTAGCGGAAGATTTTGCAGGTTTTCGTGGCTTAAACTTTCGGGTTCTGCGGAGGATGGGAGATATTTGATGGGTGCGGTGAAGGGATGAGCACAGTTGTTTGAGAATATGCCGAATATGTGCTGCAGCATCTTGCTGACACTATGTTGGAATGCGCGGCCTCGTTCGTAGCTCTTGCTAGCACTCTCAAAAAAACCTTACTTTCCCACGTACGGTGCGTTTGCGACGACGTTTTCGAGGGTGATGTGTCGGAAGACGTGGCACCGATACACCACAAAACTCGAAACTCAAATTTTGACGCCTCCAAGCTGGCCCGAACCCTACAAGCCACAAGGCCCTTAAACTGCCTTAAACCCGATGGCCCTCAGGGCCCTATGTCCTAAACGCGCGAAACCCCAGTCCCCCTTGCCAGGCCTCTGAGGACACCATGGACCAGGCGCAGAGCAAAGAACGTACACCCCCCAAACTACATGTCGGGGGGAGGGCATGGTTTGACTTCTTGAAAGAAGGTGGAGGGAAGTTGGCGGTGAGGACCTCTCGTTGTGGGACTTACTTGATCGGTCCATTTTTTGGCCTTTGCGCTGGGCTTTGCGTTCTGGGCTTTGGGGTTTCTGCGGTTTGCGCTTCTTGCTTGCGTTCCCAAGCTGCATGTCGACCCAATGAAGCCTTAACAGTCCTTCAGTCCAGACTCAAGACAGCTTGATTGACTTACGCCTAGGCGGCCGCCTTTCGTTTTGTTCCAAAAGTGCCGCCGTTGTCCGACCAAGGGCTTGCCACTGCAGGTTTTGGGGTCGTGGTCATCACGGTGACATGCAAATCCCCTGTTTGGAGCTGCCCTGCAAACGGCTGCTTCAGTGTAGTACTTTTGTCCCTTGTATAAGGTGTTGGGATCGAAAGTACCACCTGAGAAACAAAATCCTGAAGGCTTCTGGAGGTGCCTGGAAGCTGAAGTTCCAGGGCCTGAAAAGACCCTTTAAAGCCACGAAGCGCCAGGGGCCCCAAAGGTGAGAAAACACAGAACTTCGGCAATGTGCTTGGGTGTTGAAGGGCCTCCCGCAATGGTGTAACTTCTAGCACAAACTGGTGTATTGAAACTTCTGAGAGCCCCGAGTCTGCTGGGAGGTTGCCGATGTCATCGCGGGGCAGCTCGGCGTGAGCAAAGAGAAGGTCACCCGGAAGGCCCCCTTCACTCTGCGAGTTGAGGATCTATTACTATAGGGTGTCGAGGGTTTGTTGGGTCTGTAGGGTCTGAAGGGCCTATAGAGCCTTTAGCATTATGTTCTGCCCTCACAAAACCCTTAAACAGAAGTCCAAGCCCAAAACAAAAAATCACTCTGCCCTCACAAGCACTGATAAACCAAAACCCAAGCCCAAAGTAACACAATTAGTTCTGTCCTGTCAGAAACGCCCGGAAACAACCATCCAATCCAACATAAAAAAACTTTCTCCTGCTTGAGCATGGGAAGTAAACATTGCAATCAATAAGCCAAGCCGAAAGCAAACATGTAACTTGATTCTTTGTAAACAAGAATCCGCACCCAAAGCAAACAGCAGTTCAAAATCTGAGCCGAAGCTAACATCACAGATTTCCCTGCAATGTATGTGCTTTTGCGTGGTCCTCTGCGGCCGCCAATCATTGCATGCGGTTTCGCTTCAAGGGCGTTCCCGGTCCCTCGACCCCCGTGCGTCATCCGCAGGCCACTCTCGAATCACTTGGTGCCCATGACCAATCTGAAGTCCTGTCGCCAAGCTTAGCTTCGAGATAAGTGGGGTTTTCAGGGTTACGGGTTGGAAGTTAGAGATGGTAGAGGTTTGGGCATTGGGTTTCCACGCGTCCCCAGGGCCTTTAACGATGCCCATTCCCTACAACCTTCAGGCCCCAATCCGAAGCCCCGGCTTCTGCCGGCTTTTTGTCATTTTGGGGCTTTGGGGGCTCTCAGGGTTATAGCAGCCCCAGTTGCCTCAGCCCGCTGCTCTCCAGCCTTGAACGTTGGATCTTGTAGCAGACCCCTGGGGCTCCCCCATCCCCCATGCGCATGCACGCTTCTTAGGGGTGGCACTTCATGTCTGGGGTAGGAGACATCGCCCCCCGAGGATGGCACTGGACCAGGCTTTCGGCATCGATCTGCCGAAGGAGGAACGAGTGTTCGGACGTAGCAGTTTTACAATGTACGTTCACTTGGGTTACCCCGCAAACATGAAACCTGGCTTGCCACCTGCTCACTAAGTTCCCCTGGCCCTCAAACCGGGGCCCCCCTTAAACTCCTTGAGCCCTCCAGTTAGTTTTGCCATCCAAAGCGCGAAGCCCTAAGCCCTCTCCGAAAGAACCAAAACCCGCAAACCCCTAAACTGCAAGCCCCCAAGCCCCAAACCCTAACCCCACCCCAAAGCCCGCCAGGACACGATTACGAGCTCCGGGCAGTTGATGGACCTGGTTGAAGAGCACAACTCCGGCGGGTATGGTAAAAACGAGAGAGGCGACTACTGAAGATTGGCTCAATGAGCTACGGACGTTTCAAGTCTCAGGGGCCTTCCTTGTCTCAGGGAGCTCGCCTCACCCAGTCCTCAATGTTCCCTGAGCCCCCAAAAAACCCTAAAGCCGGGTCTAAAGCATCTCAACCCCAGGATCGGAGTCGTCTACACATGGGCTCGCTTACTTTTGTTGAGAAGCCCTTAGCCCTGAACAATCCCTAAGGCATGAAAGATGGACTGGCCTCCTTTCTCTTACTCGGTTAACGCACGTCGGCAAATTTCGTGCCGTCTTGCGGCCCTTGGGCCCCAGGTCACCGCACGAAGCGACGTGCAGAGCGACTGGTTGAGCGAACGGCAAAATGTACCGGCATTTTAGGGGGTTTCCGAAAGTGGAGGGGGCATGCCCAAGAGAGTGCAGAAATCAGGGTTTGGGGTTCAGGCATGTTGACAACTAGTGAGTAAGCGAAAGGAGAGAGCGCAATGAACACCCCAAAGAAAGATACTAATAGTGTGTCAAGGGCCCATAATAATGTTACAAGTCTGCATACATATACTAGTAACAGCACGAATATGATGAATGCGTGAACACGTGCTCGTTCATACACTATATTTATATTAACGTAATGAAAGCACGGCTAATATTAGTAGAGAGAGAACGAAGTAAATATACGGGTGAACTAGCGAGAGAAATAGAATAATATCATGCTCGCGAACTAGCCCATCAAAAGCCCAAATTATACTAGCAAAAAACCCCTGCGTTTCCTTGCGTTTTTATTGATAAATTTATTCTAACGGTAACAAAGCATCCTGGTAATCGAGGGAGATGTCGTAAGTTGTCTTCATGAGGTTGGTTTGAAAGGGGTGAAAGGATGCATGACAACCAAGCGAGGAAAGGTGCCATCAAGAATACCAATCAAAGGCCCTCATATTTAGCTCGTTTTAATGAGTATTCTTCATGGCCCCTTGCTTCGTTTGGTTTTCATGCGTCCTTATAGCTCTTTGGCATTGAGGGTTTGGGAATGATGTTTAGGGCTTCGCGAAGTCATTGCAACGTTAGCGGAACGTATGTGCAGGGTGGTTGACTTCTCTTGTATCATGAAATTAAGGGTACAGACAACACTACCTATCCCTGTTCAAGGGCTGATGTAAATCCAACATGAACGGCAGATCAACATCTGCTCTGCTTGGCGATCACCAGATCAACGTGCTGTGGACAGGAACTTGCTCAAGCTTGATGTTGTTTACACACGTTGAGATATACTTTTAACCGACACATTATCTGGGCCATGAAGCTCTTCGCCACCCTTTGTCTGTTGGTCGGTGGTGTGGATTCTCAGCTGTACTCGTATCAGAGTTCCGTGTCCGCACTTTTGGACATTGGCTTGCAAATCGAAAAGGTCAACGCGGCGTTGGGGAGTTCTGCAAATTACACAAATGCCACTTTGGAGTATGAATCCACCGTCGGTTCGGGATTGTCCCTGCGGTACATCTTGAACTGTGGGCAGCCTCAGCTACCTGCTTGCACCACTGAGCCTTTTTCAACCCATGTGTCACATTGGTTCTCCCAGGACTACATGCATTCATTCGTCGGTCCAATCCTGTCTGATGCCACAGCGCACAGTTGGACGCTGGACGACGACGCGCGCAAGGAGCTCATCATGAAAAGCATGGTCCTCGAAGGTGTACTGATGGCTGTACAAGCCAGAGTGCAAGCCAGTGCGGACACGTGCTCAAACACACAAACATCTCTCCGGTTCTTGGATGAGGCATGGGCGCTCTATTCCGGCTCTCTTTCAGATGGCCCAATTCGTTTGGCTGAGAAGCGCGCGCCTCAGTTTCTCACAGAGGCCGCCATCCATGAGGACCATTCAGCTGGCCAGAGCCGCGTCAATGTGCGTCTCCTGGAGACTTTCAAGATGATGCAAAGTCTTGTTCAGAGTGGAGACTGTTCATCTTTGAGTGGCACGAACACCCCGGCAAGTCGCATCATCTCCTTGACCCGCGTGCCTGTCATTCAAGGGATGTTGCGTGAGGCTTTCGAATCCGACCCCGGCAGGAGAAATGTTACGGGTGGAGCCGATGGGTTTATCGAGGTTGTCGAAGGCTGGGCCTTCACCAGGGCCGTTCTGCCAGCGATCGATGCGTGCAATGCTTCCGTGGCCCAGACACTGGAACGCAACCTTGGCAACATCGGTCTGGGGCCTGCAGGGGCACACGTGCCCGATGGCTTTGATGTTGTACTGGAGGCTGTGGAATCCACGTATTCTTGTTTGGGCATCCGATGTGATGATGTCAATGCCATGGCGGATCCTTGGCGGACCGGGCAAACTTTGTGGGAACCTTGTACCGACCCAACAACAACCACCACCACCCAGGTGATGGAGACCAGCGGCTCAGCTCTTCTGTTGCCCATGCTTTCCGTGCCTCTGCTCGCGCTTTTGCAAGCGTAGCCATTGCTGTGAAGCAGCATTTCTGGCAGGTGCAAAGCGACTGCCAGAGGTGAACCGACAGCCGCCAATCTACCTCTGTGCAGAAATCGACGCAAAGTGGTTGCGAGTTATTGTTTGAAACCTGTGCTTAGTTTGCCTCAGTTTGCGTATCAGGGGTGTTCACGATTGCTCGCTTCGGGTGTTTGTGGCATGCCTAGTGGGCCGAGTTCCAAACGATCCATCTCCAAACTGCAAAACTGAGTCGAAGTTTACATGGGGGTCGGTTGGCAGATGCGGAAGAGGTGCTATGCTAAGATGGAAGTGACAGGTTAGCTGCTGCAAGCCTGCTGCTACGAAGGACTTGGAACAACAAGCATCAGCTAACTTTCATGCCCCGCGGCCGGTTGGGGAGTGGGCTGAGTTTGGGGCATGTGCAAGGCGTAAGGCTTCCTGTAGTGGAGTAGTGAGTTCACGCAGCTTGTATCGCATCTCTTTGGGGGTGACGCCTTTGACACCTCTCAGGTTGCTCTGATGTCAGCAAGGAAACCTTCTGTTGAATTGCCTGCCTAGGCCACGTGAGGCTAGGCTTGTCTTCTCAGAAGCGTGAAAGCCCTTTTTTCGTTTAGAGAGAGAGACACTGCAAGACTGAATCGAAAGTTGATGGCGTTGCTGCGACATTGTGTTTTTCAGTGCTGCCGTATGGTCCCATGGCACACGAGAGAACGTGGGTGTCGCATGGCAAAAAATGTAGTTTGGTGGCCAAAGAACCTTACTCTTGTTGAGGAGTGTCAGAGCAACCTTTGCAATTCACTGACTGGCGATGGAACATACTTAAGGGTATGCATCCTTCTCGTCATCGGCTTGCTGTGTGAATAGTGGGTGAATCAGCATGTAGTTGACTCCGTGCCATGACGCCTTTCACGCTGCGTCGACAGCTTACCTCATGACTCAATGCCGGTTCTACTTCTGAAAGACCCTGCGGAATATCGGGGCGCGCCCCAGGATATTTCACTCTACACGAGGTGGCCTTTAAGAAAGCATTGCGGATGAGCTGCGATGTTCCTCGCATGTCACAGATTCTCCGAGGAGCTGGTGGAGCGCCTGCTGCAGTTGGGCTCTCAGGTTGGCTCTGAGAGGCTTCGTCGGTTGCGCTCTCCAAGTTTGGGACCAACGTGTAGATGCTCGCCACAGTTTAGCTTCTGTCTCCCTTTTTCGCTCTCGCTCTCGCTCTCGCTCCCGCTCCCTCTCTCTCTCTCTCTTGGATAAGCTGTGCTCAGGCACTTGCAGCAGCACAAGCCGCGGAGATTGCAGCAAGGTCGTCCTGCAGTTTGTAGCACGACCATGATGGTGTACATATGAACATACATATATACATATATATATGTATATGTATACATATATCCTGACTTGAGGGTGGCATGGGCCAATGCATGTTGCATGTTTGGCTTGCAGGCTTGGTGCCAGTATGGGTGAATCTGTCGCTCTGCTCCACCTTTGGAATGCTGTGTGCATCAATGGCTGCTCTGGTTTGTGGGGCTGGTGGCCGTGGTGGTGGTAGCTGTCGAGTGGTAAATTCGGTAGCGGCCTTGTTGCTGGCGGTGAGATATGAGACGATGATCTTAGCGGTCCTCTACATCCTGTTCTAGCAGTGACAAGCACGAAGTTCCAGGAAGTTGTACGATACGTCTCGGCCGAGGCAGAGAAGCTCAACAAGGGCGCGCTGCAAGGCAAGTCTTGAGAGGACAAGCGAGCGTGGCACGATGTGAGCTTTGTGATCCGCAACTCCCACATGCCTGAGGTTTCGATTACCCCAGGCGATATCCAGGCCCTGAGATCAGAATCGGAATGGAGCTCCCGTCTGAATAGCTGCATCTCTTGCATGACCTGGTAGCATTGAAGCAGCTATAGACAACACAAACATGACATGAAGAGTTTGAAAGGCTACCTGCCTGCAGTGCCATCCGAGCCAGCCTTGGGCAGTCTTCTCACCCCTCAAAGCACCAGCCAGGTGCCCAGAGGGGATCCAGGGGATATCCAGGAAACCTCTTAGGGGGGGGAGGGGGGGCATCTCGATGTTTGAAGTTTCCTCTTCTTTCCGTTTTCTAAGGCGTGGGGCAAACGACAGCGGCTGAGGCCCTGAGATTGGCTGCCAGATGCAACACTTTCACAACCCTCAAGCACTCTGAAGCTGGGCGTTCTACTTGTGTCACCAGCGCCAAGTCGCTTCGATGTTTCCTGTTTTCTGTAGCATGTGGCTCAATCGTCATTGGGATAGAGGGCTAGGGGCAGCCCCGAATGCCCACAGTATTGCCAGTGCCACGCGCTCGGTTGTGTGCTTGGTGAAGTGGGTTTGTCAATCGCGTCTCATGAATCACAATGCCATCACGGAGCTTCTTGTGAAAGTGTGTCCAGGCATTTTGGGCTCGTTGACGACGAGCTTCCAAGCTGCTCAAGCCTCGAACCTGACGACGAGGACCCGACATCCCCCGAAACCTCATCCATGGTGCTAGTGAGACGTGCTGGGCGTGAGCATGACCACGATTGTGCGATGCCCGCAAAGCCTCGATGATCTTGCGAAGTGCACATCCAGGACTGGGATTCTTTAGTGGGGGCCTTGTCGTCCACTTTTTGCGGGCACGGCGGCGCGTCGAGAATGTGTGCACCCTTTTGGCATGTTCATGCTTCCCGACTGCTAAGGACACGGCTGAAGGTCCATCTCAGGCCAGGGCCGGGTCTGGAATGGATTGCTGCTCAAGGTTTAGGGTGTATGGGGTTCCGAGCGTAAGCATAAGGAACAGTTTCAACAGAGGTTTTGTGAGCGCTCCGAAGTTGCTTCCAGGAAAGAGACAACAGCCCTTTGTGTGCTGACTCTCCACAAGATGCTGGAGCCATAGCAAGATCAGCCATACAGCCCCGGTCCGGAGCGCGTACTGGGTAGACTGCATAGACCGAGGTGGACATTGCACCAATTCCTATAGCGCCCACTTACTTCGAGAGGGTCGATGCGAAACCAGCCGGCTACTCAGCTTCTCTTTACTGCTGCCCATCTCTTGGCATCTGTTGGCCTGCAGCTTCAGTTCTATGTTACATGATCGGTAGCCGTAAAGAGATGAAGAAGGTTGGCTTGGTAAAGCGCGAAGTATGTTCAGTCGGTGATTGCGGCTCCCCTGTCAAAAGCCTGTGTTCTGTATCGGAGCAGTCATCGGGGGAAAGTGAAACGCACTTCACTGCGAAGTGGTGTGTAACAACGACGTACAAAAATAAGGAGGAGCGCGGATTCGAGGGGCGTTGGGGGCCTTGCTCAGAGACTCGCCCGGGCATATAAAGGATATCCCTCGAGGCATGCGGGTTTCCCTAAGCCCTAAGCCCTGCGCTCCATTAATGAGGAATCGACTTCCCCAGCTGCTCCTGTTAGAACTTTGATGTTCTTTGCTTGTATTTCGCGGACGTACACAGTAGCATGTTGACGTGCACTTGCTTGTCAGTCCTCAAGAGTCACAGTTGCAGCGATCCGGCATGTTGGGGTCGATCCCTGCATGCGTGTCGTCGTTGCTTGAGAACTTGTCTTCATGTTTGCGAAGTGCGCCGACAGCGATCGGGTGTCCGTCATGTTCTGATATGTTCTGATTCCTTCTGATGCGAATTGACCGTGGCGTCAGGTCTTAACTACCAATTTGGTTCCAGATGATTGCGATTTAGGGACCGAAAGCGTGGCTTTCAACAGATGCTTCAAGTCTGCGTGGCCTTGCCAAGTGGGAAAAGGAAAGCTCTTTCGATTACGCGGTCCTCCAGCACGGGGGACTTGAAGGTTCTGGCCCAAGAATCCTTCGAGCAAGGATCTCTAAAGCTTGTTGCTTCATCTGGGCGCGTCTTGAGAAATCTTGCAGAATCTCTGGAAGATGCAGGAGTACGACAGGGAGACTTTCTGACTGCCATTGCACAGCATCCAAAGGTAGCAGCAACAGACGCAGCGTTCGCCACGTGGTGCTGTGGAGACGACGCTGTTTCCACATGGGGCGACCCAAGCGCGGGTGGAGACCGCACAGCAGTCGAGAATCAGCTGAGAGATGTGCAAGAGGTTGGCGCTACAGCAGGTGTTTTTGCTGCCGTCCATGGAGATGGCTCAGTAGTTGCTTGGGGCGATCAAGAGTCGGGCGGCGACAGCTCTGATGTCCGAGACCAGCTAACAGAAGTACATCATGTTGAGGTCACACTTGAGTCCTTTGCTGCGATCCGCTCGGATGGATCAGTGGTTACGTGGGGGGAACCCACATGTGGAGACCGTCCAAGATCAGCTCAGGAGTGTGCAAGAGATTCACGCCGCAGCTGACGCATTTGCTGCCCTTCTTGCCAATGAAACTGTTGTTACTTGGGGCGACCCAAGCGCAGGTGGAGACAGCTCCGCAGTTCAAGGTCAGCTCAAGAATGTGAGGCAAATCAAGGCTGCAAAAACAGCCTTCGCCGCCATCCTTGCGGACAGATCAGTGGTTACCTGGGGCTGTCCACGTGATGCTGGTGACAGCTCTGCAGTCCAAGGTCAGCTTAGGAATGTGCAGCAAATCCAGGCAGCATATTTTGCATTTGCGGCCATTCTTGAGGATGGTTCAGTTGTTACTTGGGGGGTCCACAAGGAGGCGGCGATAGCTCCGCAGTTCAGAATGAATTGCAGAACGTCAAGCACATTGAAGCATCGCAGACTGCATTCGCTGCGATCCTGTCCGATGGGTCAGTTGTGACCTGACATGATCGATTCGCGGGTGGTGACAGTAGTAGAGTCCAAGGACGGCTCCGCAATGTGAAACAGATCTGTGGAACAGAGTCGGCGTTTGCTGCGATTTTGGATGACGGGTCAGGCGTCACTTGGGGCAATCGAGACACTGGTGGCGACAGCTCGGCAGTGCGAGACCAACTTCGGAAAGTCAAAGAGATCCACACAACAAGTTTTGCATTCTGCGCAGCGTTGGCAAATGAATCCATTGTCCACTGGGGCAGTGAACAGGACCCCCCACAGCAATGGATTGTTTGAGCCTTAGGAATCTACGGAAGTCACGAAAGCATTAGCAGATCATTAGCAGCTGTGGACACATAGGACTCATCACTTACCTTCATCTTCGATACAGTTGATACAATTGCATGCGGCAGGTTCTGCCCAAAGTTGTCAAAAATCGCGAGTGCTTTGCGCGAGGGAGTGGGGGGGCCGATCTGGATGGGTTCCGTCCTTTGTACTCATTTGAATACGCTGGATGATGACGCTTTAGATTCGGAGGGGGGGGAGGGATGGCCCTTGAAGGCCTTGTTGACAGGCCAATCAAAATCATGAATGAACATGTTAGGCATTCGTTCCCAAGAGCACAAACTGAGCATCATAATTCCTAGCAGTGAACGTTGGCATGACCCATGATCTGGTGTGCTGCACAGGCTCAAGGTAGACGATGGATCTTCCCAATGTCTCATACCGTGTTTCCGCAAACCGATGATTTCATCCACGCCTTGTCTTTCCTGGATGTAAAGGACCTTGGCGTCAACGCAGCTGTGTCAGCCTCCTGGAATGCCGCAGCTTGTCATGACATGCTTTGGCTCGAGCATTGCAGGCGCTGTTGGTCTACCAAAGCCTGCAGCTTTCATCTGACAGCTGCGCGCCTCTCGAAGCTTCAGTCCAGAGGACGCAGCTGGAAGGAACAGTACAGGCATCATGTGGAGGACGGCTCGCGAGCCTGCATCACGCGCGAGGAGCTGACCAGTCTTGTCTGGGACTTTACTTTTCGACTTCACCCCCAAGTGAGAGCATCTACGACCTTCCGCTTTGAGATCTCAGGGCACGTCGCTGGGCACCCGAATGGCTTGACCTATGCTTGGCAGCTGAGCGACGATGGCCGGCGTGTAGAGCTGGGCAAGTTCCCACAGGCGAGGGTCATAAGGCGTGCGGACTGGGGCTGGGCGATTGCGAACAGCAACATTGTCTGCTGCTCCTTGGAAGAGGAGGATCTGAGCGGGGAAGGCAGCGCCTCGGTCCTTCACCCAGAGCTGTTCAGTTTGGATCAACTAGGCCCCTCGCTTCAGCTTGTACACATGCTCATGCGACTGCAAGCACCGGTGGGCTAGCGGCGGCTAGCTCTGACTCAATGTGGACACCGAGCTTCTGGCCATGTTGTGGGGAGCAAGGACCTGGAGAACGTGGAGCGTGCCCCCCCATGTGCTGTCATTTTGGGCGTCGGGTCAAGAGATCCTCGAGGAGTCGCTTGTGCCATCTTTCACCGCTTTGCACCGCAACAGCTCTTTCCACTGCCATGCTTGACAAACTCTGGATAAAAGGGAGGTGCGAAGCGTTCTCCATGTGAGTTACTCGCATCTGCTTCAGTGGGCTTCCTTCTTGAGGTGCTGCGATCGCGGGACCCGTCCCCCATTGGGATTGGCCAGCGGCATGCCTGTCATGTCTTCAGATCGTTCACGTGATCTTTCCATCCCATCCGAAGCTGCCAGGACAGTGTCGCGCCCAACCACGCCCATGAAGAAGAACGAGGTGGGGCGAGGGGCCGTAAGCTCAGCATCTGCCTCGACCACGATAGCTACATCGTACATAACTCACGCTTCTCCTTGCCTAGGTACCTTTCCGCAGGCCCACACCTCCAGTGACCCCAAAAGACGTAGATTTCGGCCCCGACCTCAGACATGACAATTGCGAAGTACGACTGGCTTTGCGCCACCGGCCTGCCTCGTGTTGCAGTGCGCCCGCGAAAGCATGCAAGCGCCACCTTCAGCTTCTGAGGTCCAGCTTGTGATGCACAAGCCAGGATCAGACGAATCATCTCCCGTCACGAGGTGAAGGCCAGAAGCTGTCTGCATGGGCCCTTTGTGCTCAGCTTTGGCAGAGTCGTGGTTGCGTGGCTGTCTTCATCACAAGACGCCTCCGTGTCTTGACCTCTATCATCTTCACATCTCCAGACGGGCAAGGGGGCAAAGTCAGTGTGCACCGTCGCCTTAGGTTTTCATTCGGAAGTCCCTTAAAGTTCCTCGTAAGAGACTTTCGTTCGTTAGCGCAAACTTCTTTTATGGCATCCTGGAGGGCTCGTGGGACTTCGGGGGGGGTCAGGGTAAGAATGGGGCCCTTACCATCGGCCTGGCTGCTCTGCGGCAGCACTTCTTTTTTGAGGGGATGACTGCCTCTGATGCTGCTGACGCACGTCTGGCCTCTACAAGTTTTTGGCCGTGCCTCTTCTAATGCTCGATGCTCTGTTGTCCATGTTGTCTATGTCCTTAGGTCCATTTATCTTTGGCTGATGTCTTGCTTTCCTTTGAGGACCCCGATCACGACCCGGGGCCTTCGAGTCCGGCAGTGCCAGCGATACCAATCGCCCCAGCTGCTTGGACCGTTCCGGTTGTGCCACCCCCTGGCCATGCTGGCCCTCATATCCTAGAGGACCCGCCCATGCCAAGAACCTGAAGGCTGTGTGCACTGCTGTGGGTGTACTTCCTGTCACGCAGCTCCTATGTGAAGGATTCCAGAGGAACCCTTGGTGAGCCTGACCTCGGGCTACCAGGCTTCCTGTGCCTTCTCACTGATTCACAGACCAAATTCGTACGCCTTCGCCGACAGGCACAGTTATGGACCCCATCTTGGAGGATGGAGGTATAGTGGTTGGAACGTCGAGAAGTGAGAAGCTGAGCTTGGCACTCCAGTTCTGTCTGCACCAAAGAACGGCTACAGCAGCAGTCAGAATTTGCTCCACGGCAAATCGTACTGTCACATTGTGCGGGGCCCTAAACCCTAAACCGTAAACCCTAAACCCTAAACCCACCCTAAAACCCTAAAACCCTAAAACCCTAAACCCTAATAAACCCTAAACCCTAAACCCTAAACCCTCAACCCTAAACCCTAAACGCGGGGTGCGAGGCCGGGCCTCCAGCCGTGCATCCCGGCGGTCGACCACGCGATCGTCGTTCCCGTGGATGGCAAGTCCATCGGGCGACTTGGAATGATTTTTTATTTTTTTTTTGGGGGGGGGGGGGGGTTGGGGGATTTGTGGGTTTTGGGTTTTTTTGGGGTTTTCTGGGATGTTTTTTTTTGTTTTTGGGTTTTGTTCTGGGGTTTTGGGGGGTGAATGTTGGGGCGCGGGAACTGGGGGGGGACCAGGGGTGGGCTTAAGGGGGGGTTCAGGGTTTTGGGGGTTTTGGATTCTCAAGCAGCGGAGGGGCCGGGGGGGGGGGGGGGGGGGCGGGCAAAAGGGCAAGGGCAAAATGCAATTTTGTTGCTCTCAGTCGTGGCTCTGAGAGAGAGTGTGTTCCGAAGCTGAGAGGCGCTGAGAGACCCTAAACCCTAAACCCTAAACCCTAAACCCTACTAAACCCTACTAAACCCTAAACCCCAAACCCCAAACCCCAAACCCCAAACCCCCCTTCATGTGTCAGCCCAGGCCTGCGGGACATTGATGAAGGCCAGTCCACTCCACCATGCCTTTGAGCCACCACATTGGGATGTTCCCCCTTCTACTAAAGGGTTTAGGGTTTAGGGTTTAGGGTTTAGGGGGAAGATAGTACCCCATAGTACCCTCATTAGATTATAGTACCCTCAATGGGGGTTTTCGTACCCCTACGAGAATCCCTATGAGTGTAAGGGGGAACATCCCAACCACCACATCTAGGGCTGATTGTCTTGGCATTCCTGTTGGCGGCATGTCGCTCTTCTGCTTCGACGCTCGCCCTGGGATGTCCCAGGCATACCTATAGCTGGCACTGGACCTCGTTACGCGGGCACACCTGCTCAGGCACGGACCATCCTCGAACTTGATCAAAGCTGCGAATTTTTCTGAGCCTTGCCCCCCCCCCAACCAAAAAGAAGAATCATCTGATTCTTTAGATTCAAGAAAAGAAGGTGAAGTATTAAATGAACCTCCAACCCTCCACCCTCCGACCTGATCATGAGGCTGCAGAGGCCTTGCTCAACGGAGTGCCGGAGGCTCTCGAGGAGGGTTTAGGGTTTAGGGTTTAGGGGGGTTGAGGGTTTAGGGTTTAGGGTTGAGGGTTTAGGGTTGGATTGTTTGGGGATCATGTGGGGTTTCAAGGGGATTTTGGCGAAGTCCAGGCATGCGGAACAATGTCAGCGACAGCCGGCTGCCAGGCAGCTCATTCGTTTTCCTCCGCTCCTGACGCTAGAGGAGCGGCTGCGAAGGCACGAAGCCCAGAGCCAACAGAATCAAAAGAAGGGAGGGCTAGAATGTATCAAGGTCCGGGCTTTCAGACTGTCCCGATTTTCTTTTCCTCCTTGCGCGTCCGCTGCAGGATGTAGAAGAAGGGTTCCAGGTCAGAGGGTCGGGGATTTGGGGTCAAGGGATTTGACGTGGATTCGCGTGTTTTGCCGTTGGGATCCGCGGCCCTGGGAATGTCTGCCGGTTTGTTGAGCCGCGCAGTCGCATCAATCACGAGTGTCACAAGAGCCGTCTCGAATAAGTCTGAGTGTCGGGAGGATGTTCCATGATTCGTGCAGGGGAGACGGAAAGTTTTGTGTCAACATTGAATCAAGTTTGAGAAGTTGTTTCAACATGTTTAATTATGGCTTCTAGAAGGTTTCTAGGCAGAAAATTCACACTAAAGTTCGTGATTCGATTCTGTTCATCCGGAGCCTTGCTTAAGTGCCTCCGTTCATTTGGTGTCTTGCCCCCCGCCAGGCGTCCATGCCTAGACACGTTGCTTGCATACGCAAGCAAGTACTCGCTTCCAGGCCTGGGGAGTTGGACTTCACCGAAAGGGTTCCAATAACACAAAGAACGGCATGATTATAAGCAAATCTGAAAGGCCACAGTAGTAGAGCACTTGTAGTAACAAAGGCAGTGTGCCCTTGTTGGCATTGGCAACTGTGGTGAGGGAGCTCTCTCTCTCTCTTTCTCTTTCTCTCTCTCTTTCTCTCTTTCTTTCTCTCTCTTTTTTTTTTCTCTCTCTCTCTCTCTCTTTCTCTTTTTCTCGCTTTGTCTTTCTTTCTCTCTTTCTATTTCGTCCTTCCCTCCTTCCCTCCTTCCCTCCTTCCCTCCTTCCCTCTTTCTCTCATTCTCTCTTTATCTCTTTCTCTGTCTCTCTCTCTCTCTGCACACAAATGCATAGACTTTACTGTTTTAGTATTAGACGTATATATATATATATATGTATATATACATATATACATACATGAACCAAGAAAAAGACATACATACATATGCACCTTGGCGTGCTCAGCGTGCTCTACGCTCCGAGCCAACGTTGCGGTTGCCCTGCCTTCCCCCCGTGAGTGGGGGGGTTAGTCCTTGGGTTTTTAAGCACTTGGGGGGCTCCCTCTCACTCGATGCCAGGGGGCTTTTGCTCTCTCCAAAAAAAGGGGGTTCCACCTTTTGGTGCCGTTTTCATGATCAAAAATCCCTTGTTGTAAACGGGGCTCCCGGGGCCCCCGAGAGGGACCCTCATGTGGAACCCCTGCCAGGCGATTGGAGGAGTTGGATTTGTGCTCGTTGGGTAGTACTCCGAGAAGGCCAACAGGATTTTATTGCAGACTTCTTAGACCTGAGTTCGGTTGCTGCATCGGCGTTGATGGGCTCCTGGGCAGTAGGTAGCAGTCCATGCCCGATGCCACGGTAAGAAGCACCTGTGAGACTGTCAGGCAGCGCCCGGATCCCGCGCCCAACGGCTGAGCTGGCGCTGCTCCGATTGCTTCGGCAGTCGTTACTGCGCCGGCTGTGGATTCTGGCGAGACTGCCAAATCCTCTGCAGTAGCAGTTTTCGGTGCCGTCTTAAGGCCTCACACGCGAGGCTTTGCTTCTCTGTCCCTTCTGACGACAGCCAGAGTTGCCCATAGAAGCCAGTAGAAGCCAGTAGAATCCACTCTCCCCAGTTTTCTCCACACTCTTGGTGGTGGGAGGGCCATAAACGCAGCACAGGATTCCACGGAGCCAATAGTTGCTCCTGGTATTTGGCAGTGTCTCACCTATCGCGTTGCAGATCCTGGCGAAAGTTTTCTCAAGTGTTTCGGAGTCTGAAGAAGCTTTCAAAACCCCCAGATTCCTGGAATTCCGCTGGGATTCCGCAGAGGAAGGAATGATTTGTGACAAAGTCACTCTGAATCCAGAGGGATGCGTCTCACTGCGATCTTTGTCCCCCAATTGCCTCAGTCATCTAGGGAGAGAGATGCATCATAATTGCATTGTAGGCACTTCATCTACGCATCGTAGACCCACGTAACGCAGACTTGCAGGACGGGAGGACTAAGAGAACGTTTCCCATCTGCGAGGGCTGGGAAGGCATAATCCTGGCTTGTCCGCCAAAAAACGGTAGCTGAACATCCCCAAACCCCAAAACCCAGAACCCTGAGCCCATCTAAGGCCCTAAGCTCTAAAACCCTCCAAAAAGCCCTTCAAAACAGGAATTGCATGGGCCTGGGGTGCCTTGTCGCCTGCCCAGAATCCCGGTGCCGGGTGAAGGCCTCGGCACCTGGGCAATCTTCACATCCGCAATGATCTCCTGATGGAAATCTCCGTTCAGTAGGACAGCTCCGACGGGGACACAGCTGATGCGAAACATGCCACTTGATTCAGACTTAGCACAGCCGAGCGTCGAGTGTCCCTGCCCTGGAGGATCGCATTATGTGCAGGCAACATACCCGCACATCCATACTTGTTCGATCTCACTCATGATGTACCCAAACATTGCCGCATGATGTCACACTTAGCTAGGTGTAGTACACGAAAACAAGCAACCTAGTGGTAAACTGGAAGCGTGTAGGACTTAGCGAAGTGTGCGTATAAAACAAGCTACAACACATTCGTTTTCAAGAGGGTACAGCTTCTTTCTGGCCGTGGTCCGTGGTCCTCTGCTTTTTCTGGCCGGTGCAGCAACGAATGCCGCCGAGAGATTTCCGCTCGGAGAAGCTGCACGAGGAGGGTAATCGGTTGTAGAAATCTCCAAACAACGTGTTGTTGGGCTGTGAATCGGCTACACTGCGCTGCATCAAGGCTCGCAAATTATCAAAGAGCTGGCTCTTGTTGAGGTCGGTCCTGGAGCCATACAGCATCACTTGTGCATCTGCTAGAGCGATCTTCCAATGAAATGATTCGTATTCCGGCTTGGTCAAGAGCATGAAGCTCGCACGATCCTGACCATAATTCTGGCATAGGGACACAAATCGGTTCCAACAATTACCAGGCGGCCTCGTGATTAAAAGATGGAGAATTCTGGCTGGTGTGATCTGACTTGGCATATGTAGGTCGACAATAAGGGACCCCTAATGTCGACCCCAAATAGTAGGATCCCCTTTTAGCAAGGACCCCAGTAAGGTACCCCTAAATTCGGAAACCCTCGTATGAGCCATGGCAGCCATGGTGGTAATTTGTCCACCCAAAGCCCTGGTTACTCAGCAGGTCAACGCTCCCTTTGAGCTCTCTGAGGATCTGGATACACCGGCACCATTGCCCAGGCGCTGCTTTGTTGCCAGTAGTTTTTCTAGGTTGATTATTCTATCAGTATTCAATTGGTATTCTTTTAGTATTCCATTAGTATTCTATTAGTATTCTATTAGTATTCTATTATTGTTCTATCATTTTTCTTATTATTATTCTAATACTAGCTGTCAATGGGAAGATACCCCATTCCTGGCATGACTTGCACAGGCTTGGAGGAAATGCTGCTCTTGATCGTCGCGTGCTGAGCAAGCATCGCAAGTTTCCCAATCACAGCACAAGCACGAGACCCGCGATCTGCCACAAATACATCAGATTTGTGGTGCGAGCTTCCTGTGGGTGGAGAGAGTGGATGCTAGTGGTGAGCCATTCACTGCACAAATCTTGGAGGTTAGTTGCCATGTTCTGCTGGCTCACTTGGCCAGACAGAAGAACCCAAGAAAGGCACATCTTTTGGAAGCCGATGGCACACGTGCCGGACACATGTAGAGAGTGAGCAACCTGCTGCCGCAGGTTGTGTACATAAGGTTCCTTTTTAATCTTGGTGAGTGTATACCTTGGGTGTCCTTTTGGGGGTACAAGAAATATATACCCTGCTTCATATAGCCACATTAGGCTGTGTGAAGAGACCTGCATGTGACGAAGCCTAAGTACGCCGGAACAACTCTCAAAGCCTGTATATATGCGCAAGCAGTTCTCCGTAAGATGGGTAGTGAAGGTCTCTGTTTGAAACTAACATAAGGAGATGGCCGCGGCCCCACAAAGAGAGAGCCATCTCCAGGCCCTGGCAGTGCTGGTGGAGCCTGGCAGGCAGAACGCAGGGAGGTTACGGCAGCCGAAGCCAAGGTTTGGCTCTTTTGGGGGGCCACTTTGGGCGCTGGTGGTTGCCGGCGGGGTCTCATAATTTCGGGCCCTTGGCTCGCCCTGAACGCACGATGGGCGCCAGAACGCGGCACTGGCGAGGCGCGCCGTGGCAGCCCACCTCCGGTGATGCCACTGGATGTAGGCCGGGGGCAGGCTCCCAAAACTCCACATAAAACACCCGACATGTCTGGAGTTCGCCCTGCGGCGCCATTGATGAAGACGCTCAAGTGTGGAGACCTGCGCTTGAAAAACTAAGTCTTTCCTATGTCGTGCGAAATCGCCACCATGAACCTCATCTTCAACCTGAACTCCCTCTGAAGCCCTGATTGTGAAGCTGTAAGTCCTTGTCAACTCTAAAACCCTAATCGCTTTAGCCGCATACCCCAAATTCCCCCCAAAGCCATCAACCCCAAGATCCCCAAAGCCACAAACAACCCTTCTCTATCAATCCTAAACTGGCCCAACCACAGGCAACCCTTAAATTCCCTAAGCCCTGAGGCCCTCAACCCAGACCCCGAATCCTAGCTCTAAATCCTGAACCCTGAAAACCCCAAAGCCCCCTAAAAGCCCTAAAAGCCTTAAAAGCCCTAAACCCCAGACCCTAAACCGTAAACCCCTAAACCCCTAAACCCTCAACCTCAAAAGCCAGGAGGCCCAGACCCCGGCACCCTCAGCACCGGGGTGTCTCCGCGTCCGCAGGTGGCGCGTTCTGGGCTTTGGGGTTTGAGGGTTTAGGGTTTAGGGTTTAGGGCTTTGGGTTACGAGTTGTTGGGTCAGGGTCCAGAGTGCTGGGCACTATCTCTATCAGCAATGGCCCACACCCTGTTTCATTCTCAGATGCATCAAGAATCGTGAGCTCTCCTGTGTTTGCTGTGCTGGGACGTGCCTGCAGAACATGTAGGTAGGTGCTGTTCATTCGTGCAAGCCTGGCTCGCAACTGGGTGGTCATCTTCTTTCTCTCTGTGCAGGGATCTTTGCGTATTCGTTTTGAAGAAATTATGTTCTTCCCTGGATCAGTCATGGGGCAGTTACCCAATGATGTGCAGTGCCCCACCACGGTGAGAAGCCTCAGGATAGGAACGTTCAGGGTATTTTGGGATGTCTGGCCAGGCAAAACTGGCCATGCGGGAGAGGAAGACAATGCCCAGAGTGCCCCCTGTGAACCTCGAGGCGCAAGATGCGGAGTCATCACATTGAAGGCGTGTTAACATAGGCCGTATTTCCAGGCGATGCGAATCGGCAGTGAGTTGACGAGCACACCTGTGAGCCAGGCTTGGACACCTTAGATTCACTGGAACTGCACTCGAGACTGGTCGCGATCCTCAAGTTGGTTTTGTGCCTTTGCAGGGAGAGTCGGCCAAGCCGAGTTCTCGCGGTTGGATCAATGGTGGCCCACGGTCTTTGCCTGAGCGGTGGGCGCCATGTGGTGTCAGATCAGGTGCCTGAAATTCACCCAAAAACTCACAGCTCTCTGCAGCTCTGTGCAGCCTTGTGCCCAGGGAGGAGCCACTCACGCTTGAAAGTCGACAGCTCCAGGACAGCTTTCGCCAACCTGCGGCCTCATGCCTAAGGCTTAAATTGCCTCTGCTTTTGAAGCTTCTGCATTCCGGAGAGGCATCGCTCCCGTTGCCGCCCACAAGCGTGTAGCCCTCAAGCCCTCAGCCGCAGCGAAGGTTTAGAGTTTAGGATGAGTTTAGGGAGGGGAGACAATGCCTCTGAGGTACCGACCTCGCAGCGTGGAAGGAGCAGGATGTCGAGCTTTTTAGTAGCTCCCCTGGCACGTCTCTAAACTTTAGCCAGGCCGCCGAGCCCGCACCCGAGCGACTCTGGCTTGGAGGCTGTCGGGCCAAGTTTACAACTTGCCCCAAAACTTGCAGAGAAGTCAACGAAGACTTCGGCATGTCTGCAGCTGCTCATCCGGGAGCTTTGGGCGCTCCGACATGCTTCCGACGCCGCCACCATGGCTCCAGGGGCAGTTATCAGTAGTCGCCTTGCTGTCCACGGGGCCCCTTAAGAGGTGGAGGGCCAAGCGGAAACGGATTCCGAGTCACTGCCCACACTGCCACAACTGCACACCCTCGTCTGCAGAGCCCGCAGATGATCTCCTTTAAGCTCTTGTACGGTTCCTCGAATACTGCTGAGTCTGCCGAGGTTCCCTCATGACAGGAGGTCTGGGCCCCGGTTCCACAAGCAACGACCTGCCGGTGGGTGGGGGGGATGAATCACGCTCCCAGACCATTCCGTGCTGCTCTGTGTTGATGTTTAAACAGCTGAGGTTCAGATGGGCCCGAGGTGCAGTTCAGGGTTTAGGGTTTGGGGTTTCGGGTTTAGGGTTTAGGGTTTAGGGCTTAGGGTTTTTAGGGCTGCAGCGTCTGCAGGCTCCCGCGGACCCTCCTGCTGGAGGGCTGGACATGCCCTTGCAGCCGCCACCCATCCAGGTCCACCGCAACCTCTTCACTGAGGGTTGAAAGGCAGACATTTGCAGCAACTGAGCCAAAGACCCTACCATCCTAGAGTCCTTTACCCGCGGGCCCGAAACCCAGAAATCCAGAGCTTAAAGCCTTAAAACTTAAAACCCTCAGACCAAGCCCCTCCCTTCACAGGACCCATCTTTTCCTTTTGAGAGCGAGCTCTCCGAGGACCCCAAGCAGCTCATGGGCTTCCCGTGGAAGGAGAGCTGCATTGATGGAAGCAGGACGAGAGGAAGCGCTGGCTGATCCTGCATGTGGCTCTTCCGCGTCCGGCCCTTTGCAGACTTTGCAAGAGTGCTGCAGTGCCCGCTGTGCCATGCGAGCGAGAGATGAGATGAAGAGAGGGTACCTTGGACGTAGTCAGTACGAGCGCGTCTGGCACGCAGGGTTTTTTCTCCGCCCGTGCCAGAAGAACAAGGAGAAGAAGCAGAAACAGAAACAAGTGAAAGAGTGATCAGCCAAAGATCCGAGGGGTGATTAGCAGTTCACAAGTAGCTGGTTTCCGGGCTAGGCAATCTTTGGCCGACGCTCTTGTGCCACCGGCGCAGGAAGTCGAACGCAAATACAATCAAGCTTGGCCGTACTAGTTATGGGTCAGAGGAAACACAGTGCATAGATCGGCAGGTTTGACCCAGAGTGGGTCACAGCCGCCCTCAGGATAATCCTCAGATGCTGTTCGGGGGTTTCTGTGTGGAGTGTGTGGGGGAAAGAGGACTGTGTCACGAACTCAGCTCCTCCAAGTTGGGCTTTCATCAAGTCCGGAAGAAGGAGCGCCTTGCACATCGTTCCGCCTGCCCTTTGCCGGCCAGGCGTGAAGCTTTCTGATTCGCCCCTGTACCAAAAATGCTCACCCCCCAACCCCTACTCTCGCCCCTACTCTAGCTCTCTCTCTCTCTCTCTCTCTCTCTCTCTGTCTTTCTTGCTTTCTTTATTTTCTGGCTTGAGGGGTTGCCCCCGTCCGACGTCTCTGCAAGTGTAGCGGGCATCCTCACGTGGATGATTGCGCGTCCCGTGCGCGTCTGTCCCCTCCCTGCTGCCCCCTAGCATAAAGTCAGCATTCATCCACAGCCACAAAGTGCTGCCAACGATGTGTGTTTGGAAGGGCTTCAAGGCCGCTGTTGGGTGACCCCTCGGAGGCTTTGTATGGCTCTGTCAGCTTGGGTCTGTCGCCACCGCCTACGAACTAATCTTTATTATTGTTTTTTTGTCAAACATCCTTCTTTGTTTCTTTTTTGGTTCTTTCTGTCTGTCTTTCTTTCGTAGGGCTTCGGGTGCAAGCCCCTCGCCAAGGTGTGCAAGCGAGATCGCGTGAGTCCAGGGTCTCTGTGAGGGTGCTCCGGTGTGTTCTGGCAGCGTTTGAGAAACGCAGGCTTTCTTCCCGGAAGAGAGGAAGGAAGGCTTTGTCGGGTTTGTGTGATCACAGCTTGAGGACTTCATTCCATCCTACACTAGCTGTGCTGCTGTCCATAGTTGCGTGGGGCTGCGCTCAAAGCTGACTTCCCCTTCAGCCGCAGGGTGCGGGTTGCGGGGATTGAGGCTCATCTCCGTTTGGCATGGGGCTACAACTGTAGTTTGCCAGAGCTGACTTGACACTTGGGTTGGTTCCGCTCTTTCTTTCTTTCTATCTATCTTTCTTTCTTTCTTTTTTTTCTTTCTGTCGCACTCTCTCTCTCTCTCTCTCTTTCTCTCTCTTTGCGGGCATAAAGAAAGAGAGAGACAGAGAGAGAAGAGAGAGAAGAGAGCGTGCAGTGAGGGGGGTCTTTTGTGTATCTGAGAGGGACGAGTGTGCTTGTGTTGCTAGGTGTCCCGTCTCTTTCGGATCGGGAGGGAAAGATGGGGTCCCGACCTGCTCAAACCGTGAGGAGGGGATGGGAGGGGACAATAAACAAGGCTCAAAACGGTGAAATCCTCTGACGTTGAGCACGGCCGGAGAGTTGTTCTCGTTGCTCCTTGTTCCATATAGGGTTCCAGTCCTGTTCCAAGCCCTTGCCTCTGCTCTTTAGTATCAAGGCTCACAGCTCAGACTCTCGGCATCCAAAGAAATCGCCAGGGGATGCTCTCGACTGTTACATTCTCCAAAGCAGGAACTTAGCTTGCTGAACAGAACACCTCTGTGTGAACCCATGTCCGATGGAGGCCGGGGGGGCGGGTTCGAACATGCCCTAACCCTAGCTTACTCCAAGTCGGGTGTACAAGTTGGCCGAGGTCCCTTTTTGCCAGCTGGGGCTGTCAAAAGCACTGTGTGCGCATGTAGCTCTCAGAAAAACCGCCGGGCAGTGAGCGGAGTCATCTCTAGCGGTCAAACGCATCAAGAAGAATGACAACAAGAACGACGACTGCTTGCATCTGAATGAAAACAAGAATGCTTGCACCTGTGCCGAGGCACCATCATGACCTGTGACGTTGCTCGGGGGAGAAGCACAGAGGCGGGCCCCTCTGCCCCAACAGAGGCAACACCATCCTCTCTAAGTTTTTTTGATAAACGGCAACTTCTTTGGACCAGCTTTCAAAGGGCCCTCTGTCCTATCGGGCCCGGCGGTTTTAGTTTGATGACCGTGGTGGTTGTCGCTGAGACATCCCTGAGCTTTATGGCGCTGCTCATGAATGCCTGTTTCATCCGGTGGTTGCTCGAACAGAGGGCGCCAGCAAAGCGAGAGCAAGTTGACATTTGATTGACCAGTGGTCACAGGACGAGCTGAACGATGCCAGGTTCATAGCTTGCTTTTGCAAGTTGCTTTGCCCCGGACTCCGCAGCCATTCGTGCCAGTGCTCGTGATTTTTTTTCAGCCGAGGCTTTGTCCAGCCTGGCTTGGGGGTCCATTGACGAGGAGGGGGGCGAATGGGCCTGGCGCCCACCTATTCGAAGCCAAACATCGGCAAGAGGCTTCAGCGATTTTGCACTGAGACGCTGGAGTCTCCAGATCCGTCCCTGGAACCTCCACACTCTTCGCTGATCACGTGCCCCTGCTTGCGCTGTCACTGCTTTCGCTCCCTTCGAAAAGTGTAGCTGCTGGTAGAGGTACGCCGAGTATGTTGCGCGCGCGTACCCGTCCGATCCGACTATGGAGGACAAGGAGCTGAGCTCAGGCTTTAACAAGAGGCGGCTGGCGCAGTCCGTTGTTTTCCAGGCGCGGGAGGAGAACATCAAGCTGGCCACCGAGAAGCGGTGCTGCTTCACCTGCCCTGGGGAGCCTGGCACAAAGTGCGCCAGCTCGGAAGCACTCTGTATATCTTGAAAACGCTCGAAGCCCCCCCAAAACCTGAAATCGGAGGAAGAAAAGAGCAACACTGGCAGGTTCCGGCCCATGTATGATCAGATGATCAAGAATCTTCAGCACTCCAACAAGGCAAGCCACTGAGGAGCAGAATTTGCGCAGAAAGCCGCACCTGAAGCGAGGGGCTGTGAGTCAGGCCCTCGTCAAAGCTTTCGGACTCAAGAAGGCTGGCCATTCAATGTTATGAAACATGTGAAACCAGAGCCCTGTGCCAGGAGAGTGTTTGTCAATTGGCTGAACCTCTTCCCAAGGTGTCATTGAAAGAGGAGGAGGTACCGGAGGATCCCGCAAAGACCGAGGCAGAGAGCCTCACACTGCAGGGTCAGGGATGGTCTCATAGCACTAGTAGAGTCACAGCAGTGACTCTTCTTCTTCTTCTTCTTATTCGTCGTCGTTGCTGTGGTCGTCGTCGTCGTCGTCGTTGTTGTGGTCGTCGTCGTGTCGTCGTCGTCGTCGTCGTCGTCGTCGTCGTCGTCGTCGTCGTCGTCGTCGTCGTCGTCGTCGTCGTCGTCGTCGTAATGCTGGTCGAAACGGTAGCAATTGTGGTAAAGGTAATATTGGTAGTAGGGGTAATCATGGTAGTAATGGTAGGAGTGCTAGAAATGCTAGTAATGCTAGTAACGCTAGTAGTGCTAGTAATGCTAGTAATGTACCATGGGAATCATGGTAATCATGGTAATCATGGTAGTCATGGTAATCCTGGTAAGCATGGTAATTTATAGTGATAGTAGTTGGAGTAGTATCAGGAATATTGATAATCTGAATGATCCCAGCATCTTTTTGGAGGGGAATGCTTGAGGCGCAAAACATCATGCGCTTTGGGCGACATCAGATTCTTCCATCCTTTTGGTACTTACTGGCAGCAGCCCCAGTGCCCTGCATCATCCGATCTTCGACCCTCAGGGTCTTTGTGTTTGGCCTTGGTCGACCTAGATTCAGCTGACAAAGCGCGGCAGACGTTTTTCAGTCGTCTTCCGCTCCTTCAGCGAAGAGCAGCTTCTCCAGGCAGCAGGGCTTTAGAATCTCACGTCAGGCAATGCCAGGCTCTAATACAACATGCGGTGCGTGTTGACCTGCATGCCCCCCTGTTTGGCGACCCCCCCGCATTGTCAGGCCCAGAAGGAGCTGCAGCCCGAATCCCAGAGCTGTTCAATCGCGGGATTCCCGTATCTTTGCGCTCTCTTGGACTTGAGGGCATGTTGGAACTCACTGGACACCTCAACAAGTTGCATAGTAGAAGGAGTCGAAACTGTCCTTCTACAAGAGCCACCTTTAATGCGTCAGCATCCCTGCAAGCATGTGAAGCTATGAGAAAGCCAGGATCGAGGCACTCAAGAACCCCAACCAAAAAACTCCCCGAACACCACCCTCCAACCAATGAAATTAGACACTGTGAAAGCGACACTCCTCCTGCAGAGCCATGCGACGCAAGGTTGTTTGCTCAATGCCAGCACCCCGCCTACAACGGGCAGAACAAGACCCAGAAGTCACTCGTCTGCGCTGTCAGATTCCGATGCCGAAGAGCTTCGAAGAGCATGGTTGAGCCGTGATCTTTTGACATCCAAGGCCCCCATTGATGGATGGCAACAAGGCATCCGGGGGTATCCCCAAACCCTAAAGGCCTTAAAGGCCCTTACTAGAAAAATAAGTCCCTTAGTAAAAACCCCTGATCACCCCTTGACTCCCGGCAGGGCTCCCGAGACATGCGGCTGTCTCAATCAGCCATCGGACGCCTTCTTCTCGGTTCTCAGGGGGCGGACCCCGCCTTTTGCGGGGTGTGTGTACGAGGGGCGAGGGAGGGTAGCTGGGGTTCCCCTTCCCCTTCAGTGAGAGAAGCCCTGAGGCATGGATAGGATGGGCGGCTCTCTGCGCTTTAGGGATCGACCCGTGGAGCCGGGGCCTTAAGTTGGTCCTTGCTGCCACTGCTCGGGCATTTAAGATTAGTTGCCGATGCCCGAAAGGCTTTTCGTGCTTTTCAGTGCTCCTGTACTACTGTAGGGGTATATGGGGAAGATGGTGCACAACCGGACTGCTATCTTTCGAAATGTAGGACTGAGTAGGATTTCCCTCGAGGAGCCCAGCAAAGGGAATCCCAAACCCTACCGCGCATGGCCCCGAGGCCACCGGCAGAGGTTCCGGAGGCTGCGGAGCCGCAGGCTGTTATGTATAATATGTATAATATGCTGCAGAATATGCTGTAGAGTCGATTGTATAATACTGTATCATACTGTAGAAAGCCGTACAATATACTGTACAGGTGAGTTTACGAGAGCCTAGCTTCCGCGCAGGCCGACTTGCCGGAGTCGGCCTTCAGGCTGCCGGGAGTTCCTGCTGAATGTCTCCCCGCTTTTTTTGTTTTGGCACTTGTCTCTGCCAGGCCTACGGAGTACACCTTTCCTCCGTACCATGAAGCTTATGCCGGACTGATGCACAGCTGGCAACCATTTCTCACTGGAAAAGCTTCAGAAGCTACTTGTGGTGGATTTGGGCAGTCTGTGGCAGTCTTGAAGCGCGTGGTCTCATGGCCAGGCACCAGATCTTCGACACGGCAAACACAGCCGCCATTGTAGATGACCTCGCGTGTGCTACTTAGATCTTGCAAGGAAAATGTAGGATGCCTGCGAACTGCTGCGACCATCAGCCCCCCGGTGAGGTTCTGGGAGACCCACGAACGGGTAAGCACGGCAGGGAAGATGCTTCTGATCGATCGTGCCGAGACCAAGGCCAGCTGCAACGTAGCTCAACGTAGCTCGACGTAGTTCGACGTAGCTCGACGTAGTTTCGACGTAGTGGCGCTGTACCCACACACATGAAACATGAGTGTCTGGAGGTCCAGCACATCTTTTTCGATGGCAACGTCGAGAAGGCTGGGTCATTGACGAGCTCTTTCCATGGTACATGCCGTGCAGAGCTCTGTATTCAGACGATCGCATACCAACGGATGCCAGGAGGATGCCTACTGCGTCGACGCACCTTGGTTGCACTCAGGCCCGCCATTGTCGTGGAGTCCGTGTTGTTTGTGATGCCAGGTGCGAAATGCGGTGAATGGGGAGCCGATCCCTTTTGAGAGATCGGCAAACGTCTACTTGCATCGTGTTGACTTCTTCCAGGCCTCATGGCGCGGCTCTTGTGTCGAGTGTGGAATGGAACACACTGATGACTGATCACTAAACATACAAAAGACAAAGAGGGGTCTGGTGTGGGATTGGCCATGGGGCTGCCATGTGCCTGAAACATCTCGATGTGAGGCGGTGACGGACATCGAGTACTTCCTCAAGGCGACGGAGGCCCGAAGAGGGGCCCTCTGTTTGGGGTGAGGTTGTATTGTGCTGAGTTGCCTAGGCATGTGAACTCAACATGTCCAAGATGATCGTGGAGGCCAGATTTCCCAAGAGTACTGCTTCTGCTTCGGGTGCGAGAGAGGTGTTTTTTTTGGGCTGATGTGCGGTGCTGGAGCTCTGGTTGTCAGGATAGACATGCAGAAGGAGTGGAAAGAGCGCTTTCCGAAGAGGACCTGCTGTGCGCGAGGGCCGAAGTTCCAGTCCAACACAGCCCCCATGGAACCACAGACCTGTACCTAGAGAAGAAGGTAAAACAACAGGTAGGTAAAGCTCTTTCACAGCTTTTTCGACATCCTGCATCCCAGCCCGGCGTCAGGAGCAGAAGAAAGCTGCAGCAGCTGCGGCGGCCATGACTCCCAAGGTGCACTTTTTTTGTTGGGCAGGGCTCTGACAGTCGCTTCGGGCTCAAAGCTGGCTCCATTTGTAGATCACTTCAAGGAGGTTTAGCAAGGATGCGCTTGTTCTTCAGAGGAAGAAAGATCACTTTCGGCGCCCAGTAGACATCGAGTCTCGGGTCCTGGGCCGAAAGCCCCCGAATCCTTCCGAAAATCCTCGATCAGCGAAATGGCAGGAGTGGCTCTACCGCAACGTGATCCCGGCCCTCCTACCTGCGCTGGAGGCAGAAGGAATATTGTATTGCTGAAGGGCTTGAAGAAGAAGTGGCATTGAGGTGCCAGCAGCAGTTGCATGTAGGCTTTAGCAGCAGGGCCCAGCAGGCGTGAAGGTGTATCCATAGGAGTTTCTTGGCACTACTCCAAGCAGCGTCTGCAATGTGAATGCAAGCGGCGTGGTTACTACAAGGTCCTAGTCACTGGTGTACGAGCCAAGACTGATTGTGACTCCCTGCATGGTGCCTGTGGAGAAAGCTCTTGCCGGTGTTACGTTCCGATAAATGCGGCAAGCATCGCCGTGTTATCACCCTGATTGTTCGACCAGCAGCCAGACCATCATCCAATCACTAAATGAAAGATGCAATGGGGCGGTGACCCTTGAGTAGGAGAAACATTAATCAAACAAAATATAATATCATATAATATCATATAATAGCATATAATATCATAAAGTATAATATAGTACAATCTAATATATTAGTATATTTTGTAATACAATATACTTCAATTTAAGGTAATTTAATGCATATATATAGTATATTATATGTCCACAGGATGCTTACCTTTTCCAAAGGCGTGCCAGCGCGATCGGCCCGAGGATCCCATCGAGTTGGGCTCCCAAGGGATCTTGAGTGCGGATTCTGTTTCAACATGATTCAACAGGTGCTTTGCAAGGACGAACTTACATAGTGTGGGGTTTACAAGGGCCCGGTGTTCAATGATAGGCTTCTCTCCGACCTGTGCCGATGCTCTCGATGGGTCTTCCGGCGGTTTGGGGCAAACAGCGACCACACTAACTTGGCAAAAGTGGGGCTTTTGAAGTTGTGCGCATGTTCCAGGGTGGGGCTTGGGGCACAGGAAGGATAAGGGGGGTTCTTCAAAGGGAACCCTTCTTAACCCTCTTGTGGCTCTCTTTTAACAGGACCTTATTCAGAGGGTCTCTATCCCCAAGGGTCCCCCCTAACCCTATCCCTATGTTGGCACCTGAGGGGCTTCTGGTCTTGCGGGCTGAGGTTCATTGCGTTCTACATGCTCCGTCACTCGAAGCAGCTCTGCCCTGAGTCCTGGGCCCCTTGCAGAACTGTTGATCCCAGCAGTTCCTGGCGCCACTGTCCGTGCTGGCTTAGGTACTCAAAGACATTGAAGGCGTAATTCGTAGGTTCGTGTCGTTTCACCTGGCTTTGGTGCCTCCCGCCTGTTGCAAGACTCTGCTTTGCGAGAGACATCACCAATGCCCATTGTGGTCATTGTAGTTGTTGAGGATGCCAACATTTGTCATGCTCAAGCGGACGCACCGCCATCGAAAGATCGTTGCAGAAGACCTGCATTAAAGCGGTTCCGCAGTGGGCCGCCGACCTGAGCCACCTGCGTACGTCAGATCGTGCCAGGTGCAGAGTAGCATAGGATCCGTTTCACCCACTGTGCATGCACATGCTAGTTAAAAAGTGTTTTATCTGTGGTTCAGGTAGGTCAGAGAGCTGTAGGTTTCCTCTGCGGTAGTATCCACAACCAGCAAGTGAAAGCAACAGAAACACAGAAACCCTCAACCCTCAACCCTCAACCCTCAACCCTCAACCCTCAACCCTCAACCCTCAACCCTCAACCCTCAACCCTAAACCCTAAACCCTAAACCCTAAACCCTAAACCCTAAACCCTAAACCCCAAACCCTCAGTGCCTTTGGCTACGACTCGGCGATGGCTTTGATGACGCCAGGCTCTGCCGCCTCCTCCGACGGCCATGTGGTTCGCCTCAAAGGCTGAGGAACTCGAGAGGCGGAGCTGCCATTACATATCTGCACAGATGACATTAATACATTCGGTGTTACATATTCCGGGTTAAGTTAAACAAACGAAAATATATTTTCATGTTTTTTTTTTTAAATATTTTAAGAGAAGATATGTATACTTGTTCTCATTCGCGAAGAAGTATACACGAATAATGTATTTGGTGCTTACGGCTATGTTGTCCAAACCTTCCCTTTGCACGGTCAATTCCACCGGGCCTTGCAGTTGGGTGACAAGTCCACATGGCAAGTCAACCCCGGTCATGGCACACCCGGAGAAATCTCCCATGTGGCACATGGACCCTCCAAGATGCGGCCGCGCGGTCAGCGCCCTCTTGGGTTGAATGGGTTTGGGGTTTGGACATTCAAGGTGCGTACATGAGGTGGCAGCACGAAGCCATGAGCCCCTCAAAGTATCTTTTACCCCATCCACCCCGCACCCCGGAAGATCCCCGGAAGTGCAACTGGCCCTGTGAGGCGGAGGAGCCGGAGCGCAGAGCGGCTGCAGGCCCAGATTGTTCAAGGGTGCCTTTGCCCCCCTTCTCCTGCGAGGTTTAAGAGGTGCTGCTGTGCTCTAGGGAGTAGAGGCCTTCGGGTTCTTTGGCTGGAGGTTCTTGCGAAAGGTCCGCAACTTAGAGCTGCCCGGAAGGCTTGCAGTTCCTAGCGCCCGATCGCAGTCTCAACTTTAGCCCATCTCCGCCAAAGACCATGGAGAGTACATGCACCTGCAGCCTTGCCATCCGTCACCAAATCGAACGGCGCTCGGGTTCCTCCTCCCCCCTCCCCCCAAAAGCGTGAGTCATGTTTGAGCCCCATGCCTGGCATGTAATTCCAGGCTCTCCGGAGTTTCAGCGTAGCCCTCGAAGTAGGGTTTAGGGTTTAGTTTAGGGTTTAGGGTTTAGGGTGGGCCTGAGACGGCATGGGACCCCTTTGTGCGGTTTGTGTTGGGATGGCGCAGCGTATGAGAGGTGCTTTGCTCGTGCAGGCCCTTGGCTTTGCCTCGATTTGGCCACCGCCGCCGCTGCCACCTCTCTCCGAGGACCGGCTGCAGTAGGAATGGGGAGGGTGTAGGGTGTCGGGTTTCGGGTTTAGGGTTTCAGGGTGTAGGGTGGGGCTTCGGGTTTATAGGGCTGAGAGGGTGGTAGAGATTTAGGGTGTGTTTAGTAAAGTTCAGGGTTTGGGGTTCAGGGGACTTCTACGCAGGTCCATGCAGGTCCTAGCATAGGGTCCCCGACCCTGTGCCTCTAGATGGGACGCAGGATTTCGTGTGTTGACAGCCCGGAATTTGGCCTCTGAATTCTTACACGAAAAAGGGGCAGTCGAATAGCATGAATCTTGCTCAAGAAGAAGGGGCTGCACGACAACTATTGGCGTAGATGTTGATAGATCTTGGGAATACATTCTCCATATTGTTTCAAGTCAGTAAAGGCTTCGATAAACACTCAGAATGGGCACTTTACTAGAGTAACTGCTTCACAAACACAATTGCCGTATGTAGCATCAATACTGCTTATGGCCAGTACTATGAACATGAGGTTTGTTTCATACGGGAATATAGCACACGTGATTTTGCGTACGTGCGGAAATCAAACCCACGACATCTCGCACCCAAAGCGAGAGTCACGCCAGTAGACGGTTACTTTGCTTGAATCACGATTCATCTTCCAATCATGTCATGACGAAAGTGTAGGCGGTTATGGATATGCTGTATAGATGATTTCTCAATGATCAGAGGCATTTGTGCATGCCAAGAGTAAAGAATGTTCCTAGCAGGAACATGTGGGTCAAGTATCGGATTCCGAGCCCCAAGCCGTTTCAATCCCCAAGCCCCTAGACCCTGAACCCCAAAACCCTCTAAACTGACAGGAGCTGCGGCAGCGGCTAGAGAGGCTTGAGGCACCAAGACTGATATCCCAGCTCGGGAGCTGGGATGCAGATTTTGGGGCCCAGTTTTTCTTTGTGTTCACAGAAGGGTTTAGGGTTTAGGGGCCCAGGGTGCTTTAGGGGTTTTCAATAGAAGGTTTGGGGATGGTTTAGGGTTTCAGAAGCTGGGTGCATGTCGTGAGGCTTTCGCATGTGCGGTTGCCCGACTTGCCAATTTTCTGGCTGGATGTAAACGTGGGCTTTCTCAGATGGCGGGGTTCTCCAATCTAGGGGCTTAAGAAGTGTTCAGGGTGTCCCAAAACTGTCGCCCATAACATGCCACTGTGCGAAGGCGGTCTGAAGCCGCTGCCCATGTGAAAAGTGAAGTGGGTATAGCTCACAAACCTCACACACGTGTAATCACTTGTACACAGCTCATACCGGGGAGGCGAAGCAAAGTTTCACCGCGATGGAGCGGGCGGTCACACCGCGCATCCTTGTTAGTGAGCGAGAGGGGAGAGCGACACCACCCCCAAGTGCGGGCACTGCTCCAACGCTGGGCACTCGCAATGAGGCTCGCAGTGAGCCTCGCCATGAGCCTCGCCCCATCAGCGACATGGGTTGGGCGAGTGAGTCCCGAAGAGACTTTCGCCCGGTCACCGCCTCCATGAGCCGGGCCAGCATGCAACTGGTGGAGCAGACGAAAGTGGATGATCCTGAGAAGTTCAAGATCTGGGATGTCGGAGGGCGGGCGAACACACCTAACTCGTTTTGGCGTGAACAGAGGCAGTACGAAGCTGCTGCACAAAGCTGCTCTTTTGGCGGCACTCATTGCATGCCGTGGACCAATCTGTCGCACACGAGGGTGCGAGCCATGCAGGAGAAAGGGCACATGCGAGCGCTGCTGCTGGGCTCTGTTTCGCCAGGTGGGTCGGAAGCCTGTCCGCGGAACCTCGACGGACATTGGATCTCCACGGATGGGGAGCTGCGGGGCCATGTCGAGGGAGATGTATTCCACTGGGATTGCGACGGCTCTCGCTCGCGGCTTCGTCTCGGTGGCGAGCGCCAGGAGATCGTCTCCTTGGCGGTGGACGGCTGCCGCCACTTCGGCGCTCTCAGTGAGGATGGACGACGCCTGCTCTGGGCCGATGGAGACGTCTGGGTGCGTCATGATGAGGACGCACAGGCTTTGGCCAAGGTCGTGAAGGACCTCCCATGTTAATTGCTGGCCTTTGGTAGTTCGTGGATTTAGTAGTACTGAGCAGGCGGTTCTAATCCCGTGCTTCAACTTGGCGCGAAGCTGTGGGTCGTAAAGGACCAGTGTGGGCAGAGTGGGCCCGCCCCGAACGGCGACTGTGAGCCACAGCCCCAAGCCTTCAGACGACGTCAGAAGCTGCCTTCCCGTGACCAGTTGGGGGTCTTTCGTCCAAGCATGTCGTGTTCTCTGCGTGGTGTGAGTGTGGTTGTTGTCTGAGATGCAGGTTACATGCCACTCAGGTCGTCAGATGCTCCTCAGCCTGTTGGCGCGGTGCTTGGTCGTAAGCCGTCGTATGTACCCCGTGTCCCCAGCATTCGGCCCATCTTTTTTTCTTGTTTGTTCCGAACTGCCTCGAAGGGTGGTCCACGTGGAAGCTCCGCTGGCGGCCGAATTCTGATGGCCCTGCGTGGCCCAGGCGGGTGCCCGGGCAGACTGAACGTAAGAGCATGTGGCACGTACGTGCTACTCTGCAGAAGCCTTGTTCTGCACACAAGCGGCGCTCGCAGCCACTGTTGTTGGCCCTTCGCATTGTGTGAAGTTGGCTCTTCGGCTCGTGTCCTGGCGCATCAGCATTCTGAATAGTTAGTGCCAGACACACCAGCCATGCCTGTGGCTGGGCTCGGACTGTTACTGTACTCGCCTTCACACACGTGCTTACCATGGAACGTCTGGAGAGAGAGACAGCCAGCAAGGACTCATCCTTACGTTAGGCTCTCATGGCCTTTGCGTGAGCCTTCTCGGGCCCCATGGAACCAGCCAGGCAGCTCCCCAGGCCGATCGTTACCAGCGTCTCATGCTTGTCAGGCTCCGCCTTCTTTTGTCTGACGCAGGGCACCCCTTCGCAGTGCCATCGCCTTTCAGAGTCCAAGAAACGCGGTGTGGTGGCCTGAGAAGTGTAGAAGTTCAGGCGCTTCCAGCACTCAGGTGAAGATACATGAACTACTGTATCTCTCACGAGAGAGATCAAGAGAGGGCTTCATCAAGAGCGAGTTTCGATAACTGTACGCACTTGAGCCCGCCGCCTCGGGACCCGCACGTAGGCGGTCCAAGTGGTGACCATGACGCTTGGGCTGCAGATGCGGAAAGCGACCACGGGCCGAGGGAAAAGTCACCGGAAAGTAGCCGGCCTGTAGACCAGAATTTTTGAACCCACCGCGCAAGTGAGTGGTTGGGACGTATAGGCTAGCTTGAGGGCCCCCGAACGCAGTACAAGCTGGCAGTGCCAGCAGGCGGTGCGAAACGTCATTGCACTTGTTGTCTGTGCGCGCGAAGTGAATCTTGGGAAGCCTCGAGCACCAACCACTTTCTCCCCTTTGCCCCGCAGTGTGTGGGGAAGGGTGTCAGGAACTCCGCATCGGGCCAGCCCTCCCCCCTCTGCGTTTTACCCTCTGAGGTGCAGCCGATGGCTGGCAGCGCGGTTGGCCGAATTGCCGTGGTCCTCAAGGCGCGGGGCGGCTGGCATGACTGGGGCCTCACAACCTGTGAATGCGAGTTTTTGCTTGCATCCAAGGTGCATGCTCCGGGCCAGACGGCCACCCTCTGCCCTCCGCCAGAGGGTTAGCGGCCGAGTGCGGTGGTGAGTTGCACCGTCTGCTTCAGCAGTGGTGTGGCTGACTTGCAAGGCGTGGCGTCCTGGCGCTGGATGGAGAAGTCCGCCTGGCTAGATCAGGAACCCAAAAAGGCCCTGAAGCAAAGGCCCTAAAAAAGCATTTAAACTCCCCAGCACGCCCATGAAAACCCCCCAAAGCCGCAGCTGTACTCCCTTTGCCAGGCTTCGCTCTCGGCTGCAGCTTCTCGGGGCCAACGTCTTCGGCTGTTGCCTCCTCGGCAGCCTGGCAGAGGCCTGCGGGTGCCTATAGAATCTTACAGAGCATGGCGAGAGAGCACGCTGAGTACGCCGGGGTACCACGCAGGTGAGCTCGCACCTCTGGCTGCACCAGGTCTCCCCTCACCACGTTCATGTCTAAGACTTCAGGTTTTCGGGGTGCATTATGTGCCAGGCCCTGTGGATGCACCTTCAGATGCAGCCGGTCAAAGAGTCTGGGGAGTTCGAGGGCGTCTCTGTCCTGACCCAAGTGGCCCACAGGTGCAGTGCACTTCTGGACCGGCTAGAGTAGCTAGCTACACCTTGGTTTTAGCTACACCTTGGTTTGAAGGTTTGAAGTCCGTTGACCGGCATTCTGCAGAAGCTAGAGAACAGGTCAACTTCTCCGAGCTTGTTGACCCTCTTGCGGACTTCTCCAGGTGGCGCTACGTCCTTGCCTCTGCATTCTCTGCATAGGACCTCGCATGCGTCCGTGTATCTGATGTCCGAGAGACTCGGTCGTATTGGCGCATCAGCTCATCTATGGTCTTCCCTGAAGTGGTGCCGGTGTGGGCACTGGAAGGTTCTCGCGATAAAACAGTGCACCACGCCTTCAAGGGGAGTGACTGCAAAGATTGCTATCAGTTGCTTACCCTCACAGGCAGAAGCATTGAAGACTCTCGAACCTTCAAGGACTAGGAAGATCCGAAGTCGCCAGCCTGTCACCTTAAGGCCTTAAGGCATCTTAAGGCTTAGGCTTACACCCACTGGCACAAAGGCAGCCCAGATCCCTCAAAGAGACAAGGGAGGCAATGTGCTACGGCCCTGAGAGCCATGGGGTCTGCAGATTTCTTCGTGGGCGATCTGGTTCGGCTGGTGGGCCTGAAGCAGGAGCTGAGCCGGTTTAGGGTTTAGGGTTTAGGGTTTAGGGTTTAGGGTTTAGGGTTTAGGGTTTAGGGTGGCTCTCGAAGTCTCCGTTCAGAGGGATGTTTCTTTAAGCATCCTTCTCAGCATGTTAAGTGGAGCCGCTTTTGTAGTCACGGAAGTCTTTCTCTTAGAAGGGCTTGCTGCTTCTGCTGCTGAATTGGAGATGCAAAGGCTGAGGAGGGATGGTCTGGGTCTGGTTTCCGAACGTCGGAAGGCAGGAGGGCGGAAGAATGTCACCCACAAATGAAGAGGTAGTACGCATTCATAAAGGAAGGAGCCTCATTTCCTAATCCTTCGGCCCTGACGGATTCAGCCTGAAGTTTTCAGTCTTAAGCCTTCAACTTCTGACAACACGCAGCCAAATCCGCACACCAAAGAGCCCTCAAACCTTAAACCCCGAGACTAGAACAGGCCGAGACTAGAACAGGCACAGGCAAAGATGGACGACGACGACGACGACGACGGCGGCGGCGGCGACGACGACACGAGCAACAAGACAACAACAACAAGAAGAACAACAACAAGAGACAACAACAAGAAACAACAACAAGAGACAACAACAAGAGACAACAACAAGAGACAGCAACAAGAGACAACAACAAGAGACAGCAACACGACAACAAGAGACAACAAGAGACAACAAGAAACAACAAGAGACGACCGACCCTACAACCTCCCATTTGTCTTGGCTGCAACTTCTTGAATGTTAGTTGTTCCTCGACTTCAGGAGGAATTCAACCACCATGTGGGTCGCGTTATAGCCCCGGTGGGTGCCGGCGGCCGGATCGGGGTCTCTCTGCATGGCGCGGTCTGGGATGCGGTGCGCGAAGTGGAGGACGAGCATGATTTCATCCCTCGCCATCAGCTTCTCGGCAGTGAAGCTTAAGCCTGTGATGCGGCACTGCTCCGTTTTTGTGCCGAGGGGAGTGGCCGCGTAGCTGTTGCGGGCCCGTGGGGCCGAAAGAGAAGAAGAGTTTGAAGATGCTTGAAGGTATGATCCCTTGAGCTTCAAGCCGCAGAATCTGCGCCGAGTCTTGCTCCTTGGGGCACGAGGAAGGAATGGGGTGGTAAATGGACTCAGGTTGACAACGGTACGGGTTTTCTCTACCAAGTCTCTGCGCCCCTCTTGAGCGGAGTGTCGAAGTGTTGCTGTTTCGTGGACTCTCCGAGGCTTCACAGCAGCACTGAGTGGATGGGTGTTTTGGACAGCGTTGGTCCTTGGGCAACACAGAGGCGGTTCCAGTCGAAGTTGGATTTGGGATGTTGCAGTTCTGGGCATTGACTTGCTTGCGCAGGCTCTTTGGAGAGGGTGGATGGGGCCTCCCGGACAACGTGGCGGCGCTTGTCGCGCCTGCCTTTGGAGCACTTTAGGTCTGGGCAGGAAATATGAGGTGGGAGCTAGGATACACGGATTCGTTGCTTCAGCAAGCTCCCCAGGCGTCCCACCTGCAAATCCGCAGCGTGCAGAGCAACGAGGAAGGAATGCCAGCAGTTGCATGAGGGGGTTGTTCTAAACCCCGCCTCTTGACAGTATTAACCATATCGACCAAAACCCGCATGGCGCAAGGAGGCGCAAGGGCAAGCGTAAGGGCTGGTGCAAGGGCGATAGTCGATGCATTGTGTGAGTACCAAGTTTTGCAGTTGGCGGTGCAAGGGCGAGGTGCAAGGGCGAGGTTCAAGGGCGAGGTGCGAAGGAAACCAACGGCCTTAGGCTTGGCACAAGAGTAACGAACAACGTTCTTTTGCCCCGCGTGATGCGACAGAGAGTGGGCACATGCGCGACACCCATTGTGTTCTGTTGATGTGCCACAGGTTCGAGTGACCCACTGCTCATCGGGCAGGCGTGGGTCGCGGCACGCCACTTTTTTTGAAGAATCTGGAGCAGCCTTGTTGCGCCCAGGGAGGACTTTGACATCTCCGTGGTCAGCATCTGAGCCTACTTTCGAGGGGGTTTTTTATCAGGAGGGGCGTTGGTTCTGCGAAATGCCGGGCAGGTCTTGAACCGTCGAGAAGACCAGTGGTGGATTTCGAAATTCGGCAGCTGCCCAGGCCTTGCACTTCAATTCAGCCTTTCCAATAGCATTTGAATACATATATGTATATATATATATATGATACATATATATATATATATATATACTGTAGATAATGGTAAAACATATTCGTAATCGTACCAGTACATCAACACGGAGCTTCGGGAAGGAGGAGTTGGTCGAGAATACCTTGACTTCTCCTTCGATGCGATGAGACGCATCAGCTTTGTGGCAGTGAAGATCCCACCATTGCCGTACGGACCGCTGTCAGTGTCACTGGGCTCACTCTCCAGCGCAAAAATCGACGAAGCATGGGTTCAAATGCCGCAGCTGCAAGCAAGGCGTGACTTCCATGTACTTGCGGGCGGGAGCAGCGAGTCTCCCGAGAGCTGGGTGCCTGCGTCACCCGTGCCTCTGCAGACGCCCCTCGATTGCAAGAGCTGGTCTCGCGCGACGAGTTATGCCGAGTGTCTTAGTTCTACGCTTTCGCTGTCGTTGTCAGGTTGGATCGAGCTGACCTGCGCCCTGGCTTTTATCGTCTCTGCTCCTTAACCCCGAAGAAGTGGCATAAGAAGGCGAGAAGATATTTGCTCTCCGCCTTGTCACGAAAGCGAAGCCGGAGCTAGGCTTGCCTTTTGTCTTGCTTTCGCAACTAGGGTTGTACGTGTCCGGGTGTTGGTTCTGGGCCAATGAAGGGCCCGTGTAAGCTTGGACAGTGCAAAATGTGGCGACGGCTCGAGCTGTGGTCGCATCGAAAACGCTAGTCCTTCGTTTCGAAGGTCATGACAATGGCATCGGCGGCCGAGCCGCTGCTGGAAGCTGGACCTGATCTTGAGGCCGGGACCCCACAACAAAGCGAAGACGAGACAGTTCCGGAGGAGCAGCCGCAACGCATGCCAGTCTATCGCGACATATTGTGCTGCCTCCCCAGATCGAAGATTTACCACTGGTTCCACCAAAACAATCTGCCCTCCACCCTTGGTTACGCTTGGAGCATGCTGAGCCGCCGACGCCTGCGTGCTTTGACGACCTTGGCCATCTTCGTCTCCTCACTGCTGGCCGAGGGGATGTCGCAGGGCTTTGAAGAAAATCTGCTATTCAACAACGTAATCTTCGGCTTGCTTTTGTGTTTCGCTGGCTGTGCCCCTGCGTTCATGGAGTCCTCAAACCTCCCGGACGTCGCGCTGGGCGTTGCCGCGTCCGAGCACACCTGGCGAGCCGCTTGGCGCGTGATTGGAACCACAGACGAGGGCACTTCCGCTTGGGAGCGGCGCGACGCCCTGTGCTCGGAGCACTTGGCGATGTTCTGGGTGATCGTCCTCGTGGTCATGTGCTGCGGGGACGTATATGCTCTGGGTGCCTATGGCTCCGCTTTGGTTATTCTACAGCAGACGACTGGCGTGCCAGGTGTGCCATGCTTTCTGGTCGCCTTCTGCATGTTGGTTCCCGTCTACCTGGCGGAACGCGTCTGGTGCTCGGCGTACGCTGAGCTTTATCGCAATCGGCTGGCGATTAGGAAGCTGCTGAGTGGCACTGGAGGTGCCTGGCTCACTGTTGATATCGAAGCGGGGCACATTCTCGAAATGTCGCCTGCCCTGACAGCATTTGTGGGTCCCGTCCAGAAGAAGTGCGGCATCGCCGACTTGGTCCGCCATCACAAAGACAAGGAGACTCTGGACCACCTCGTCGTGGGCTGCTCCATTGCAGCTTCTGCCGAAACAGCAGCACGACGCAAGGGCATCCGCTGGGCCGAGTATACCACGCTGCTCGAGGAGAATGTCGAGGCAGCCTTGGCTCCCCGCGTTGTCGATTCCCTACGCTGCGCACGGTGCCCCAAGGGTGTCAGAGCCCGATTGGTCCCATATAACCTCTCTGCGAAAGATCGCCGCCTCTGTATTTGGGTTGAGACTGGCAGCCCAGAGCCGACCGATCCGCGAGTGGAGCTCGCCATGCGGGAACAAGCTGTTGCTGAGAATGAGAGCAGCAGCAGCCTGAAGCTGCAATCGGTGGAGACGCGCGAGAGGCGCGTGGAGGAACTGGAGAGGGCTCTGGAGCAGATGCACCTGCTCTACTTGAAGGGCCTGGCAGAGCAGGAGCACCACGAGCGCTGCATAGAGAAGCAGCAGGAAATGAAGGACAAAGAGCTGGATGGAGAGGTGCCGGTTTAGTTTATCGGCCCTGGGCTGGTTTCACGGGGTTCCGTTGAGCCCTTTGTCTATACTGTCTCTACTACTGACCATACTACACACTTTGTGCCTTTTGAGTTGAGATGTGGGTTTCAGGGGGCTTCCGTTGATCCCCTCTAAATTGAAACCCCAATATTGGTTTCCGCAAGGGCCAAGAAGGCCGGGCGAGATCTCCAGACATTTGCATGTGCGAAAGAAAAGGTACCGTGCCCAAGCCCCGATCTCTGGATGCATTGATGCATTCCTTCCCCTCGCCTCGCCCCAGCCAGCACGCGATGTTTTTTGAACTCCGTGTAACATTTCTTGACTGTTATCATAAGTCATAAGTTATATACCCGTATAAACCCAAGAAAGCACCCGATTTGTACCAAGGCGTATCCCAGAGGCCCCTGCACGACTCAATCATACTTAACCCCTTACTCTGAACCACGAGCGTAGGGGATGCTAGCAAGGCCAGGTCCGGCTGCTTGAGGACTGTGTAACGCGGGCGGCCTATGCAGGGGATCCACTCTTTCAGCTGAATAGTCCTCGGAAAGGACGCGAACGGCAAGTGCTGCAAGCACCGTCCCCATGCACGCCCATGACAACTGCACAACCAGGTCAGTGTGCAAAAGGCAGCAAACGAGGTAACAACCAGGCTGAGTTTGATTTTGTACAGGGGGATCGCGGGGTGGAGTGCAGAGGAACCAGCATGGCTTGGGTTGCTGCAACTAGCTACTGGTCAGCGCGCTAGCAGAAGACCAAGTTTAAACAGGCGAATGTTGAGGATTTGTTTCTACACCTGGGCGTGTCGATGTGGTCCTGCATGACGGCGTGACGGGCGGACAAGGTCCGGAAATCTTCGGGTTTTTTCTATCATAGGTTAGTATTTATTGCTGGTTCATCTTGGAGGTGTTAGCTTCAAGAAAGTCGGCGCAATCTTCACGGGGCTAGCCTTCCCTGGCCTCGGCTGCCCCTCAAGTCACTTTCAGTGTTTGGGCCGTGAATTGGGGGGAAACCTCCGAAATTAGGGGTACCTTACTGGGGTCCTTATAGCAAGGGAATCCTGCTGTTTGCGGGACTATTTCAGGGGTCATTCTTTTCGTACACCCCCAACTTGACCTAAAGCCGAGGCAAGAGTTCGCCCTGGTTCCGCCGGTGGAGGCTCAGACAATACGTTTGGTTTGCACCCGCAACGCCGACGCGGCCGACGCGGCTTCCGGAGACTCTCGCAGACGGCGCACGCTCGGCCCAGGACTCAGAGGCTTGTGAGGCTATAGGAGGCTAAGCGAGAGCCGGGATTCACGTGGGGCCATGATGGGTCTCAGAGTATCAGAAGCAGCTTCTGGAGATTTGAGGCGCGGAAAGCTGCATTGGCCTTTTCCAAGTTGCTTGGATGAGAGGCGTGTGTTTGCTTAGAGCGTCTGAAGTGGTTGAGCTTGGTTGCGCAAAGTCCTTCACACACTCCAAGTCTATTAAGGATGGAGGGTCCAGAGTCTAGACCCTAAAGCCCTTGACCTGAAACTCTACTCATACGAGCCTGATCTTAGGTGTCCTTCGCCTAGGGCGATCCCGGAGGAAGGATCACTGTTGGCCCGGGTGAGTTCCGCAAGCCTCTGCGGTTTCGCTTGGTTTTTAATTCTTGGGGTGTAAGTTGCAGGGGTTTGGGCTTCGCCTATCAGCCTGACCCCAATTTTCATTCTTGACAATGGGACCAAGCCCCAGAATTTTCGAGCTGCCGCTACGTTCCTAAGGTGGGAGGTGTCATGGTGTCTTTCATGCCGCTTTCGATTTCGTCCCACCCGTGGCGTAGGAGGAAAGGCCTATGGCAGTGCTCCTGGCCAGCTGGCGCAGCACCGATTGATCGTAATATGGGGTCAGCATCGTATTATCATGCTTAGCGGTTTATCGCCATATTCCCTGGAGCTACTCCCCTGAATCATCGACAGAAGCACTATTCTGGGATTCCAGGGTCGCGCTGCTCGGCTTCGGTGCCGCGTCAGAGGGCTTAGATCTGTGGGATATTCTCGCACGGCTTCCAGCTCCTGGATGAAAAATCTCGAAGTCGGCCAGAGGGAAATACAGGAACCTCGAGGGAGCCGAATAACCATTGACTTGTGCCACGGAAACAGAGAACCACTGGTACCAGGATGATACAGCGATGCATCTTCACCGCGCCGGCAATGGCCGACAAGAAAAAGTTACGCTTACCACAGGCTCATGAATTCTATCGAGGGAAGAGCGAGCGTCCTGGCTTTCGGAGCGTGCTAAGGCCAGCGAGGTCTGCCTGGAGGACGAGCAGTGTGAGCCTCTGTTGCGGACAGTGTGCACCGGTTATGGCCAAAGTGACGCAACACAGTGCGGGCTGGCTCTTAGTGATGCGAGTAGCTTCACACTGCACAGATGCGGTCTGAAAGTGCACCGAGGATGCTGCCCAAGGGCAAAGGTCCAGGTACGGCTGGCTTTGTTGTGCCCGTGTTGATTGGCTTACACGTCTTTGCCAACGGGTTGCGTGCCTTGTCTGTCTTGCCGTAGCCATCCACAGCCATCCGCAGCCATCCACAGCCATCCGCCGCCATCCACCGCCATCCACAGCCATCCGCAGTCTGCAGCGCCTCGATTCGACGGTTTCAAGATGGTCCAAGTCACTGTCCGGAACGTCAGTGGCCAAGAGCTGGAGCTAGAGCTATTTGACACAGAAACGGCCTTCGACGTGAAGCAGAAGATTCAAGCACTCTGGGGCCTTCCGCCAGCTTGCCAAGAGTTGGTCTTGCAATCGACGTTACGTACCATCGCGGACGCCTACAGCTTTGCCACTGGCGAAGAGCTGGAGTTGCTGCTCATCTGCTCATTGCGGGAGGTGTGTGCCCGCCTGGGCAGCGGCAGCGTGACCAAGCGAGCTTCGGCCTTGAAAGATCTGGCGGCGGTGAGGGGTCATGCTTCTGCGGTCGATGCGGCCCTGCAGTGCCTGGAGGAGGGCTGAGAGCATCTGAGTGCCTGGCCATCCTGTCTTTACCTAGTTAAGATCGTTCACATGGCGCTGCTTCTCCACTCTTGTCGGTCTAACCGGTCAGGACCCCAATGCTCACGTGCGAGACCGAGCAGTCGACGCTATCCTCCAGGTCGCCAACATCGGCAATCAGTCAGTCTTGGACGTGGCAAACCGATTGTGCCCTGCCACGGATCTCATTCTGTTTGGGTTCGGGGGTTTAGGGTTTAGGGTTGGGGTTTAGGGTTTGGGGTTTAGGGTTTTCTGGCATCGAAGCTGCGTGGGAGCCCAAGAATCGAAGCCAGTCTCGAGTAAAGCATCCAAAAGGGGCCCCCGCAGCTGAAGGGGACCCACTACCCGAGACCCTGAACCCCACGTTCGACATCCTTAACTTTTTTGAGAAGTTGACTTCTGAACTCCACCGCAAGAATCCCTAGTCCTAGGAATCAACAGAGCTCTGATGAAGCGGAGGTTGGACACGCAGGAAGCAGAGTTAGGCCTGCGCCTGATTGCGGGTGTCGCCCCGCGAGGCACGGGAGCCCCTGAGCCCTAAACCCAAGAACCCTAAGCCCTAAACGGCTTCGGTTGGAGGGTTGAAGCTTTGATTGTAAGGCCGGGTGGCTTGGGATTTGTACCAAGAAGCCTGAAAGCAGAGACCCCAACCCCGCAGCTTGAGCTGGAAGTGGGCCTTCGAGTTCGGAGTGGTGTTTTTCTTGGCCGCACTGGAGTCCTCTGCGAAACCCCGGTTTCTTTCGGGGCTTACCTGCAAGATGCCCTTTGTTTCAAGGTGGCTTCGGAGGTGTTGCAGGTCCCTGAGGGGGGGTGCTTGTTGGGAGACTCCCGATCCTTGCTTGGGAGCCTCGACCTTCCAAGGCGATGCCGCTTGCATCTCCCGCCTCCTATTCCACCTGCAGAGCGGTGAGGAGGACGGGGCATGAATGGTTTCGGTTTATACCGAAAGTTACCTCCAAACAAGCACATACTTTCGAAGAGACCCCTAAAATACCATAAATGACTGCGACATAATGGCCACTTGGTCTGCACAACTGCCGATGCCATTGCCCCTAACCCTTAAACACTCCAACGTAGGGATCTGTTCGGTGCACCAAACGAATGTTTTGGACATGTTGGAGGTATTGGAGCCCTGACCCCTGGTGAAGGTGCTCCGTCGGGCCAGCGCCCGAGCCCTTGCAAAGGTGGTGGAGCCAGGCAGACAGGGTCGGCGCAGGGGAGTGTGGGGGGGGGGGGGGGTCTCGTTCCTGTATGTGAGACCCATGACGAGGCTTCAGGGGTGTGGCTAATGGCGTCAGGGGTGTGGCAAATGGCGTCACACTGGTTTCTTTTCTGTGCATCGTGAGGCCACGCCGAAGTGAAAGCTGCCCTCCTTGCACGGCTGGAAGACACGGACAAGGAAGCTGGGCTGAAGACGCAAGGTGCCCTTCTTGCCCCAAGAATCAAGCGCTCCCCTGAAGGTGTTTCTTTCTTTTTTTGCGCGCGCGTTCCGAGCCGAGGAAGGCTACGAGAACGTCCGAATCGAGGCCCTGCGCGCCTTGGGCGCCTTGGGTGCTGGCATCCCCGGAGACCTCGAGGTCCTGGCCGCGGTGCTCCGTGCGTTGGTGGATTCAAACAGCCACACCCAGAAGGCAGCATCCGCAACGATCCTGCAGCTTCTGGATGTTCTGGATGTGGGGTCCAGGCAGGCGGTGATGGCCCTGGCCATCGATCAGTTGCAACCTGCCCTGGAGAAGGAGAACTGGTGCGCCACCTTGGACTTGCTGGCCAGACTGGCAGAAGGTGCAGGGGCTGGAGAGGTAGAGGTGCTGGTGAGGGCACTCTTCCCGCTCCTAAAAGCATGGGATCCTGATGTGACCCTTGGCTATCGGTCCAGTCCCATGTTGTCTGAGACACGGGCCATAGACGATCAGTCAGAAGTAATAGCAGCAAAGCAGCGATAGTTGTCTCCCTTGGTGCCGGTCATCTGGCAATCTGTTGACACAGCTCAGGCAGAGATCAGCGACCGTCACTCTGCTTCCACTGGTTTTCGCCACAGCAGATGCTGCCAACATCGAAAGGCGCCTCAATGCAGCTGGTTTCCTCGTCCCTGATGACATCTTGCAAGAAGTGGCCGGGCATGCCTCGAAATGGCTTGAGGAGCACGCTGTCGCCAGCCACCATGGACGGGCGTGAGCACATCTCTCTCTCGCATTTCATGGTGACCCTGGTGTCTGGGTGACAAGTCGCAGTCACGAGTTGTACAGTCGAAGACTGCGCCAGCTGAAATGAGCCCGGCGTCATGCTCCCGAGTGCCTGAACCCCATATACACTAAGCCTAGCCCCAAACCCCAAACCCCAAACCCTAAGCCACAACAGCCCTAAACCCTATGAAGCCCGCACGCCCAGACCTGCACTTGCCAGGTGGCCGGCTCACGGTGTCCATCGAGCTGACGGCCCTTCACTTGGCCCCTCAGGAGGCCTCCCAGACCTTCACATGGCATCGTTGTCCTCAGTCTTCTGGAAAGAATACCGGAGAGTAATAGTCTTTTGCCTCATTCGTAACGCGAATTCCAATAGTATTTTTGTTCAAATATTGTATATTTTAATGGGTATAGAATCTTTAAGAGTTCTTTGTCGGTTTAGGGTTTAGGGTTTAGGGCTGAGGCTATGAAACCTTGGAACTCTTAAAGGTACTATAGCGTTTATATATATATATATATAGAAATATAGTAATAATATCAACAATATGAATAATCATAATAAGAATGAGAATAATAATCTGATGCTACGAACAATGGTAGGCACATCCCGCCAGCCAGCGGTCCACCTGACAGGCCTTGGAGGAGCCAGAATTGCGGGAGCTGCTGCGTGGGCAGCCTCTGGCTTAGAAGGGGGCTGCCCCTTTAGGGTTTAGGGTTTAGGGTTTAGGGTTTAGGGTTTAGGGTTTAGGGTTTAGGGTTTAGGGTTGGAGACACGGAGTCGGTCCTCACAGCAGCTCGTACTAGCTGTTCTGAAAGAGATACGACGACGATCTGAGTCAAGATTCGCAAGGACTATCTGAGTTTAAAGTACATCGTGGACGGCACCATCAAGAGGAGAAACACATGGTTTAAGCCTTACCATCCTTACCCACTAAACCCTAAACCCTCAACCTACAATGCTAGCCACTCACGCCAGCCACTCTTGGCTCCAAGTATTCTGGCACATCTGGAGGTTCAGGCTTGAGGGTTTAGACGTGCAGGATTTTGGAAGAAGGAAGTGGGAGACGCAGCTGCCGATGAGTTGATGGCTGGGTGTCCAATTTGCCCTGTTTCCGCACTCGTCCTTGGCATCGATGACTATCGGTGTTCTGATCCTGCATTGCAACGTCTCGAATTTTGTGTTCGGGATGCGGATCGGATGGCAAAGCGGCTTGTTGAGCTCGGCTGGCCAGAAGACCGGGTTGAATTGGTCGAAAATGCAGACACGCAACAGATGTCGAGTTGCATAGAAAGTAGCGTTCTGCAGATATCTCAAGCAAGCACACAGACGCCGTCACAACTCCCAGTGCTGTTCTTCTTCTACTATGCTGGTCATGCCCGTGAGACTCATGGGCAGCTACAGTTGCTGTCCAGAAATGGCGAGCCGTTCGATGTGCAGGAACTGCTTGTTCGAAGACTAAATCGCGTCCGATTGACTGATGGGCGGAAGCTTGTGAGCGTGCTGTGCTTTGACGCGTGTCGAGAGGAGTTGAGCAATGTGACGTGGCGCTGTACAGAAGGTTGCGAAGGTTCAGAAAGTCGGTCGCAGGGTAGAGCGAGAGGTCGTGAATCAGTCAAAAATGCAAGATACGCATCGCCCAATGATTTCTTGTTTCTTTGGGCGTGCGATCCTGGACGAGTTGCCGGCGAATCTTCGGGTGCAGGTCATTTCACTGAAGAGTTGCTGAAGGAGCTGGGAAAAGATGAAGATATTCTCCAGCTAATTGCACGCGTTCAGGAAGCAGTTGCGAAACGGACAAATAACCGGCAACGAGCTCGAATGGACTCTCGCCTTACCTTCCCCTTGATTTTAAGCCCTGCTGCTTTTGGCAAAGCTGATCGAAATCAGCCACACGCATGTGCGAAGATGGATCTTTCCGACTTGGGCGATGCAGCACGGGCTGCCCTGCTACACTTCTCCAGAGAAAGCCCAGCAGCTTTGGCTGGAAACTCAGCGGAACGTCCTTCCAAGGAACAGGTACAAGGCTTATTTGCAGATCTCTTAAGAGGAGCCATCGGTGGTCGTGATTCGGAACTCATCCATGAAGGCCGCTGCTTGCGAATGAACGTGAAGCCACAAATCCACTCGCTGGACGAGGTAAAGTATGAAGTTACCATCACTGATCCTGAAACAGGCGCAAGCGCCTCTGAAAGAATGGAATCCGAGGAAGATGCCAAGCGTGCGGCTATTGCAAAACTTCCAGCCAGAACCACGAGCAGTGCAGGGGCAAGGCCTCCCACGCCAACTGTTGCTTCTCCTGTATGGCCAGCAGCCACACTGCCCGTCATTCAGCCACAAGCGGCGGTGTTATCCACAGAAGAGCTGCGTGCAAGGCGGCTTCAGCGCTTTTCCAGAACTTCTGACACTGGCTAAAGCATGGCTTCTTCGCTGAAATGCATGATGGACTCTCACGCTCCCATCGAACTCTTGTCCGACGGAAAGAAAAGTTTCTCCCTGCCACCGCTGCTGCGAACCCTAAATCCTAAATCCTAAAACCTAAATCCTAAATCCTAAATCTTAAATCCTAAATCCTAAATCCTAAACCCTACATCGTAACATTTTTGGGGAATGAGAAGCCCAGGCCCGAAGAGCTCCAGGCCTTCCGGCTCACGCTCTCCTTGGCCGAAGGCCTGATTTCTGCGCGGGGATTTAGGGAGTTTAGGGGTTTCGGGTGGAGGGGTTGAGGGCCGAGGGGTTGAGGGATTTGGGGCTTAGGCGTTCCTTGTAAGGAAGTGCGGGAAGCATCGCGAGTTGGGAATATTCCTTCAAAAGGGACACTGCAATTCACTGGCTCCTGGAAGGATGGGGTGTCTGATGTGTCTCAAGCCAAACTGCTTCCTTAAGAGCCCTTCTCCGTGTTGGAAATCCACCTTTCGCGTCTCTTCTGCGAAGGTGGCGCCGAACTGGAGCAACTGGCGGCCGTTCAGGTGAGATTTGACACAGCCTGGAGCTTACCCCTTGTGCCCGATACTGGCATCAGAGAGCATATGCCACGTCCGTGTAAGGTCGAGAAGCAGCTGTCTCTGGATAGGCTCTTTTGCCTGCATGTCAGACCACACAGATGCCACTCCACTCCTCGCGATGGCCAGGTCGTCGGCTGATGCGCCTCAGGTCTGTCACACGTAAGCTTGCTCAGCAACTTGAGATGAGATGCAGTGGACTGAGGCACTAGGCCCTGAACCCAAACCCTAAACCATAAACCCTAAACCCGAAACCCTAAAACAGGCACTGTGCCCAGCTTGCTGTGCATTCAGCGCCATGGCTAGCAAGGCTGGTTATGGCTGATGATGCGAGCGAGCTGCCAGAGGCCGACGATACCCGTGATGGCAGTCCTCACTGCAACTTGATCCCAAAGCCTTGTCCAACATCTTCAAATCACAAAACCCTTAGAAAGGTAGCACTCTGAAGAGGCCCACCCTAACTTAGAATTTCTTCCCATACAGGTCTTGAGGGGGGTGATGCCAAAGTGGCATAGCCCTAGGTGCCCCAGCTTTTTTCGGTTTCCCTGACCCTAGCCCCAACAAGTACCCCGTTTCGTGTTTCTGCCAGCCAACCCCTAAACCCCAAACCCTAAACCCTAAACCCTAAACCCTAAACCCTAAACCCTAAACCCTAAACCCTAAACCCTAAACCCTAAACCCTACACCCTAAACAAACCCCGAAACCCTCAACCCCAAGCCTGAAGCCCTACCGAAGTAAGCCTCATCGAGCTGTGTCTTCGTGCTCTGCGGAGGCCCTCTCCGAGCTGCAGGCCAAGGGCTCAGGCAAGTGCAGCCTCGAAGTTCTTGCGCTGCTCCCGTGGGCTGCTTGGGGGGGAGGTGTAGGGTTGAGAAGGTTAGGGTTTACAGGATTCATGAATCATGGGGTTTAGGGTCGGGAGGGCTTGGGGTTTAGATGTTTAAAAGTGTGGGAGGTTTGGCTTGTCTGGGGGTTTAGGGGTCAGGAGAGTTTAAGGTTGGCAGGGCTTTGAGAGTTTTCTGCTGTCCCCCGTCCTCGTGCGATGCCACAACCGAGATGCGGACCCTTAAAAACCCCCCCCAAAGCGCCCTAAACTCTAAGCCCTAAGCCCTAAGCCCTAAGCCCCCAAGCCCTAAACCCGAAGCCCTAAGCCCTAAGCGCTTAAACGTCCGAGGTCTACTTGCTGGTTCCTGGAGCCGAGCAGCTGAGCCGCACCGAAGATTCGAAGGGCTTCTGGGGTTGAGGGGGTTGAGGGGGTTGAGGGGGTTGAGGGGGTTGAGGGGGTTGAGGGGGGTTGAGGGGGGTTGAGGGGGGGTTGAGGGTTTAGTAGGGTTTAGAAGGGTTTAGTGGGGGTTTAGTAGGGTTTAGGGTTTAGGGTTTAGGGTTTAGGGTTTGAGGCTTATAGGGTTTAGGGCTTAGGGCTTAGGGTTCATAGTTAGGTTTTGAGGGCGTCTTTGCACACACACCAACGGGAGCCCGCATGAACCCAGCAACCTCAAGCAAGCCTCATGCCTTGTGATTCTTGGGCCAGGAGGGCAGTGTCATCCCCTTGGCACAAATCCCGAGTGGTCCAGAATTATCGGGTAGGGGTCGCTTCTACCTTGTATCAAGCCCCGCACCCTCGGATGTTTGGTCTCCACACGGGCCAAGCGTCCTTGTCCAGGAGGGATGAATCGCTCGAGCTACCCATCGACCTGTCCGACCCCAAGATAGCAGGATGTCCCGGGCCACCTTCTCAAGGAGGCATCTGATATCCCAGAGCCCCGACCGGGAGCAATCTCAGGTTCCACTGTCACTTGGCCGCTGAGGACCGTAAACTTAAACCCCAAAAGCCCGAAGCCAACGCAGGTCGAGCTTGGTTGCCCGATGTCTGCCAGAAGGAGACTGGGGCTCGGATGAGGTGAGAGCCGAGGCGTGGTTGCACACATTACATGCACCCGGCTTGGGATCTCCTGAGCCCTCTCCATGCTAACCTGCTCCCATGACATCTTTGTCAGGTGGAGAGTAGCCAACTGCCAGCTCTCGGAAGAGGCTCAGTTCTGGGGATGTCCGACCTTCTTGCGCAAGACAGCTGGTTCCGGGATCATCATGATGGTGCTTTGCAGTGTATAGCGCCACCGCGATACTATGCTCTGGCACCGAAGAGAGAAGTGAGTGACAGTTTCAGGCGCTAGCCCAGCTGGAGTCAGTTGGTAGGGGTGTGCCATCATTTGTGGCGGTGGTCGCGGTGGTAGGAGCATCCAAACCCCGGAGGCGTGTCCTGGCAGGCCAGCCTCACAGCCTTCAGCTGGAGTTCGAGTAGCGAGGCGCGGTCTGCAGGGTCCCAGACATGTTCCCGTAGGACTCCAAGGTTGTGCTTGGGTGTTGGCTTGGTAGCTCAGTGGTACCCTTTTTCCTTTTTTTTTTTGGGTTTAAGGTTCCCTTATAAAGTAGCCAACCC